>JAJEJO010047812.1:256026-376617 GCA_020662805.1 Glaucomys volans
GACCTGCTTGATCTTAAACACCTAGTAAAACAGTTAAAACCAAACCATAGACATTCTTGGGCATTTAAAAGAAACAATAGTTTAATGTAACTTAAGATGTGCTTGTGTTAGCCCCTAGAATAGGACTGGAGGCTACAAAAGAGAGATTCTCAGGCAAATGTACCTGATAACTCAAGTTCCCAAATAAAGGCCTCAACCTCTCCAGCCTTTGATAGGCCTTGCTATGGGAACAACTTCTCAGTTCTTCCACCTGGTTAGAGATGAACTTCTACCATGTCATGATATTCTGTATTAATCTCATTTTGGTACTTGTGTCATTTTGTTTCTCTGTCATTGAAGCACCCACCCCAGATGACTTTACAACCTGCTCTTCCCAAGCAGACTTCTGCTCCTCATTGACCAAATTTCTAAAAAAAACTTCAAACTGCTTCCCCAGACTCCGCCCCCTTCCAGTTTGAAGCTTCAAAAGTGTTCGGTGCCTCCTCCCCTTACAGCAGTACAAAGTTCCTAATTAAGGACAGGCAATTAGTGTAAAATAAGAAATCTGGTCAAACTGAGGAATGGAACCCATCAGAGTCTTGGAAGTTGGAAACTGAAAAACCACTAGTTTCCTAAACAAGGATTTGTTAATGTGGATAAGAACAGTGGGGAATGTTATAGCAACAAAAACAGATTAAAATGCTGGTGCTCCCCAGGGAGATTCTCCATCGAGATCCAGAGAGTCAGCCCCACCCCAATTCCAAATCCCCTCTGTATAGCCCACCCCAATCCCAAATCCCCTCCCTATAGCCCACCCCAAACTCTTCCTCTCCCTACACCCCCACCCTAATCCCTTCCCGTGCCCTATAAAAGTTGGCAACAAAAAGAACTAATGCACGATTTTCCTGGCACACTGCTTTAGGTGTAAGGGGATCGCCGCTGGCCAGCTAAAATAAAGGCTTCTTTTGGCTTTATGTGATCGGCTTGGATGATTTTATTTTTGGGGGGGTATAACATACATATGTATATATGCATACACACATGTATTTATAATGTATCTAAGAACTTGCAAACTTTGAACTTTGAAGTCTGGATGGATTTGGGAACTTGGGCTTCAAGTTATAGATCTTGCTATGGCTTTGTGAGATGAAAAGTTGCGTTCAGTCAATCAGGACTCACATCTTTTCTCCAGAAACACAGTACTTTTGGATACTTTGATACCCATATTGCTTTGTATATACATTACGTCTCTATATGATCTGGAGAGGGTTCTGACGTTGCTCTGGGCGTCCTCTGTCTGCCACTGGGAGACTCGCCCCCACTCCCTGTCTTCTGGGCAGCATGCCCCCGGTGTTGCTGCTGTAGGGACATTGTCCCCTCTACCACGTCGTTGACCATTGCAGCTCTGCTTGCTGCCGAAGCTTGGCTGGTGCTCCTCAGGCTTTCAATAAGCACGGTGTCAGGCACTGTGAGGGATCTTGCTGGCCTTACGGTGACCTGTCCATTCAGCCAACTGCCATTGATCAAGGGCTTGTTTGGGGTCAGAAATCATTGCAGGTGCCAACGACCCAGATGTGTATAAAATGCTCATAATCTGTGTCTTCAAAGAGCTGGCCACTTCGTTCATTTTACAACGTCTTTGGAGGGTTCTATGATGATCCTCATTTGATAAATAAGAAAACTAGACCCACAAAAGTTTGATTCATTATTATAAGTCCTAAAAGTGGTGAAGTTGAGGAGCTGGGCTTTCATCCAAAATTTTTTGGCAAACCAACATTTCAGGTAATGAATGGCAGAAAATAAAACACAACTTCCCAAACAGTCCCTGCCCTGGCAGTTTGAAAACCAGCGGGACAATATTAAATATTTAAATATTTCTTCTATTTTAAGAAAAAAAATACATTAAATATATGCTTAACAATTATAGAAATATATATATATGATTAAAGATTATAGAAAATGTTATGAAAGAAAATCTAGACTGTTCCATGAAAAAGTGAGAGGAGTCTAAGTTAATTTACGACATCAAAGAAGATTTGTAAGTACATTCAATGTGAGCATGGCTCTGTGGGCAGAGTTGGAATTGCCCAGGTGAAAAGTGGTTAAGAATTACAGACTGAGGAAGCAATAGATAGGAAAGCCTTGGGGCTGGGGCTCGAGGGATGTGGTGTTAGAAAACGCTAAAGGCGAAAGGTGGAGGACCCTGGGGCTGCTGCCTGCTGAGGCCGAGGTGGGTGGTCTCATAGGCCAGGGATTTTCACTTCCTCTCAAACATAATCGGAAAGTGTTGGGGTTTTCTCAATAGGGCATGTCATGATTGTATTTTAATTTATTTTACTTGTGCTGCTATAAAAAGAAAGAAAAAGAAAGAAAGAAAGAAAGAAAGAAAGAAAGAAAGAAAGAAAGAAAGAAAGAAAGGAAGGAAGGAAGGAAGGAGGGAAGGAAGGAAGGAAGGAAGGAAGAAAAAAAGAAAAGAAAAGAAAAGAAAAAGTTGAATGAACACATTGCCTGGGGCCACCAAGTCTGGAGTGTCCCATTTCTGTGCCCTTCATGTGATCAGACTCCCAGGCCAGAGGTCACAACTGCCTTTCTCTTCCCTGATCATTTGACTTCAATTATTGGCTTGCTTGACCAGAGAACGTCAATTGCACACTCTCATCTGTGCCCCCAGGTGGCTGACTGACACTGTCTTCTCAGTCAGGCTCCATGTAAGCAGGAGACTCTGGACTGGAAGACAGGCTCCCTCTGTCTCTACCTGGCGGGAAAGCCACTTATCAATTATATATATTCATAAACATATATGCATAAACATTTTTCACTTCCTTTGATTTTTATAAAAAAATGGAATGTGACAAAATAAGCAAATGTCTGGTATTTACATCAAAACCTCTTATTTCCAGGGCTGCTTCAGAACCCATAAGATAAGAGTAAATATCTTCCTCCTCTGTCCATAAGACAGAATTGATATCCTGTCTAAGGTCCTGAACTGGTAAGAAAAGCTTCTGATACCTGATTTATTATGGCAGGAAAGTAGAATTCTTCATTTTTGAGATACTTTTCAAAAGGACAAAAATTAACATTATTTTTGGAGTTGTTAATCAGAACTCTTCTGATTGCAAGTGAGCAGAATTCCTCTTTCAGCCAGCCCAGGAAGAGAAAATCACAAAGCAAAACCCACCATCCCTTCACTGTCTCACCATTTAAAAGACCTGGGGGAGACACAACTTCAGATGAATCTCTGGAATCAAATAGCATCATAGGAATTTTCCCTCTTCTCTTTGATCTCTGTGTGTGTGTGTGTGTGTGTGTGTGTGTCTTTTTCCACATGGTGGCTACTAGTTGTTCCAGGATTACATTCTATCATCCTATCAAGCAGCCATTTTTCCAAAAGTCCCAGCAAATTTCTAGAACAGTCTCATTTTCCCCACTTGGTTTACATATCTATCTTTGCAACCAATCAGTTTGAGTAATGGGATGGAAAATATGGACCAGCCAGGGCTGGGTCAGGTGCTGTGTCCTACCTCACCTACTCAGCTACAGGGCCAGGCAAGATCCATCCAACTCCAGGGATTCAGGGAGGCACAACAGTCATTACCTAGAGGACAGTCATTCTCAGTACCCCAAGAATAACCCGTGCCCTGCAGGACAAGTCTCCATAGAAGCAGACAACTTATCTCTCTTTTTTAATATACCTGGGAACACTAGAGCTCAGTTTTAAATTGAATATACTGCACACGATTTCTCTTACATAAAATGCATTTCCCGCTTTCCCCATGAATTTAATTGAAATTTGACGATGGTTTGGTTGCGGCAGGAGGAAGATGTGCTGTGGCGTGTGCCTTGGAGTCTTCCAGACTGACATAGGAGTTTTGTCTGATGAACCTGAGGATCAATCTGAGCAAACAGTGGGAGTCATCAGTGAAGCAGCAAAGGAGCCTGAGAGCCAGGGACAGTCCTTCTCCATGTGGCCAGAGCCTGACTCACTGCTGCTGACCTTCTCCAGCATTAGTCCATCCAGTTGGAAATTCTGACAAAAATCAGAATGTCACCACTAAGTAGACATTGAATTTGAAATGACCTTTTTTGAGTAGATAAATTAGAAAAGACACCAGAATTAAACAGCAACATTCAGACAGTCAATGACAGAAACCTGCATGGAGGACCCGGTGGCCTTCAGGTTCTGGCCTTCATCTTGTCCTCCAGCAACCAAATTCCAGCTTCTCTTTCTCTGCTTTGTGAGGGCCCCAGGCCTAACCTACCTTGGAGGGTCTGAGCCTCTGTCCAATCTTAATCCTTCCTTGGAATGGCTTAGTGTAAGGTGTCCGTGGCTCTGGAGAGGGGAAAGGAGATGAAAGATGAAAGGGAGGAAGGACCTGGGTGCAGAGACAGGAATGCTAGGGTTCCACATGTTCTCTGCCTCCTTCTTGCCATGTCCTTGGGCAAGGGACTTGGTCTTTGAGGATCTGTCTCCTTGTTTGTAAAATGACGATATTTACAGTTCTTACCTTAGAATGCTATTGTCAATGTTATGAAGACATTCTTTTTACCGGTGCTTAGTCAAGTACCTGCACATGGTAAATACCCAGACAGCATTCAGAAAATGAAGTTGCTGTAATTAGAGTTCTGTGCACCGTCTCAGTGAAGAGCATTGTCAACTTCTCTCCAGTTAGAATCACTAGATGGACAAGCAGACCAAGTACAAATTCCTGAGAGCTGAAACCCACCACCACAATAGGGTGCATCTTTTTTGCTTTTGCTCCCCATGAGAAAGATGAGCCGAGATCAGGAGAAGCATGTTCTCCTCAGTCAGAGGGGAAGGGAAGACAAGAACGGCAAATCAGCGTCCTCAGCACCACGGACAGGGACATTCCCTGGGACACAAGGGCGCACTCTTAACTGTCTGGCTGGTACATGAGGACCTGGTGTGCGAAGGGCAGATGTGAGAACTATTGCTTTATTCACCCACTCATTTCCACACAGGTTCCAGTATACGATGAAGATAGGAAGTAGTTTTCAGTTGCCCGTGCCCATGGACGCTTGCCCAGTGGCTGACATTCCTGGCCCTATTGGATCTGTGCCTTGGGGATGCGCTATGTGTAGTTGGGCTGCTTTCTTTCAGCACTCACCTAATTATGGTTTGTCAGGGCGCATGCTGAAAAGCATGGATTTCCTAAGCAGGTCCCAGCAGTGGAGGAAATTGGCCTAAAACTCTGCTTGGCAGAAGGATAATGGCAGACTGGGATAAAAAATACATCACAACTATTTGCATATGGATAATTGAGTCTCAACTGGAAGCAGAAGTCTCTTATGCTCTTTTGCCAGAATACCCAACCATTTGACTAAATGTTGTTTTGTTTTACCAAAGAAAAAGGAGATCAGTAAGTCTCTGGGGGACCACCCTTCCCCACAAAAAGACAAACCTCCTGCTGGATGAGAGAGCAGCTGGTTATTTGGAATTTTCTCTTTTTACTGAAAAATTGTAGAGCATCACTTAAGATTTCTAAGCAAGTGGTTGATAAGAAAACTACATAATCTCTTCTAAAAAAAATCTTCTGAACTCAAAAGGAATTTTCATGTTTCTACATATAAGCATATATATTGATTAGCACTTAAATTTGAGTATTTACAAATTTAGGATTTGATTGATATTGTCTTTCTCCTAGCTCTACTTTTTTTTTTTTTTTTTTCTCTCTTTCAGATACTATACTAGGGTCTGCTATTCCCTTTTCCCCCTCAGAAATAGTACTTTTAGAAATGTCTGATGTTCTATGATTTGGTACCAAACTTTTATCAAGTTTTCTTTTTATAATTGTAATACTGTTTGCCTGCCTGGTTCAACACCAGCCGAGTAGCAGTGTCTGTTTCTCTCTCTGTAGCTGGATGCATAGAGACGTAACTTCGTATTTTCATGTGTTTCTATGTGTCTGTTTCTGCTTCTCTCTCCTCTCTCTCTCTCTCTCTATATATATATATATATATATATACATATCTTTAAATATATACCTATAAATCTAGGTAAACCTACCCATTGCCTATATCTATAGAGATATCTATATCTATATCTATATCTATATCTATATCTGTACATGTATATATGCATGGAGGTAGAATAGTCTAGATAAAGGTGTATGTTTGGGTGTCTTGCTCTCTGTCACTCTCTTTTATATATATCTCTATAAAGAAATATTTATATATTCTCATGCACGTGTGTGTGTGTGTGGGGGGGATTGTCTTTTATAAGAAAGAATAGTTTGGTGGTGGGATTTTCCCTTATTTCACAATAGGCCTGGAACTGACATCCAAATCTGTCCCTCTCTGTAGGCAGATTTTCCAGAAGGGTGCCAGTTGTGTCTTTGGTAAATGGGAGCAGCATTTTTGGGAAGCTCATGTATAACATTAAGTAGCATTCGATGATGAGAAATTTCTTTTCTTCTAGTTTCTTCTGTATCATGTCAAGCACAGACTCTCAGTTTGGTGCTAGCAGGTATTTTTTAAAAATTTAACTAGAAATAATAATTATACATATTTATGGAGTGCAATGTGGTCTTTTGATATATGCACACATTGTGGAAGGATCAAGTCAAGCTAATTAACATAAACACCCCCCTGCCTACTTATTATTTTTTTGGTTTCAGTAAGTATTAGTCTCTTTTTAATCTCTCTTTAATCTCCATATTTAACATTGATGACTGAGCTCAGGCGGTCAGCAAAGACCTAGAGAGAGTTTAATTACACTTGCTTTGTTTTCAGTTTAATTTTGTTTCTATTTTCTATTTGTTTCAAAAGATGATGTTTTTGTTTTTTAATACTTTAGAATTAAAATGTAAATAGTTATTAAGAAAAAAATGAGTGAATTTATCAGAAAAATATGGAGTCCAGGAGAGGGAGTGGACACTCTGCCTTTCTAACCGTGGTGCTGCTGTGACTGGACAGAGGGAGGAAGGATTCCAGCTCCCTTTGGTGAGGGACACTTTAGACAAACACTTGCCTTCTTCATGAAACAACACACCGTCCAGTTGTCACACCAGAGCTTACTCTCCTCTGTCTTGCCCAGTGTCATCGAACTCAGTTCCAAACAGTCACCAGGGCAAATTTGCACACCGTGTCCATCATATGCCTTTGTTTTACAGCTAGAAATGTTTTAATCTGTTTTCTCACTTTTTTTGCCACTTAAGTTTTCCATGACATTTTACATGCCCCTGTAAAGACATGTGTGTTTTTCCCTCTGATTAGACTTCACACCTTGAAGCCGATGCCCGTGTCCAGCGTGTCCCTCTGCACAGGCCAGGATTAGAGCTTGGTCCAGGAGGTGTGGAATGGATCCTGGTGGAATCAGCACATCATATGTGAATGAGCAATGGCCACTGCAGAGCTCCCTGCTTTATCAGAGGCTTCTCCATTTAGCAATGGTGAAGTCTCAGCTTCAGGGACATCCAAATTCTGCTTTCTAGGATTCAACATGAGCAGATAAATAAAATAACCAAAATGAATTCTCATAATCTCTAAAAAGAGATGAGAAGCTAAGTCAATGAGCTGCAGTTTTCTGGTGCAAGTTCTTTCTCTCATTCCCTCCAGGCCCTTTCTTAGAACAGATATTGTCCAGTGCTTCCTGACTGGGATGGGTTCACTGTGCTTCCTCCAGGAGGATGGGGCTAATGGAAGAGAGCAGAGGAGGAGGCAGCTCAGTGTTGTGGATTGAACCTGCTGCTCCACTTGGGGAGCATTCCAGAAGCCACAGGTCATACTGCAGAAGTTAAGTGGATCGTGTTTTTTAATGAACCTTGGGGGATGTGGTTGCTGCTGGGTGGAATGCCGGCTTCCCAGCCCCTGCCTCCCCTGGCAGACTCCCCTTTGTTTCATCACTACCAGAATTTCTCCTCTGCTCCTTTATCTCCTTTCTCTCCTGTCATCAGACGACTCCCGAAATACCTTGGGGTGCAGTCGCACTTCTAGATGTTCATTATCTCTAGATGCCCTCAGCTGCAGATATTTATTTTCTGCAGACCTCAGACAGAAAACAAAACAATAAACTCTGCCGCTTGTTACGGCAGCAGAGCAATCTAAACTGTATTTCTCTTTCAGAGGCAGTTCAGAGACCTCAGTGTCTGTATTTTTTCCCTCTAGGGTTTCTGTTTCTCAAAAGTGAAATTATATGCCAGTGACCATTTTTCATACCGATCCCCTTCCTCAATAATCTGGACCATTGGATTTCCTGATCTTGGCTAGCTCATTGTGGCAAAGCCATTTGCAAATGAAGATTGGATTTATGGAAACGGCTGGTTTTGAGCCAAAGATGTTTGAGAATTAATGAGGATTTCAGAAAACTGAGAAATTTCTGGAATGTGCAGCCTTTAGAAACCTCACATTCCTTTCATAAAGGATGAGCTTAAGTACCAGTTCAAGTCATTTGAATTTAAGTCAGACTGTATCTGAGATTTTGGCTGCACAGTTTGCAATTTAGTTCATGGATATTTAATAGTACTAATATCTACTACCTCGATTTTTATTTTTAGGACCAGCATTGTTCCAAATGACTGATCAATAGAAAAACTACCTGGATTCAAAAGGCATCTTTTATTTCTCTAGCAGTCGCTCTATAAAATGTAATGAGTGAGAAAATAACCAGAAGAAGAAAGAGGAGTAGAAACAACAGGGAAAGCAATTTTGGAGTAATCTTTTTTTTTTTCTTTGCATGTGATTGCTTAAAATATGTAGCTCATGCTTTATTCAATAAGATTTTGTCAGTAATAGTATTTACTATAAATGCTTGACAGTAATAGCAAGATGTTCACCAAGAATGAAGAAACAATATCAATAATTTCTCCTTGAAACTTAGTCTGTTTATCATCTGTGATTATTTTCAGGTGCATTAAATATAAAATCTACCATGGTGGATTAACCAAATGGGCATTTGTTTTTCTCACATAGTTGGTGGGCTGAAGGAGAAATCCCCAAGTGACAGGGTAGCATGAGGATTCTGGCCTGGATCCAGGTTTCATCTATAGTTTTCTTGAGCTTTCCTCAGACATGTGACTTGCATGCATAGTGCCAGCCTTGCTGCTGAAGCTACTGCCTTCGTGTTGGCATTCCAAGCAGGAGGAAGGAGAAGGGCAAACCACACATTGCAAGTGGCAGCCTAGTCTATCCCTTCTTTTCTTACAAAATTATGTCTGCCTCTGAAGCCCCATGCAGTAGAGTCCCACTCACATTTTATAGATGACAATCCAGTCGCAGATCTATTCTTTGCTGCAAGAAAGTTTGGAGACTTGTGACTATTTCCTGAGTTTGTGGTTATTTAGAATACATTGACCCAAAACAAAAACAATACTTGGGTCTGACTGATAGTGCCTGCTTACATTCAGGGCAGATCGAATGCTCAGTCATTTCAGATTAGGTCCCGTATATATTTTATGTAATAAAGTAAATGTCAATAAACAGAGGAAGACTACTAGAAGCATTTTCATAAGAAATGTGGGCAGATCCCAAGTTCCGTCCAGGAGAGAAGGGATCTGAGTCCAAAGACTTAGTGCACTCATATGAATATGGTCATGGTGGTGGTGGTGGTGATGCTGCTGCCCATATGAGGTGGGATGGCACAGGGTGGGAAGGGGACTAAAGGTTTGTAGTTCATTTTTTAAGAGAGCGTGGATGATGACTTCCTGGCTTCCTGACTTCCTCCATGATGCTAAACCACTAAGCCGTGTTTCCCCTTCTATAAGATGGGGATTGTGCTAAAACCCACATCAGGAGGTGGTTGCAGTAAATCACTAAATGCTTGCAAAGCATTTGGTATGGAGTCTTTTACATAAGCCCTTTTAAAATAAGGAGAGCAATCCTCACCATGGAAGGACTTTGGCAAGTTCTGCTTTTGCAGACATGAGGTTGTATCTTCATCAGGTTGTGTCCTCTTCACTTCTGTGCCTGTCTTTCTGTATTGCTGGAGTTCAGTCAGTGCTTACTGAATTGGCAAATGAATCCTTGCTAAAGCTACAGCCTCTTTGGTTCAGGAAGCTCTCCTGGACCGCTGCATGCTTATGTACAACGTCCTGATTCCCACGTAAGGTGGAATGGACTTTGAGTAGTTTCAGTTTATTCAGGAAGAGTTTTCATGGCACTTCATCAAATGCCTCCTGATTATGATGTGATTTTGCATGAAGCTTGACTTCTACATGTAACGAAAGGAACATATGCTTAACACACCAACCCAAGTATTCATTGATTGACAGATATACATTTTTTTTACTCTGAAGTTAATAAATTGTCTTTCTTCTATGTACCTTGGTCCTTGGGGAATTTTAGCTAGTGTTGTATCTGTCCCAGGGCCTGCTGACATTTGGAAAAAAGAAGGCTAGATATCTGTGAGTTTGTAGATGGCATATCCTTAGGTACCTCAACTAAATTTATTTTAGTTTTCTGTATCTTCAACTTTTCTCAGCTCATTTGCAAATTAAGCAAGTAATTTCTTTGGAATCAGGCTATTCAGAGTCAATTCCAGCTTCACAATTTATTAGCTACATCATTTGGGCAAGTGATTTAAACTCTCTGCATCTTAGTTTCCTTTACATTAAGGTAGGGTTTTTATTTTATTTTATTTTATTTTTTTGCAGTGCTGGGGATTGAACCCAGGGCCTTGTGCTTAACTGGCAAGCACTCTACTATCTGAGCTATATCCCCAGTCCAAAGTAGGATTTTTGACAGTTCTTCTCATAGGCTTACACTCAAGATCAAAGGAGATATTCCAGCATGATATTAGAACAGAACCTGATGCTCTCATGACAAAGCAAAATATCATCTGGCGATTGAGACAAGGATAAATAAGTGCCCAGTGTGATAGGAAAATGATCACTGCACATTGTCTTTGTGGATGTTCAAGATCAAAGATGGAATTCTGATGGACCCCTCAGTATTTTGAAACTATGAATGAGGTCTGCATTTGGTGCAATTATATATACCTTATTCAAGATGTCATTTCAGCCAACTGTAGGATAGCAATGGAATTGACACCGTACATGTGAGCTGCAGCTATGGACACGGTACACAGGCAACCCCTGACTTGGGGTGGGTTGACTTACAAGTTTTCGACTTTATGATGGTGCTGGGTGGTATGCACTCAGTAGAAATGGTACCTTGAGTTTTGCATTTTGCTCTTGTCCTGGGCGAGCTGTGTGCAGCGTGGTGCTTCCCATGGTGCAGGGCAGTGGCAGTGAGCTGCAGCTTCTGGCCAGGAAGATGAACCGTCGTCACTGCTGTGATGTTGAGCTGTGGTGTTTGGTAGGTTAGGTGCACTAAATGCATTTTTTACTTAAATATTCCCATTTATGATGAGTTTATCTGGATGCAATCCCATCGTAAGTCAAGGAGCATCCATTATTGATGTAATGAGCATCGATCACTTCTTAATTGTTAGGCAGATCATAAATACTGGATTTCATGTTAATTTTTAAATCTATTATTTAAAAAACTGCCATCTTCCATGCTTCCTGTGGTAAGGAGCGTTATTGCATAATTTTACAAAAGGAGGTTTCTAAAGAAACTAAATAATAAATCAGATAAACAAATAACCAAAAGGAAATTGCAATCCACTTTTCTGTGTGATAACTTTTATATTCTCTGAATATGCTAAAACTTTTACAATGTTTGCATAAAATACTTAGCTCTTTGCACAATATCCCTGGTAGTATTATTAGAGATGCCTGCAGGTTATAAAGCTGTAAATGTATTTCTGTGCTCTAAGACTTTACACATTTAAATTAATTTATATTTGTCTTTTCTTCTTCCTAATTTAAGTGATTTGGTGAGGCTTTAGTATATCGATGTTAAAATGCTATTTGCTTTGCTTTCAGATGCTTTCCTGATAAAATGCATTATTGGTTTTCTGTTAGGCTGTGGGCATTACAAAATTAGACATTTTTTGTTCTATCACAAACACCCAGTATTCACTCAGCCATTCATTCAATTTTTGAATAACAAGTAACACAGAATTGGCATTCTGCTTACAAAATGTTTACTGAGTAAACTAGGAAATGTATTTGGGAAACTGGGGGAAAAAGATGTACAAGGAAAGATGAAATGAGAAATCATCACTGATTACACCCTGCTAACCCTTCAGTGTGATTTCTTGTCATTTACTTTTACTGAGCCTATACATGTTAGCCAGTTATGAGATCAATTCTTCACGTATACGAACTTAAGCAGATTTCATCACTTCTAAGGAAAATTTATGGAAAAATTAGACTTGAAGCCTTTACTTAAATTGAGAGCAAGATTTTGCACTGACAATGTTACTGCAGAGGGTTCAAATCCTAGTGCCGTCGACCAAGGCCATCTCCCTCCACCAAGGAGCTGTGGAAACTGGAACCTGGCTTCCTGTGGAAGCAGCTCTTCAGCAAGAGCTCTGACTTCCAGGACAGTCTTGCTGGGAAGTCAGAAAGGGCCGATGTGGCTTGTGCTTCTAAATTACCTCAGTGCAATGATAACTGGTCACCTCTTCTGACTTGGAAAACAGACCCTCAGATCCCTTGTTTGTAATTCTCAGGTACAAAAAATTGTGAAGATCTGAATTTAATTTTGGTAAAGTTGTAACCAAATTTAATGTGGCGATAAAATATAACCCAAACTGAATGTAGGCAAGCAGTAATTCTCATTCACGCATCTGACTGCAGACATAGGAAGATGATCAATTATTGACACAACTACATCATCATGCTACTTATTCCAAATAAACATTGTACCCCATGTGTGTATACAAGTATGACTTGTCATTTAAAATAAATGCCCTTCAACAGATGAAGGGATAAAGAAGATGTGGTATCTATACACAATGGAATACTACTCAGCCATAAAGAAGAATAATAATATGGCATTTGCAGATAAATGGATGGAATTGGAGATTATCATGCTAAATGAAGTTAGCCAATCCCATAAAAACAAAGGCAAATGTTTTCCCTGATAAATGGATGATGATATAGAATCGGGTTGTGGGGGTGGGGGGGTGAGAGAAGAATGGAGGAACTTTAGATTATGAAGAGGGAAATGAGAGGGGGAAGGGGAGGGGTATGAAAAATGGTGGAATGAGACAGACATCATCACCCTATGTACATGTATGATTACATGAATGGTATGAATCTACATCATGCACAACCATAGCAATGAACCTTTGTACCCCATTTGTGTACAATGAATCAAAATGCAGTCTGTAAAAATTAAAAAAGATAATAAAGATGATAAAGCAAATAAATAAATAAATAAGTGGGACATTATTAGTGCAAATCAAACTCTGCCCCTTAGGTTATAGAGAAGGACCCCAAAAATTGGGAGACACCCAATTTTTTAATGAGGTGATAGTATGTCCTGGGCCTTAACAGCTAGACTAAAGACAAAAAGCAAGAGCTATGATTTGTCTGCTGACCTCTTGAGAAAGCCAGCGATCCTCTTTAGGCTCACTTCCTCTTCTGCTAAATGAGATCAATAACAGCGTTTGACTGCTGTTTACATAGGATTATTTTGTGAGCACATGCACGTGACCAAGGTGACACATTGGTAATTCCCCAGCAAGTGACGGAGCATGTGCCGTGCAGGCAGATGGTGCTTTACTCATTCTTCGACTGTGTTCAGAAGATCAGGATTGATGGTTGACATGGAATATTCAAATAGAGCACTAATGAGTGGTAGTGGAAAATCCCCAATAATTCATCTTAAATTCTAGATGATGGAAAGACACACCCTAGATCAATACCACTTTGCCTCTCTGAACAAATATTGAATCTCCAGCTCAGCAAATATTCAGGGATCATTCCAAAATAATTATTCCGATAATTGGAACTTTATAAACTGATGTTCAGTTTAACTGAGTATAATAATTTATTAATAAGTATTTGAAGAGGCAAAAGCAGGACAACGAAGCCCAGCACTTCACCATGTATCCAAATGCTCTTGTTCCTAATTAAGCATGCAACACCAACTGTTCTTTGTTAAAATGAAATATTTCATTGAACATCTTAGTGTATAAATTATTGATGGGCTCATTTCCACAGTTTCCTAGTGGAATTTGAGTCTGATTTTCATGCGTAGAACACAGTATCCTTTCCAGACAAAACCATCTCCAGGTAGTCAACTTTTTATTCTCACTGTTGGCTTTCTCTGACCCTTTCACGAAGTTGAAACCGGCTTCATTCTCTATTTTACAAGAAAAGATGGGCTGAAATGTTGTTTACTTCTTGATGATTCATGATGATGCTTCAGAGGAACACCTTTTTAAAGGCTAATTTTCAAGATGTGTTTTTTAAACACCTAATTTCTATTATTTCCAAGGTTGAAATTCTTAAAGCTTCATGCTTAAAGTTGTATACATATATTCTCTTCTTAAATATTTGAAACATCAGTTTGTTACCCATTACAAAAAAATGAGTAACATTGTCTCCTTTGAGGTCTTCATAAACTGGATTTGAAAGATAGTTTTTGCTCAGGTATTGATATGAGGTAGGTGTTTTCTTATTTTAGGATGAAAATGCAAACTATCTGGAGCAGCAATAACTGAACACCTTCAGAGAATTCATTTGAGTATCTTGATGGGAGCAATGTATTTCTTTCACTTAATTCATGCAAACCTTTTAAACAAAGATGACCTAATGAATACTGAAAAGGTTTCTGATGTGATCAAGGGCAGGAGTTAAAGGAAAGCTTTAGTGGGCCCCTTTTATAACATGGTGTCTGTCTACAAGTTTGACAGAGGTCCAAATGGTTATCATTAATGCTACTCCTATGGACATCTTAAGAAAACTGAATTTTATTTGCAGGGGAGGGTACTGGGATTCAACCTAGGGGTACCTTACCACTGAGCTACATCCTCAGACCTTTTTAATTTTTGTTTTCAGACAGGGTCTCACTAAGTTGCTGAGGCTGGCCTTGAACTTGTGATCCTTCTGCCTTGGCTCCTGAGTCACTGGTATGACAGATGCCTGCCACCAGGCCCAGCACTGGGTCAAACCTCCTATTAACTGTTGAGATAGTCATATGTCAGCCAGGGGTGTGTGCATGTAAAGAGTAGTGCCACACACTGCATGAGACAGAAGGGACACCGGGATGTGAATACAGTGTTTAACAACCTCCTTTCTAGATGTGGGTTGTGTTCAGCTCCTTCATCTCTGTGAGCTTAAGCAGAGAATGGGGCAAATATACTTTTAATCATGTTTACCTTTTCTAAACAGCTATTTTCTCAATTATATGCATTATTTTTCTGAGTGAAGACAAATCTTGGAAACTCATGAAAAATAAAAACTGTTACACGTCAAAGGACATGGAAGAAAGAAAGGAAAAAAAGAAAGGAAGAAAGAGGAAAAAAGAAAAAGAAGTCCCTGAGACTGGGAGAAAATATTTGCAAATCAAATATGTAAGAGATTTTTATGTAAGAATATAAAATGAACTCTTACAACTCAACAATAAGAAATCAAGTAATTTATTTCAAATAGGATTTGAATAGATATTTCTCCAAAGAAGATATGGGAATGGCCAGAAAGCAAATGAAAAAAGATCTCAGTGCCATAGGTCACAAGGGAGATGCTTATTGATACCACATTTAGATACTGTTTTACACCCATTAAGGGTGTCATCAAAAGTCATGCAATAGCCAGGCATGGTGGTGCACACCTGTAATCCAAGCAACTTGGGAGGCTGAGTCAGGAGGATCGCGAGTTCAAAGCCAGCCTCAGCAACTTAGCGAGGCCCTAAGCAACTCAGTGAGACCCTGTCTCTACATAAAATACAAAATAGGGCTGGGGATGTGGCTCAGTGGTGGAGTGTCCCTGAGTTCAATCCCTGGTTCCAAAAAAAAAAAAAAAAAAGTCATGCAATGAAGCAGGTTGATGAGGATGTGATTGAACTACAGCCCTCTTGCACTTGGGTGGGGCCGTAAAATGGGGCACCACTTTGGAAAACAGATGGGCAATTTCTCAAAATGTCAAATTGAATGATCATATGACCCAGAAGTTCTGCTTTTAGATATATATTCTAGAAAATTGAAAAGTAAAGTCTTTCACATGACTGCTCAGCCAACGTTCCTACCAGGCACATCAGGTAAACAACTCTACTATCTGCCAAATTTGTCAAATGCCAAACAAAACCTGGTGTCACTCCATAGTCAAGAATATTTGTCAATTAAAAGTACAAAGCACTAATACACACTGCAACACATATGGGCTTCCTGGACCCTGCACTGGTGACAGCAGCCAGATATGCCCACTATATGACTTCATATGCAACAAAGGCAGGACTCTAAGATAAAGAGCAGATTAGTTGCTTCTTTGGTGTGGGTGGGAAAGGGCACAGACTTCCATCGGATGTGATGCAAATAGTTTCTAAAATCAGATTGGGGCAATGTTTGTGCGTTCTGTAAATATAATAACATCGTGAGTCATCACTTTAAAATGGATGGATTGATGGTTTGTAAATTTTATCTCAAAATTGTTCATTAAAAATACCTGAGCATAAGCCAGGCGTGGTGGCACACGCCTGTAATCCAAGCGACTTGCGAGGCTGAGTCAGGAGGATCGTGAGTTCAAAGTCAGCCTCAGCAACTTAGCGAAGCCCTTAGCAACTCAGTGAGACCTGTCTCTAAATAAAATACAAAATAGGACTCGGGGTGTGACTCAGTGGCCGAGTGTCCCTGAGTTCAATCCCTGGTTCCAAAAAAAAAAAAAAAAAAAAAAAACCTGAGCAAAAATTTCAGAAATAGAGAAAATTTTCATAGATGAGATAATAAATTCACCTATAATTGTCCTATCCCTCCAGATTTTGCTGAAGGTCAACTGCTAAGTTTTAAGCATTAAATTTATGCCTGTCATTTTATCAATATTGCTTATTTTTGCCCACCATATTTATTAATATTATTTACTCTTTATTTAAAAAGAATGTTTGGAGAGCACCTATATTGTCCTTGATGCTGAGGGGTGAATGGGAAATAATCTCGGGTAAGGAAAATGGAGTTGGTCAGGCTCCCACACCTGTATGTCCAGGAAGCTATTACTAACGTATTTTCTCTAAGTCAGGAGCAACAGTGCATCCGTACTCTTATATAACCTGTGATGTCATAATAGGCACGCTGATCTCTTTGTTGTGATCTTGAGTGTGAATTGACTGGGACCTTCTGCTTGTTACAGTTCCCTGTGGCCAGGCCTAGTTTCTTCAGGTTGCCCGAATCTTAAGTCAACGGTTGCAAAACACTTGGCTTTCTGTGTTTACGGACTAGTGTGAGTGTGTGTAGTGGTTCATAATGACACTGATGGGCATTTAACTGTGATTTGATAAGCACTATGACAGGAATATCCAGGGCAATGAGCATGAACCTGGGGGGAGGGCCCTTCACTTTCAGTGTATGTGTGATTTTCTCCATTTTGTAGCTTAAATATTGTAGTGGGTTGAATTGTGTCCTCCCTGCAAAATAGATGTTGGAGTCCCAGTCCCCGGCAACTCTGAATGTGACCTTGTTTACCTTATTTGGATCTTTATAGATGTAATCAGGTTAAAATAAAGTCATATGACCAATATGGAGGTAATCAAGTTAAAACGAGGTCCTCATCTGATATGGCTGGAATTCTTCTAAGAAGAGAGTTTTGGACATATGTATGCATAGAAGGAGACAAGGTGAAGACACTAGGGAAGGCCAACTACCAGGCCACCGGAAGCTAGGAAGGAGGCTAGCTGCAGAACCCAATTCCTTCAGGAGGAATAAACCCTGCTCAAACCTGAATTTTCTGTTTCAGTCTCCAGAACTGTGAGACCATAATCTTCTGTTGAAGTCATCTATTTATTGTACCTTGTTAGGAAAATCCTGGGAAATTATGCAAACTATCTCAATCTCTTAAAATCATGTTGCTTTGAAGGAAATCCCTGATTCTCACCTTCAGTGTGTTTGAAGAACTCCCATGCTTTACTTCTGATGTATAACTTAGTGTTGTTCCTATTATCTTGTTTTTTTAACTATTTATTCTGAAATAATTTCAGACTTACAAAACAGAGGAGGAAGACTTCCTCTGCTGGGAAGAAGGATTCCACATACCTTTTCCTATTCCATCACTATGCAGAACTGAACCTTTGGACATTAAGTGTGAAACAAACACCAGAGAACTCTGGAAGGTGGAGGCAAGAGGCAGAGAGGCCGTGGACTTTGGACCATGGAACAACATGGAGGTGAGTTTGCTGGGCTTTCTGAACAAGTTAATACAGAGAGGTTAGTCTTTTCAATAAACAATGCTGGGACAATGGGACACCCACATGCAAAGAAAAAAAAATTATGTAGGCACAGATCTTGCATCTTTCCCCCAAATTAATTTTGAAGTCAATAATATGCATAAAGTGCAAACCATAAAACTTATAAAAAAGCTAAAACATATGTATAGCCTAAGTATGTGATCTTGAGTTTGCTGATGAACTTTCAAAAAGAACAAAGAAATCACAATAAAAAAAAATAATTGATAGGTGGACTCAAACTTATAAACTTCTGCTCTGTGAAAAATCACTGTTCAAAGAGTGGACAGACAAGCAATGGGCTGGAAAAAGTGTTTACAAAATGCTTATGTGATGAGAGACTTGTATCTTAAATATGCAAAGAACTCTTTTAATCTCAGCAGTAAGAAAATTGTGGTTTTTTTTTTAATGTCTCCATCTGCCTCCTCTGTTAGTATATCAACCATTCTTTCTGCAGGAAGTTTTGGTGGTCACCCTAGAATTTGAAATAAGCATTATGACTGAATCCAAGTGCTCCTTCAACACTGGACCACTCATTTGTAGTGCAGATACCTTATAGCAGGAAACTTTCCATTCCTCCCTCCCTCCCATGCCCCCTCGACAGGGCTGTAAGTTCACATATCAAGGTCATCCAATATATTGTTACTATTATTATTTTAAAAGCCAGCTATCTTTCATGATGAGTAGAAAAATGCACAACTTTATTTTATCTTTCTTTATTCTGTCTCTGGTGCTCTTCCTTTCTTCATGCAGGTCTGTGTTTCTTTCTTTCTTTTTATTTATTTATCTTTTTGGAACAAAGGATTGAACTCAGGGGCACTTGGCCTCTGAGCCACATCCCCAGCCCTATTTTGTATTTATTTAGAGACAGGGTCTCACTGAGTTGCTTAGGAACTCGCTAAGTTGCTGAGGCTGGCTTTGAACTCTCGATCCTCCTGACTCCTGCCAGTCTCCCGAGTTGCTGGGATTACAGGCGTGCGCCACTGGCCTGGCTCAGGTCTGTGTTTCTGACCTTTATAATTGACTTCTCCCTGAAGAACTCTGAACATTTTCCTCAGCACAGCTATGCTGCTGACATGATCTCTTCAGTTTTTGTTTATGAGAAAAATCTTTATCTCTTCTTTAGTTTTCAAGGACAATTTCACTGGATCCAAAAGTGTATGGCAATGGCGGGAATGTGTGTGGGAGAAGGAGGTCACATATCCAACCAGGCAGCTAGAGAGTTTGGGTCCCCCTTGCACTAAGAACCTCCCATGAGGTCCTTTCTCTCAAACATTCCTGCTCTCAGCATCACCATCCTGTGGACCAAGCTTCCAAAACAGATGTTGGGGGGACACACTCAAATCATATCCAAACCATGGCACTACATGTGGTCATAGTTTTGATATGTTTTTCTGAACTTCTGCTACCTATTGTTTCTGTCATTACTTTGGAAAACTTATCAGTCACTATTTCAATATTTGTTCTCTTCCATTTGCTTTCTTCTTCCTATAGTATTCCAATTATGGAATCAACTCTCCCTATCTGTGGGTTCTGCACCCTTAGATTTAAAGAATTGCATGTTGAATTTTTAAAAAATGGAACTGTAGTGAACACATGCATTCTTTTCTCTTGTCACTATTTCCTAAATGATATAGTGTGACAACTGTTTACAAAGAATTTGCATTGTATGAGATGTTATGAGTAATCTAGAGATTATTTAAAATATATGCGAGGTTATACATATGTTATACTCAAATACTATATCATTGTTATATTAGGTCCTTGAGCACCTTGACATTGGTGTCCTCAGGAGGTCCTGGAGCCAATGGCCCACAAACACCAAGGAATGATTATACATACATATAATACTTTGAAACTATTTCTGAGTTCATAAATGTTTAGTATTACTGTTTTTTTTCTCTTTTATTGATTCTTTTTTGGTGGAGGGGCAGGTATTGTGCTATCTGTTCCTTGTGCTTTACCATATTTAATCTTTCTAAAAGTTTCTTTTTAGTTTTTTATTTTTTATTTGTTTTTAGTTAAACATGTCAGGAGAATGTATTCTGGCAGATTATACAACATAGAATATAATATTCTGTTTGGAATCCCACTCTTGTGATAGGTAGTACATGATGTGGAGTTACCCTGGTCATGTATCCAAATACAAGGCTAGAAAAGTTATGACTGATTAATTCAACTGTCTTTCCTATCCCCTCCCCACTCCCTTCCTTTCATTTACATTTGTCTAATCCAATGGATTTCTGTTATTCCCCTCCCCAACCTCCCTTGTTTTGGGTTAGCATCCACAAATCAGAGAGAATATTTGGCCTTTGGTTTTTTTGGGATTGGCTTATTTCATTTAGCATGATAGCCTCCAGTTTCATCCATTTACCAGAAAATGCCATTATTTCATTCTTCTTTATGACTGAGTAATATTCCATTGTATTATATACCACATTTTCTTTATCCATTGATCCACTGAAGAACACTTAGGTTGTTTCCATAGCTTGGTTATCATGGGTTGAGCTGCTATAGCATGTAGCTGTGTCACTATAGTACGTTGTTTTTAAATCCTTTGGGAGGGAGATAACTGGGTCAAATGGTGGTTCCTCTTAAGGAAATCTGGTCCTAGTCCAACATGATGAAGATTTGGACCTATTTTCTCTTCTATTAGGTGCAGAGTCTCTGGCCTGATTTCTAGGTCCTTGATCCACTTTGAGTTGAGTTTTGTACAGGGTGAGAGATATGGGTTTAGTTTCATTTTGCTGCATATGGATTTCCAGTTTTCCCAGTACCATTTGTTGAAGAGGCTGTCTTTTCTCCATTGCATGTTTTTGCCTCCTTTGTCAAGTATGAGATACCTGTACTTATTTGGGTTTGTCTCTGTGTCCTCTATTCTGTACCATTGATCTACCTGCCTATTTTGGTACCAATACCATGCTGTTTTTGTCACTATTGTTCTGTAGTATAGTTGGAGGTCTGGTATTGTGAAACCCCCTGCTTCGCTCTTCTTGCTAAGGATTGCTTTAGCAATTCTGGGTCTCTTATTCCTCCATATGAATTTCATGATTGCTTGCTCTATTTCTATGAGGGCGCAAGAAATAAAAGCACGAATCAATGATTGGGATAGAGTCAAACTAAAAAGCTTCTTCTCAGCAAAGGAAACAATCAGCAATGTGAAGAGAGAGCATTCAGAGTGGGAGAAAATCTTTGCCACACACACTTCGGACAGAGCACTAATCTCCAGAATCTACCAAGTACTCAAAAATCTTTACACCACGAACACCAATAACCCAATCAATAAATGGGCCAAGGAAATGAACAGACACTTTACAGAGGAAGATCTACAAGCAATCAACAGATTTATGAAAAAATGTTCAACATCACTCGTTATAAGAGAAATGCAAATCAAAACCACCTTAAGATTTCATCTTACCCCAATTAGAATGTCTTTTATCAAGAACACAGGCAACAACAGGTGTTGGCGAGGTTGTGGGGAAAAGGGTACACTCTTACATTGCTGGTGGGAGTGCAAGTTGGTGCAGCCACTCTGGAAAGCAGTGTGGAGATTCCTTAGAAAACTTGGAATGGATCCACCATTTGACCCTGCTATCCCACTCCTTGGCTTATACCCAAAGGACTTAAAATCAGATTGCCTCAGTGATGCAGCCACATCAATGTTCATAGCTGCTCAATTCACAATAGCTAGATTATGGAATCAACCTAGATGCCCTTCAGTAGATGAATGGATAAAGAGACTGTGGTATATATACACAATGGAATATTACTCAGCCATAAAGAAGAATAAAATTATGGTATTTGTAGGTAAATGGATGATGTTGGAAACTGTTATGCTAAGTGAGATCAGCTAATCCCAAAAATCCAAAAGCCGAATGGTCTCTCTGATAAATGAATGATGATGCATAATGTGGGGGGGAAAGATGGCAAGAATGGAGGAAAGATAGCTAGCATAGAGGGAAGGGAGGGGTGGGGGCGGGTGGGGGGTAAAATTAATAACAGAGTGTGTGACAGATACCATTGCCCTGTGTACATGCATGAACGCACAGATGGTGTGACTCTACTTTGTGTACAACCAGTGAAACAATAGCTGTACTCCATTTGTGTTCAATGAATCAATAAGTAAATAAAAAAAAAATGGTGGTTCCTTTCCAAGTTTTCTAAGAAATCTCCATACTGTTTTCCATAGTGGTTGCACCGAATTGCAGTCCCACCATATTCTCCCCACATCCTTGCCAACATCTGTTGTTACTTGCATTGTTTATAATTGCCATTCTGACTGGAGTGAGATGGAATCTCAGTGTAGTTTTAATTTGCATTTCTCTAATTTCTAAAGATGGTGAACATTTTTCATATATTTTTTCACCATTTGTATTTTTCCTGTGAAGTGTTTGTTTAGTTCCTTTGTCCATTTATTGATTGGGCTATTTATTTTTCTGGTGGTAAGTTTTTTGAGTTCTTTGTATATCTGAGGAATGTCTTTTCTGAGGCATTCATAGAGGTGGTGAAGAATTTCTTCCAATCTGTAGGATCTCTGTACACATTCTTGATTATTTCCTTTGCTGGGAAGAAGCTTTTGAGTTTGACACCATCCCATTTATTGATTCTAGATTCTGTTTCTTGCACTTTAGGGGTCCTATTGAGGAATTTGGTTCCCAAGCCAATATGTTAAAGAGGTGAGCTTAATTTTTTTTTTCTAGTAAGTGCAGGGTCTCCAGTCTAATGCCTATGTCCTTGATCCATTTAGAGTTGAGTTTTGTGCAGGGTGAGATATAAGGGTTCAATTTCATTCTATTACATGTGGATTTCCATTTTTCCCAGCAACGTTTGTTGAAGATGCTATCTTTTCACCAACGTATGTTTACAGCACCTTTGTCTAGAATGAGATAACTGTATTTATGTGAGTGTGTCTCTGTGTCTTCTATTGTGTTCCATTGGTCTTCTTGTCTGTTTCAGTGCCAATACCATGCTGTTTTTATTACGATAGCTCTGTAGTATAATTTAAGGTCTGGCATTGTGATGCCTCCCGTGTCAGCTTTTGTGCTAAGGATTGCTTTGGCTATTTTGAACCTATTATTTTTCCAAATAAATTTCATGATTGCTTTTTGTATTTCTGTGAAGAATATCATTGGGATCCTTTTAGGACTTGCATTAAATCTGTATAGCACTTTTGGTAGTATGCCATTTTGACAATATTGATCATGCATATCCAGAAACATGGGAAATCTTTCCATTTTCTGAGGTCTTCTTCAGTTTCTTTCTTTAGTGTTCTGTAGTTTCCATTGTAGTGGTCTTTGGCCCCCTTTGTTAGGTTGATTCCCCAATGTTTTTGAGGTTATTATAAAGGGAACAGTTTTCCTGATTTTTCTTTCAGTTGATATATCCTTGGCTTATAAAAATGCAATTGATTTATTGGTGTTGATTTTAAACCCTGCTACTTTGCTGAATTTGTTTATGAGTTCTAAGAGCTTACTAGCAGAGTTTTTTGGGTCTTGTAATATAGAATCATGTCATTGGCAAATAAGGATAGTTTGAGTTCTTCTTTTCCTATTCATATCCCTTTAATTTCTTTGGTCTGTCTCATGGCTCTGGCTAGGGTTTCAAGGACTATTTTGAATAGGAGTGGTAAAAGAGGGGCATCCCTGTCATATTCCAGTTTTTAGAGAGATTTCTTTCAGTTTTTCTCCATTTAGAATGATATTGGCTTTGGATTTAGCATATTTATCTTTTACAATGTATGTTCCTACTATCTCTAGTTTTTCTAGTATTTTGAGCATGAATGGATGCTGAGTTTTGTCAAAAGCTTTTTCTGTGTCTATGAGATAATTATATGTTTCTTGTCTTTAAGTCTATTGATGTGATGAATTTATTGATTTTCATATGTTGCGCCAACCTTGCATTCCTGGGATAAATCCCTCTTGATCATGGTGCACTATCTTTTTAATATGTTTTTATATGTGATTTGCCAGTATTTTATTGAGAATTTTTGTGCCAATATTCATCAGGGATATTGGTCTTAAGTTTTCTTTGTCTTTATCTGGTTTTGGTGTCTGGGTGATCCTAGCTTCATAGAATGAGTTTGAAAGGGTTCCTTCCTTTTCTAGTTCATGGAATAATTCGAGGAACATTGGTGTAAGTTCTCCTTTGAAGGTCTTGTAGAATGCAGCTGAGAATCCATCTGGTCCTAGGCTTTTCTTTGTTGGTAGGCTTCTGATGGCATCTCAATTTCATTGCTATAAATTTATCTGTTTAAGCTTTATCCTTGATTCTATTTGGGTAGTTCATCTGTCTCTAGAAATTTGTCTATGTCCTCAAGATTTTCTATTTATTTGAGTATAGATTTTCAAAGTAGCTTCTGATTATTGTCTGTATTTTAGTAGTGTCTGGTAATGTTTTCTTTTTCATCACAAATTTTAGTAATTTGGGTTTTCTCTCTTATTTTTCTTTGTTAGTTTGTCTAAGGGTTTATCAATTTTGTTTGTTTTTTCGAAGAAGCAAATTTGTTACATTGATTGTTTGAACTTTTTTGGAGGGGGTTCAATTTCACTAATTTCAGCTATGTGTTTTATTATTTCCTGTCTTCTACTGCTTTTGGTGCTGGTTTGTTCTTTTTTTCTCTAAGGGTTTGAGATGTAAAGTTAGGCTACTTATTTGGCGATTTTCTGTTGTTTTAAAGAATGACCTCAATGCAATGAACTTTCCTCTCAGAACTGTCTTCTGTACTATTGTTTTGTTCATCTAATTGTCCTTTAGTTTGGAATGTATTTTTAAGCTCACTGATTTTTCTTATCTGTTCCTAGTTTACTTATGAGTTCATTAAAGGCATTTTCCATTTCAATTACATTGCCTTTTATTTCTAGTATTTCCTTTGCATTCTTCTGTAGCATTTCCATATCTCTGATTATATCACCCTTCTGTCCTTGCATGCTGAGCATTTTTTTCATTAGAGCCCTTAACATATTAATCATGTCATTTTAAATTCTGTAACAATTTCAGCATCTATGCTACATTTGAGTCTGGTTCCAATGTTTACTTTGACATAATTTGTCAGGAAACTTGCTTTTTCCCCTTTTAATAGAACTTAAGATTTTTTCTGAGTAAAGTCAAATCTGTTTCTTTGTCTTGTCTTTTTTTTATTCCCCTTTTAAAAGGACTTTTTTTTTTTTTTTTTTTTTTTTTTTTTTTTTTAGGAAAGCCAGATTTGTTGTGTTTGCAAATGGGAACTGCAGTAAATATGCTCGTGGTGAGATTGCTACCATTCTTACAACTGGGCTGTGTTTCAATTTTACTTTATCAGTGAACTTCAGGTTCTTCTAGTGTTCTGTTTTCTGTCTCTTCTCTTGACTTTGGGACTTCCTACACACTCCTTCTTGGAGAGAACCTGCCTCTTGTAGCTCTTTCAGCTTTACTCACTTTTATTACAGGTGCTGTCGTGGTGTGCTTGTGAAGTACAGGGGAAGGGAGGGGAGGGTTCCATAATCTTAAGACTGCATTGTTGTCTATTTGGGTGCCTGTATCTCTGGGCTATGGTCTTTCAAAATGCTTCTTCAGGTTATTACCCACTTGGATGAGACTCAAAGGTTGGAGGAGGCTGAATGTGGAATCCTCTTCTCCCTCTAGATAAGACATTTTCTCCATGAGGAAGGGGATCCTAGAAATATTTTACAATAATTTATCTTCTCTACCCGCTGCCAGAGTCACAGGGAATCTTGCTCAGAACTCTACCATGAGAACCTGTCAGGACTAGTGAAGTAACTCCCATAAAATTATAAGGTCCCCCTAAGACAAGCTCATTGGATTTTTTTTTCCTCAGAATAGCCTGCACTCAGCTACCAAAAATTCATCAAAACTGCTACTTGTTTCTACTAGATTTTGGCTCCCATAACATCTGCTGTATGTAGACAGATCACAACTGTGGCTCTCTGGATTCAACTGAATCTCTTGTTTTGGGGTGATGGTTTGTCCCAAGAGCTATACTTTTTGATAAGCTGAAGAAAGAACCATTTCCTTTTCAGTCCATTCAATTCTCTTAAAGGGATGGAAGTAATATTTCCCTAGGTTGTTACATATTGGAGAGAAAATTAGAGACCCTTACTGAACTGATTTGATAAGACACAAACGATTTCATGAAGCCCTTTCAACAATGGTGCTGGAAAAATCAGCACCATAAATGATAAAGTAAACTGTGGTCTAAACCTCACACTTACACAAAAATCAACTCACAATAGATTGTGAGATTTAAAATAAAATGTAAAGCTAAAAAATATTTAGAAATACATCCAGGAAAATCTTTAGACTCTAAGTTTATCCAAAGGTTCTTCGATTTGACACTGACAGTGAAATTTGTGAAAGGAAAAGATGATACATTGGACCTCATCAAAATTTAAAGTACTTCTCTTCAAAATCACCTGTTAAGGAGTTGGGAAAAAAAAGACCATTGTGAAATAGTATTCGCAAACCATATATTCAATAAAAGCATATTAAGAATATGTAAAAATATTCAAAACTCAAGGGTGAGAAAGAAAAATACCCAATCAGAACATGTGCAAAGGACATGAAGAGACATTTTCATGAAGAAGTTGTGCAGATGGCAAATGAGTACAAAAATGTTCAATATTTATCCTCAGAAAACACACATCAAAACCACAATGTGATACATCCACACGCCTATTAGAATGGCTTTAAAAAATGGCAATCCTGATTGCTGGCAATGATGCAAAGTACCTAGATCACTCTATGTTGCTGAGAGGAATGCAAAATGGCACAGTCACTCTGGAATGCAGGCTAGCCTTTTAAAAATCAAAACTAAGCATGCAAATACCACGTGACCCAGCATTAACCCATCTGGCAGTTAGCCCAGGAAGGAAAATGCAAAATCCCATGCCTTTGTGTTCATAGCAGCCTACTCATAAAAGCCCCAAGCTGGAAACAACCAAATGATTTTCAATGAAGAAACTGTGGTACATCCATACAATGGAATATGACTCAGCAAGAAAAAAGGAATGAATTACTGATAACTACCCTAACCCAGATAAATATCCAGAGGATTATGCTAAGATGGAAAAAGACTATTGCAAGAATTAACAGAGTCTGAATCTGTCTGCATAAAAGGCTTGGAGTGAGCACAAGAGGTGTGGGGAAACACCTCGGTAGTTGAGAGGCAGGGGTTGAAGGGACTGTGGGTGAGAATGGTGTAGTCACAAAATGACATGGATCGATTTGTGGCATATGCACATGTGAATATGCCTCAAAGAAGCCCACTTTTATGTAATGAATACATGCCAAGAAACTTTTGTTTTAAGAGCAGGAAGGGATCCCCGTGGTGATAGAAATGTTCCCTTTCTCCACTGCATCATGACAGAGTACCATAGCTCTGGTAGAGTTCTATAGTTTTGCAAGATGTTATTACCGGGGGAAACTTGGTGAAGCTTACAAGAGTTATCTCCATGTTATTTTTTGCAACTATTCATGAATTTCCTACAGTCTCAAAAATAGAAATTTTATTTAAAAAGCTACCAAAGCAAAAGAAAGAATTCCTAATGCCCTTTACCTAGATCCCCCAAATGTTCACATTTTACTGCCCTCCTTGTTTTCTAATCCACCTCCATGACCATTGAGTGTATGCACGCACACACACGCACACACACACAAATACATATCTGTATTTTTTATTTTCTCAACTGTTGGTGAATTCGTTGCAAGCATGATGCCGCTTGTACATATCCCAGTGTCCCAGTGTGTTCTCTAACAAGGATGTTCTCTTACACAACCAGAGTGCAAGATGTGAAATCAGGGAATTAACAAAAGGGATGCTATTGTCTCAGTGACAGCCAAGTTCCCATCCTTCCAATCGTCCTGGTAACCTCCTTCCTTGGTTCAGGATTCAGTCTGGAATCCTTTGCATTCCTTGCCGTGTCTCTTCAACCTCCTTTCATCTGGAGGAGTCCTTGGTTTTCCTTGCTTTTGGAGAGGTTGCTATTTTGGAAGAGTCCTGACTACAGAATGTCTCCCACTTGGGGTTTGATGGTTTTTCTCAGGATTATGCAGGAGATGCCTCCCTGGCAGAAAGACCTCAGAAGCAATGCCATGTCCCTTCAGGAGGACACTCACAGCAGGCTCTGGCACTTGATGAGGGGGCCTCTGCCAGGTACTGTACACTATCGTTTTGTTTTCTAATAAATGCGTATTCTCTGGGCAGACATATGGAGACCTCTTAACTACCCAGAAAGTTGCACTTGAAAGATGAATGGTGATTGGTTACTTACAAAAGTCCTATTTTCTGGGTGGGATTGTGTTTCAGGAGGCAGGAAAGTGCCTGTGGGTCTCCCCAAGGTCAAGCAATTGGAGCTTTGGAGGAAGCAAAGAGTCTTGGTCCCACATGTCACTGGACAGAAAGAGGAAGAACCAGCTGAGACTCACGGTGACCAGGTACAGTTCAGGCTGTGTGCGCCCAGTGCTCTTGACAGTTTAAACACCAATTTCTTACACAGTTTTAAATGGAGGAGTGATAGGATCAAATGTGTGTTCTAGATGTTCTAGAAAGAGCATTCTGGCTGTATGAGAATAGATTGGAGGGAGGAAAAGTGATTTTTATTTTATATCCAACCTTTTCATTGACCTGCATTGATTTATAGTACATGGTGTGATATAGATATCCAATTATTGTACTTTATAGATGATTACTTTTCTCAGCATCATTTAATTTAAGAAAATAGCCTATTTTGTTTTGACCTATATTGTAAGGAAACACACATTTGTTCCTTCAAAAGTATACACTAAGTGCCATATTTCAGGGACTATTTTAGAAACGAATTCAGAAGTGAATAAAATGGACACAAATCCCTGCCTTAGTGGAGTTACATGCTACCCTGTTTCTTTTAGAACTATTAGATAACCAAAAGCAATAATCCTAATTTTCTTCCAAGATTTAATCGATGAATGCAATTTTATGCATATATTTTATAGGTTATGAAATCCTGTTATCCTACAATGGGGAAAATACTATTATTAAAAACTTCAATGTGTATTACTACAAACATCAATGCTTCTTAAATTTTTTTTTGAAATTGTATAATGCATTTAATTATTTTTTGTAACCTCCTTTTTCATTTAATACTTTTCAAATATATTGCTGGACTCTTAACTGTTCTTGTACAATATGATTTCAATTTCTTTGTAGTATTCTGTCATTTTACTCTACCATAAATCTACCAGTCCCAGAGTCTAATCTAAAATAGAGTGATTTGATTGAAAAAGGTGCATCCTTATGCATAACAGGGAATTTGTTTCTCTTGGAGGCCCAAGAGCAGATGAGGTAGTATTGTTCCCTGACAGCCAGTTCACCACAAGTGGGACTCTGTTGATGGACATCTAAGAAGTGAGAAAAGTGACTAGCTATAGAAGGAACTCATTCTAGAAACACCATGGCATTATGATCAAGAGGAGAGATGGCCTCTGGGCTGCAGTGTGGATCTCTAATAGATTTTTTTTTTTTTTTTTTTTTTTTGGTGCTGGGGATTGAACCCAGGGTTTTGTGCATGCGAGGCAAGTACTCTCTTAGCTGAGCTCTATCCCCAGCCCGCTAATAGATTCTAATAAACACAATCACTGTTGTCTAACTTTACCCTGTTTTGTCGCCTCAGAAAGTCTCCTACGCATTACTGAATGAGAAATACCATTTTGTAGAGATGTGAACCAAAGGCTCAAGTTATATAATTTTAGTAAAACTAAATTAGTAGCATGCACTTAATTATTTTTTTTGTGTGTGTAATTACTTAAAGAAGGATTGCAAACTCAAGGAAAATGCATTCTCTTGTTGGCTTCGAGACAATGTCATGTAGCAGTCAGGAGTTTGAGTCTCAAATCAGACCTGGCTGGGAGGGCCTGGTTAGAATGTGTGTCCTGCTGCTTACTTGCTGGGTGATGGACATCTGCATCTTTCTGAGAACTTGGTGCTCACAAGCCTTGGGAGGACATGAACATCCAGCACACAAGCTGTGATGGGGAACCACAGGTGTGTGCACATGATGTCCCTTTTACAGTGCCCAGCATGGCAGCAGAGGGGTGTCAGGCCTGTGTGACATGGCAGTGGAGGTAGTGAGGCAGAGCAGCTCACAGCTCTGGCTGCCTCTTTCTAAGGCACCATCCCTGAAGCTTGTAGCAAGTTATATTTCCACCATTGTCTGAGTCACCACCGTATTTCCACCAATGCTGGTGATTACACCTTCACACCATCTTGATTTGAAGTAAGAATCAGCTGTCGGCGAGGTGACTGTGGGACCTAGCTATGCAGATTGTTTGTACAAAGTCCCTGTCCTCAGGTTGCTTTGCTCACTGGTTTATGAGCTTGCCAAGTCCTCCCTCCTCTCCCCTCTCCTCGCCTTCACTTTCCCTCTTCCCTTCCCCTCTCTATTTCGCGTGCTGTTCTGTAACCTATTTAATTCAAAAAGCATTGCTTTACAAATTACAAATTTGTATCTAATTAAATTATACTGCTCAAATAAATTTGGCCAAGTTAAAAACAAAAATCTATAAAACTCTGAATTTCTTTAGCTCAATCATTCTGGTAAAACACGGCCCCGTCTGGTGGCGCAGCTCTGATGGTACTCGTGGTGGTGTGCAGTATGGAATCCTGAGCTTGCTGCCGTCCTGCCTCTTGCGGGACTCGCCTTCTGGGCCACCCTGTGACCGCGGCTTCTGCTCGCTGAGGCTGCGGGCTCAGAGGCTGCCCCGCGTTTCTCCGGCCTGTTCCCTCAGGATGGAAGATCGCGCCCTCTGTGACTCTGCCTGCTTTTCTATAAAATGTAAATATGCGATCAGACTTTTCTCATATTTTGGAACAGGTGGTTTTCAGCATTCCCTTCCTCCCTCCTTCTCCCTTCTTTCCTTCCTGCCATTTGCCCTCCATCTGTCCTCCCTTCCTTCACGTCTTCCTTTCTTTTCGACATTTAACCCAATTGGAGGATGGACACCTTTGGCATCTGGCTGGAGGGGGCTACTTCCTGGGCCGAGTCAGTGCTTATCTATAGGACACGGCATCAGGCGCCTTGGCATTTATTGAGCATCTACTATGTTCAAAGGACTCGTGGTTATTTGACTTCAAAGACCCAGTAATGGGGTATCTGCTTTGGAGCAGGCTTTCCGTGGTGCCTGTCATCCTTATGGGTAACGCTGACGGGAAGGGCATTTGGCAGCAGAGAGCAGAGACTGCCAAGGGCAGAGCAGCGTCCTTCTCCCCACCTGCCATGCTGTTCAGACTGGGGTTATTATTTTTTCTGCTTTAGATTTTAGTTTTTCTGGTGTTTATCCTGCGTGTGTTCCCTCTTTTTCTATTTCTTGATTTATCAGGTTTTGTTTGTTTGTTTGTTTGTTTTGGTACAGGAATTGAACCCCAGGAGTGCTTAACAGCTGAGCCACACCCCTGGCCCTTTTATTTTTTATAAATTTTGAGACAGAGTCTTACTAAGTTGCTGAGGGCCTTGCTAAGTGGCTGAGGGTGTCCTCAAACTTGTGATGCTCCTGTCTCAGCCTCCCCAGCTGCTGGGATTCCAGGGTGCACCACAGTGCCTCACAATTTATTTAAGCAATGTGACTGTCGTTGGCCCCAGAAAGTGAAGAATTAGTTTATTTTCTTCTTCTCTTCATAATTTTCTTTTCCTTCTGTTATTCTTTCAGCACGAAATGAAGCATTCAGGCCTTCACTCTCCCGCCCATTACTTTTGGAGGACAGGTAAACTACCTCTCCGAGCACATTACCTCTTTCCAATGCAAAGCAGGCGTTGTAAGACTGGCTGTCCTGGGCGAGGTTCACCATGTGACTAAACTTGTACCAGCTGGGAAGGTGCAGCAGTGGCCTCGGAGTAATAGAATTTCCCCCACGTGCCCCTCCTAGTCAGGACAGTGGCTGGTGGAGGTGTAAGGGCTATTTATCAGCCTCTCCCCTGGAGGCTGGGAAGGGAGGAGGAAGCTTTGGAGAGGCCTTGGTCGTGGAAAACTAATGGGATCTGCCACCAAAGGTAGCAGTTTTTGTTTCCAGTGTGTCTTCTCACCGAGTCACTTAAAGATGCATTCTTGACCAATAAAATTTGCACTCACAGGAGGAAACAGGGTACTCCGTGGGTCAAGATCACATTATTTAAGTGCCTTCTATGAGTATAAAAATTCCCAAAGCTTCTCAAACTTCCTGTCCCCAGAAAGTGTCATGGGAACATCAGTTGCAGAACTTACCCCTTCTAACCCACCTCCTCTTCAGAGACAGATGAATTGCTTCCTTCTCTTTTTGCCTAATCATATGCTACCTCCAACTTCACCATATACCTGTGTCCCAAGTGCATACTGGTGGCTTACTCAAGGATGAAAGTTCGGTGAAAATTCATCTTGGTCTGATCAGCATTCAGCCCAGACCTGGGGTGTGAATCAGAGAATACTTATTGAAATAAACTCTTGCATTGCTTTTAAATTACTTTCCTTTTGTCTTTTTCGCTGGCCTCAGAACAGTTTTATGATAAGAATCATATATTGTACATTTTTGTATCTCCTTCCTCTAGAGTATCTGAATTGGAGTTAGGTATTTGTTGAACAGAGTAATGAATGCAGGGCTATGCAAATTAAGCCCCTTAACTAGGAACTTCTCTTTGGGGATGATACACCGCAATTGAACCTTTAAAAAACTGACCACTTAAGCAGAATTATTTCTTCCATCCTGGTAATTTTGTTACATGACAGCTGCTTTGCCAGCCGACGCTGGTTCTCTGACTTCACTATTGCTACCTTATTCCTTATGAGACGTGCTGTTAATGTAAATGAATAAAATGTCAATGTTCAAACCTCATTCACCTGCGTTGCATGCAGTCGTCTTCCTACAACACACACACACATCCCTCAAATGGTGTTGATGCATTAATTATAACAACTCTTTGCACATGCACATGAGCCCATTTAAAAATTTAATGTGCTTGGGAAAGGATGTGAAGAAGCATTCCAAATTCCAAAGCATTCCAAAATTCCAAAGTGCTTCTTATGGATATCAATTTAAGGTGGGGACTCCTGGCAGCAGGAAGGGCTGCTGGCATTTAGCAAGGAAGAGGAGACATGACAGAGGGAAGGGAATTTGCAAGAGATTTGGTGTCCAAATGAATATTCATGTCAATTGATATTTCACATTTATTATACATATTATAGCTCTCAGGGAGATGAGATTTTAGGTCTGACATTTTATTCATTTGCATTAAGAACATGCCATATACTGTTCTATAGTTTTTCCAGAAATTGTCCCATTGTGAACTTATAACACCCCTGCAAGGAACATGTTATCATTATGTCCATTGCAGATGAGGAGACAGAGCACAGGGAGGTGAGAGGATCTGCTAGTGTCAAGCAGTTGGTGGCTAGTGACACGGGATCTGGAGGCACCTCCTCCAACTCCAGGGCCTGTGCTCTGCACTACAGCCATGGTTTCACGTGTTGGATGGGCAGAGCAGGATGCAGGGCAGGGAGACGGAAGGTGTTGCCAGCAAGCATGTCACACGGGCCATGCCGTCTCTTTGTGTTTATTTTCTTGAAGAAAAATGAACAAAGAAATTATCCTTATTCATTCAAGAAATGTCAGGGACTGTATCTTTTAGCTCACTTTTGGTGGTAAGTGTGAAACTTTGGAAACGTTATTCCTTGTAGCAAAGCATAACCTCAGACATTCCAATCTGTCCTCTGCAGAAAAGATAATATACTGGAGCATAAAACTGAATAGAAGTGGACAGGATCTAGTTTGAGGCAATGCTGGAATCCAAGTCTCAAACTGTTACTTCTCTTTCTCCATCAGCTCTGTATCTAGTGTTTACTCCATTCCTAGAAAACATTCCCATTTTTATTTGTACCATGGATGTCAGGACACCTGGGGCTGTATCATTCCCAGGTCAGTTCCAGTGGAGAAGTCTGAGGTCATTTCTTGAATACTTCTTGCAAAAGCCCACATGTTCACCTAGATTGGTCCAGCATAGGTAACACATTCACTCTACATGTTCTTAGGACACGTTGGTTGGACGATTGTTCAATTCAGGAATTGAGAATGGAGCTCACTTCTAATATCAAATTCTAAATTAAATTTCTGCAGGAGAATAATTCAGTCACCTTTTAAAGATCTCTCCTGTGTGATCAGTGGAATTTCATTTCATACCCCAATGTCCTCCCTCCATTGGACAACATCAAGGTTTACAAAATTAAAAAGCCAACAGATTGGTTTGAGGACGGATGAGAAAAATAATTTAATGAAGTTCTTCAATGCAACACCTGTAGATTGTTTTCCTTATCCTCCTGCAGTGGAGGATGCTTTGGAGAACTGAGGCTGTGCTCACATGTTCAAGGAGAGGTGGGTGGTGTGACATCAATTAAGATCACCAGTGGATTGTGGGGGACAATCACCAGGCACCTCGGCAGCCCAGGTGAATGGATTTTCCACCTCAGTGGGTCAATGCAGAAGGACACATTTCTGATACAAACAAAAGTCATGAGCAGTGTGTGCTCATCTGGACTCCACTGTCTTCTTATTCCATTTATAATCCCTGTATTTTCGTGTTTCCAACTTCTGTGGTTTGATTTCTGTTGTTGTCGTTCTTCAAAGATCACTCGGCAGTGATCTGCTTCTTCAAAGGGAAGATAATAGAGGACAAGGTGGGATCTGTAAGCTCTGCCTTCGCCCTTTGAGGTAGTGAAGGTCCCGCATCAGAGGGGGTGGCTGTGGATAGAGGAGACAGGAGAAGCCAGGCAGAGGGAGAGCATTTGTCAGGAGGAGGGTGACTGACTGAAGTGCCTGGCCACTTCAGGAATGTTGGGTTTGTGATTTCTGCTTTGAAGGGCAAATCAGATGACGTGAGCAGTGACTAGAATTGAGAAGAAACCTTAGTCTCCTTTGAAAAAGAAAAGGACAGGAAAAAAAGCAGAGAAAACGTTGTTCCTTACAGCAAAGCACAACCTCAGAAAACCAGGGGAGATGTCTTGCTTGCACCAGAACCTGGTAACACAGGGGCTGATGGTCAGCACTCAGGCCCATTTGTCCAAAAAACAAATCATTCAGGGCAGTGGAGTCATTGCTGAGGGGCAGTAGTTGGCAACAGGCCGCAGGACTTGGGGGCCAGGTGGGCTGGGGAAGTCAGCTCTGGTGTCAGGACTGATCTGTGGAATGTTGGGCACGCTATGTGCTCTCTCTGGGGGGTTGGCATCCCATCTATAAAATGGGTATCATAGAAAGTCCAATGGTGTAATGTGTGAAGAAAGTTTATGTTCGGTGCCTAACACACAGTTGTGTTGATTATGTGTTTTCTATCATTGTTATTGATTGCACACTATGTTCTAAGACTGTGCCAAATCTTTATTGGCTTTATTTCATGAAGACATCCCTTTGTGGTAGCTACTATTTATCTCCCTGTTTTTTCAGATAACTGACCTGAGGCAAAAATTATTTTAGGAGAAAATAATTTTCTCAAGTCACATGCCTTGTGAGTTTTGGAGCATCCAGACTTAAACTCAAATTTCTCTGGCTACAAGTCTCCTGATATCTGTACACACACACACACACACACACACACACACACGCTTGGAAATCCTGATTGCAGTGGCCTGTATCCAGATTACTGTGGGACTGTTAATATGAACACTGGTTTTCTACCATGAGCTGGCAGAATTGGTAAGAAAGAATGGGTACTGTCAGTCTATCTACATGAGTGGGTTGTGAAAATAACTGAAGACAGAACCAAGGAATTTCTGGTATTTCAAAGGAAATTGTGCTTTTCAGAAAATGTAATTAGATTAATAAAGCTATAAAGTTCTAGATGTTCACAATCATTATGTATTTAATATTTTTATAGAGAAAAATAATATAGTCACCTTCATCCATCAGAATCACATAAGCTGAGAAGCAGCCCAGGTCTTTTCAAAGCCTTCTCCCCAAACCAGTAGTTAAGGATCCGTTTTCTCATGGTTGGAGCTGGAAAGTGAAGGAGCCGCTCACTGCCTGAGCTGTGCGGGTCACTGAGGTCTAGGCTCCTTTTTTGTTGCTGAACAGCAAGAAGGGCAAGCTTGGTGGTTTGAAATAGCACATGTTTATTCCCCCAGCATCTGCGGGTCAGGGTACACGTCTCATTGCCCAATCATTTCACCTCTGAATCTACTTACATTGCTTCACACATGAGCTTTTTGCAGGGTGACCCATATCCAAATCATAACAATGAGGATAAATAAACTTGGAGCCCTTGTGGCATGGGAATGTGTGTGTACAGGGGAATCTGCATGTATGTATGTGCATATGTGTGTGTAGCTAATGGTCTGAGCTAGGGAATGACCGTCCTTTCATGTTGAAAGGATCCCTTCCCTCCAACAAGGTTTTTGGAGTTAGAAACTTGGGTGAAACCATGATTCAGTGGAGACTAACTGGTTTAAGTAACTTAGCTTGTAAAATGGGGATGCTGAGATGAACCATCCTCTCAGACTTTCGTGGAATTTAAATGCAAAGCATTTATTGCAGTGTCTGCCACACATTAGGTGCCAAAGAGATGACATGTGAGGATGGGGAGATGAGAACTGCCATTACTATGCTGTCCTTTGAGTTGTCTAATAGTAATGCACACCTGCAAGGTGGTTAAAACTTTGCTCCAATGCAATGAACATACAAATGAAGGAGTTGGGTGTGGTGGCACATGCTGATGATCCCAGTGATTTGGGAGGTGGAGGCAGGAGTTCAAGTTCAAGGCCCACGTGGGCAACTTAGCAAGATTCTTTCTCAAAATAAAAACAAAAAAGCAATGGGTCATAGCTCAGTGGTAAAACACCCCTGGCTTTAATTCCTAGTACCACCAAAAAAAAAAAAAATAATAATAATAATAATTCCTAGAAAAAAATCAATAAACATTTATTTGATACAGTCCTTAAAAAAAAAGAAAAAGGAGGATTCTTTAGCAACTTTCTCAGGGTTACCCAGTATGCAAGAACTCTCCTTGAATGCAAAAAGGCACATCCGAGGACATCACTTCCTGGTTGGGTGGCGTTTCTTCTCCATTTAAAGCTCCCATAGAGCTGCTGCGAACCGCCAGGACAAGTTCAGCACGAAGCCCTTCTCCGCGCCAAGGTCGTTTTTCACTCCCCCGGTACTATTTCTCCCTTGACAGCCTCATCTCCCAAATCCAGCGCCACGGGCGGTTGTTTGTTTACGGCCCCTACATCTTCCTTTCTCTGGCACTTCTTGCTCCGGAAAGATCATAAAATATTTGACCGCAGTAGGTGGTTAAAGCGCTCGGAGACGAAGCAGTTCGGGAAGTTTAATTACAGGCCCTGAGAAACTTTTCTTCTGCTTGATATTTGCCCAGGACAATGGAGAAATTATATATGAATGACAGCAAAGGGTTTGAGAAAAAAGAAAAAAAAAGTTAAAGCAAAAAGCTCCACTGGCCATAAGCAAGCACTGAGCAAGGGGGGGCAGCAGAGGCCATGCCTGTGTCCAGCCCAAGGGGAGAAATGGGGCGAGGGGGCTGGGGACAGGCTGGAGGCTGGAGCTGGTGAGCTGGAGGGCAGGAGGGCGGTGGAAATGGAGCGTGCTTTTTGGACAGCACTCTTTCTGTGCAAGAGACAAAAATTCAAAGCACAAAGGGCTTAGCAGAGCAAAAGCGTCCCTCTGGTCCCTGTGGTTGGGTTAGGGGTCCAAGTGAGGCTGCCCTCTCTCGGCCTCCCTCTCCCCCATCTTGCCTGTGCTTCCTCACAGTGGCTTTATCCTCAGGCTTTCCCTGAGATGGTCACTGCGAGCTCTCAGACTCTCCAAGAAGAGCATGAGTGGGAGATTCTCTCTTTTGGTCCCTCTGGACTCTGTCCCTGAGAGCCATGGTGCCCAACTGCAGCAGAACACCTTCCCTCTCAGGGTTCCGGAGGCCCCTGGTGAGCTGCTTCCTGCTTCCCAACCTCTTCTCCTTGTGCCCTGTCACCGCGGACAGGGAGGGTGCTCTGGACTCTTGGCCCTCTTGCTAGGTTCTCCACCCTCCTGTCCTCAAAGGAACCCCGAGAATCTCCCAACACCCCACCTCCAAACACCTTCGCATTGCAGATGAGGGCTTTGACACGTCAATCTGGGGACACAAATGTGCAGTCCACAGCATGCCCTTGCTCAGACAGTCCCACAGTGCTCTAGGCCTGGATGCCGGGCTCTGATGTCATATCCAGAGAGAAAGGAGAGGACAGTTGGGGAGAGAGGTAGAAGATGATGCTCCAGCCAGGCTCCGGACAGGTCTTGGTCCCGCAGAATGAGGACACTGGAAGGGCAGGCGGCCAGGGCAGTTCCCTCAGGAGCCGACCTGCTGCCTGGCATGGACAGTGCTGCTCTGGCCTGGTGGTTGAGGGACTCGAAGACTATGGTGAGAAGTTTCTGCCTGGTTCTGCGAGGCGTCCAGCGAGCACCTCACGTACACAGCAGCCTGGCCTGGCCAGTGTCCCAGAGGACACAGGGGCACAGACACTGCGGGTCCCAGGAGATGACCCAGTGAGCAGAGGAGATTTCTCAGGGAGCAGGCCTTCCAAAGTGGCCTTGGGAGCATATTTTTGACCTTCCTTCCAAATGCTTGTGGAGTCTGGAAAGACCCATTCTATCCAGGCAACCAGAGTTTTCTCTTTCTGTGAGTCGTGTTCAGGGGCAAACAAGGAGGCCAGGGAGGCACGAGCTTTCTCTACTGCAAATCATATCACCACGCGCTTAGCAGCTCGGCACAACACCCAGCTACCATCTGATGGTTCTGTGGGCCAGAGATCCAGGTGGGTGTGAGGCCAGAATGACCCCATAGGTGCTTAGCAGGAACCGGCACCTGTCGCAAAGGGCAGATCAGCAAGGGAAAGAATAACCGATGTTTAATAGCATGTGCATTTGACACGGACACGGTGACAGCCAGGGAAGGAGTTGTTCTCAAAGAAGTGGCTTTGAGCCCCTCTATATAAAGAGTCTTAACAAAGAACAGTACATTTGCAGAGGCAAAACGACAAAGGAGGACTTTCAGTCTCTGGAGCAGCAGGGGGGAGGAAATAAATGACAGATGAAGTGAATGAGTTAGGCTTGCGGTTGTCGATTCTCTTGTTCTGTGTCCAGACTGATGTGCCCAAGCTTGTCCTCTCCTTAGGTCTCTATTGCTGAGACCTCAACTGCCATCACCTGCTGAAAGTTTCTGTTTTAAAGGGCTCACCTGAGTAGGTCAGGCCCACCTGGGTACCACCCTGCCACGTTGTCCTGAGGCTGGCCATGCCATCTATATAGTGTAATTAACCTCAAGAAAGAAAAAAAGACTTGATACTCACCAAGAGATTTTGCAGGGCTTGAATACCAGTATGTTGGGGGGGCGTAAGAAACTGCAGGATATGTTAAATTCCATCTGCCCCAGGGACAATGACTGGTGCTGAGGAACCTCAAGAACAAACTCCACGCCCATGGAACCCTCCAGGGGCTCAGGGAACCTGAAGAAGCCGAGGAAGACTGGGGTGGGAGTCCACTGAGTTCCCCACTCCATCCTATCCTGCTACTGAGGTCAGAGACAAGTAGCCTAGTGCTGTGGCTAAAGTTGGGGACTCAGGGACCTGGGGGCTGAGGTTCAAAACCTGGCAGCCAGTGGTCCTCAGCCAGCCTGCTGAACTTCAGCCGCTTACTCACTGGGGTGCCTCTGCGTTCTCCCCAACACCAGATACGTGAAAGGACTTGCCAAGTTCACATAAAGCAAGGGGTACTGCAAGACAGGGCCCAGCCAGTGTGAGTCCGGGGGGCGTACAGGTCGGGCTTCCCCACCCTTTCCTCAGGCCAAACTGCCAGGGTCACTGGGCAGAAGTTCCCGCTGAGGTTTTAGCCACACCAGTGACCTAGTGAAGGAACTGCAACACACCAGCGAAGCCCGGCTGAGGGATGGCTATTAGGTTCTGACTTCACACAGAACGTTCCAAGCCGGCTGTCCTTACCTTGGCCAAGCATGGAAGCTGGACATCCTAGCACCCAGCTCAGAGGAAAGGACAGCACTCTCCCTGTCCAGCGGCCCATCAATTCTGTCCTTCAAAGCTCAGCTTCCTCACTGGGGACATGGGGATAATAACAAGACCCATCTCATACAATTCAGCATAAGTTACGAGCAGAGCGTCTAGAACGTAGAAAGCACAAGACAGTTCGTTTTTTTTTTTGATAATGTATTTTTATTTATTTATTTTTATTAATTTATTTTGATTCATTGTATACAAATGGAGTACAGCTGTTGTTTCTCTGGTTGTACATGAAGTTGAGTCACACCATTTGTATAATCATACATATACATAGGGTAATGATGTTTGTCTCATTCTGTTACTGGCCAGGATGTGGAGAAAAAGGCACACTCATACATTGCTGGTGGGGTTGTAAATTAGTGCAGCCACTCTGGAAAGCAGTGTGAAGATTCCTTAGAAAACTTGGAATGGATCCACCATTTGACCCAGCTATCCCACTCCTTGGCCTATACCCAAAGGACTTAAAATCAGATTACTACAGTGATGCAGCCACATCAATGTTCATAGCTGCTCAATTCACAATAGCTAGATTGTGGAATCAACCTAGATGCCCTTCAATAGATAAACGGACAAAGAAACTGTGGAATATTACATATACACAATGGAATATTACTCAGCCATAAAGAAGAATAAAATTATGGCATTTGCAGGTAAATGCATGAAGTTGGAGAATGTCATGCTAAGTGAGATCAGCCAATCACAAAAAAACAAAGGTCAAATGATCTCTCTGATAAGTGGATGATGATACATAATGTGGGGTCGGAGGGAGGCAAGACTGGGGGGTAAGAGAATGTATTTTTAAATTGTTTTCTTTTTAGTTATACATGAGAGTAGAGTATATTTTGATATATTATACATACATGGAGTATAACTTCCCATTCTTGTGTTTGAACGTGATGGGGAGTTACACTGGTCATGTATTCATATACAAACACAAGAAAGTTATGTCGGATTTCATTCTACTGTCTTTCCTGTACCCACCCCCTTTCCTTTCATTCCCCTTTTTCTAATCCAATAAACTTCTATCCCCACCCTCATCCTTTATTGTGGGTTATCATCCACTTATCAGAGAGATCATTCGGCCTTTGGTTTTTGGGACTGGCTTATTTCACTTGGCATGATAGTCTGCAGTTCTATTCATTTACCGGCAAATGCTATAATTTAATTCTTCTTTACAGTTGAGTAATATTCCATTGTGTATGTACTATAGTTTCTTTATCCATTCATCTGTTGAAGGGCATCTAGGTTTGTTCCATAGCTTAGCTATTGTGAATTGAGCTGCTATCAACACTGATGTGGCTGCATCACTGTAGTAGGATGATTCTAAGTCCTTGGGGACAATGCCAAGGAGTCATTAACTGGGTGAAATGTGGCTCCATTCCAAGTGTTCTGAGGAATCGCCATGCTGCTTTCCAGAGTGGTGGGACTGCACCAATTTGAAGTCCCACCAGCAGTGTATGAATGTGCCTTCCCCCCACATCCTCAACAGTATTCATTGTTACATGGACAGAACATGTTTTTGATCTTCCTTCCAAATGCCTATGAAGCCTGTATGGACTCACCTTAGATAAGCAACCAGACTTTTTTGTGAGTCATATTCAGGGGCAAACAAACTTGTATTCCTGGTGGTCCACTCTATAATCAGAGGAAAGGGGGTCAAGTTCACATACGGCAGAATGTGAGTTAATAACTCCTATTATAGAAGGTCTAGGAAGCGACAAGTAGGGTCTGACGCAGTGATTTCCCCTGGTCACCGTCTTCCACCTGTGGTGTTTGGATGCCCGTCAACCCGTCCTGAGTGCCTTTCCTTAAGCAGCAGATCCCGCCCGTCTCCAGAACCTCCCTGTGGAAGCAGAGATCCACTGGCTCCTCCAGCCCCTCCTCGTTTCATTACCTTGCTAATTAGCCACTTCTGCTGGCACTATTGGTGGATTTAATTCTGGGTGGAACATTCTGCCAACACTTCCTTAAGAGCAAGCACTTAAAGCTGAGCTACACGGTTATCAAAAGCGTTTAGGTTTTAAGTAATTATTTTAGCCTACCTTTCATCAGATTGGGGCCCTTCAGTCAGGCAGTGAAATGACGAAGTGTGGAAGGGAGGAGGGGGAGGAGGGAGAGTCGGCAGGAAGGAACACTGAGGTGGGTGTTGCTGCTGATGCTTCTTGTGTGAAGCATCTTAGAGGGCTCACTCCCAAGGGGACTGTAGGCGCTGGGGAGGCTCCACCCACTCTTTCTTGGACTGAGACAGAAAAAGGACTTGCTAATTATTGCCAGTCTTCTCCTTCTCCTCCTCCTCCTCCTCCTCCTCCTCCTCCTCCTCCTCCTCCTCCTCCTCCTCCTTCTCCTCCTTCTTCTCCTCCTCCTCCTCCTCTTCCTGCTCCTTCTCCTCCTCCTCCTTCTTCTTTGCTGTTATCCAAATAATTTTGGAATCACATGTGATTGAATCTTCTTTATTGTTTGTTCTATTTAGTTATACATGACGGCAGAATGCATTTTGTTTCATTCATCGTACATAAACGGAGTACAACTTTTCATTTCTCTGGTTGTACAAGATGTAGGCTCACACCATTCATGTAATCATACACGTACATAGAGTACTGATGTCTGTCTTCAGTCTGCCATCTTTCATACCCACACCTGCCTCCCCTCATTTCCCTCTACATAATCCAGTGTTTCTGTATTCTTCCCTTACCCCTCTATTATGTATCAGCATCCACTTATCAGAGAAAACATTTGGACTTTGGTTTTTGGGGACTGGTTTATCTTACTTAGCATGATATTCTCCAACTCCATCCATTTACCTGCAAATGCCATAATTTTATTTTTCTTTATGGCTGAGTGATATTCCACCATGTATATATAGCACAGTTTCTTTATTCACTCATCTATTGAAGGGCATCTAGGTTGGTTCCACAATCTAGCTTTTGTGAATTTAGCTGCTATAAACATTAATATGGCTGCATCACTGCAGTGTGCTTAATTTAAGTCCCTTGGGTATAGGCCAAGGAGTGGGATAGCTGGGTCAAATGGTGGATCCATTCAGAGTTTTCTTAGGAATCTCCACACTGCTTTCCAGAGTGGCTGCACCAATCTGCTATCCCACCAGCAATGTATGAGTGTACCTTTTTCCCCACATCCTCACCAACGTCTAATGTTGTTTGGGTTCTTGATAAAAGACATTTTAATTGGAGTTAGGTGAAATCCTAGGATACTTTGGATTTGCATTCCTCTAATTACTAGAGATGTTGAACATTTTTTCATATGTTTGTTGATTGATTGTATTTCTTCTTCTACAAAGTGCTTGTTCAGTTCCTTAGGTCATTTATTGATTGGGTTTTTTTGAGTTTTGGTGTTAAGTTTTTTAAGTTCTTTATAAATTTTGGAGATCAGTGCTCTGTCTGAAAGCGCGTGTGATAAAGATTTTCTCCCACTCTGTGGGCTCTCTCTTTACATTGTTGATTGCTTCCTTTGCTGAGAAAAAGATTTTTAGTTTGAATCAGTTCCAATCATTATTCCTATTTTTATTTCTTGTGCTTTGGGAGTCTAGTGAAGGAAGTCTGGTCCTAAACCAACATGATGAAGATTCGGGCCTACTTTTTCTCCTAATTGGTGCAGGGTCTCTGGTATAATTCCTAGATTCTTGATCCATTTTGAGTTGAGTTTTGTGCAGGGTGAGAGATAGGGGTTTAATTTCTTTTTGATGTGTATGGATTTCCAGTTTTCCCAGCAACATTTGTTGAATAAGCTATCTTTTCTCTGTTGTATGTTTTTGACATCTTTGTCTAGTATGAGGAATTTTATTTATGTGGGTTTGTCTCTGTGTCCTCTATTCTGTACCATTATTCTACTTGCCTATTTTGGTGCCAATACCATGCACCATGCCATTTTTGTTACTATTGGTCTTTACTGTAGTTTAAGGACTGGTAGTGTGATACCTCCTGCTTCACTGTTCCTTCTAAGGATTGCTTTGGCTATTCTGATTCTCTTATTTTTCCAAATGAATTTCATGATTGCTTTCTCTATTTCTATGAGGAACGTCATAGGGATTTTAATTGGAATTGCATTGAATCTGTATAGCGTTTTTGGTAGTATGGCCATTTTTGACAATATTAATTCTGCCTATCCATGAACATGGGAGATCTTTCCATCTTCTAAAGTTTTCTTTAATTACTTTCTTTCACATTCTGTAATTTTCATTGCAGAGGTTTTTCACCTCTTTTGTTAGATTGATTCCCAAGTATTTTATCATTTTTTGAGGCTATTATGAATGGGGTAGTTTTCTTAATTTCTTTCAGAGGATTCATCAGTTATGAATAGAAATGCATTAGATTGGGCTGGGGATATAGCTCAGTTGGTAGAGTGCTTGCCTCGCAAGTACAAGACCCTGGGTTCAATCCCCAGCACCGCAAAAAAAAAAAAAAAAAAAGAAAAGAAAAGAAAAAAAAAAAAGAAATGCATTAGATTTATGGGTGTTTATTTTATATCCTGCTACTCTGCTGAATTCATTTATTAGTTCTAGAATTTTTCTGGTGGAATGTTTTTGATCCTCTATAGAATTCTGTTGTTGGCAAATAGTGATAGTTTGAATCCTTCTTTTCCTATTTGTATTCCTTTGTTTTCTTTGGTCTGTCTAATTGCTCTGGCTGGTGTTTCAAGGACCATGTTGAATAGAAGTGGTGAAAGAGTGCATCCCTGCCTTATTGCAGTTTTTAGAGGGAATGCTTTCAGTTTTTCTCCATTAAGAATGATGTTGGCAGTGGGTTTAGCACAGATAGCTTTTACAATGTTCAGGAATGTTCCTACTATCCCTATTGTTTCTAGTATTTTAAGCATGATGGGGTGCTGTATTTTGTCAAATGCTTTTTCTGCATCTATTGCAATGATCATGTGATTCTGAACTTTAAGTCTATTGACTTACATTTATTGATGTTGAACCAACCTTTGCATCACTGGGATGTACCCCACTTGATCATGGTGCACTATCTTTTTAATATATTTTTCTATGCAATTTACCAGTATTTTGTTAAGAATTTTTGCATCTATGTTCATCAGGGATATTGGTCTGAAGTTTTCTTCCTTGATACATCTTTGTCTAGTTTTGGTATCAGGGTGATACTAGTTTCATAGAATGAGTTTGAAAGGGTTCCCTGATTTTCTATTTCATGGAATACTTTGAGGAGTATTAGAATGAGTTTGTCTTTGAAGGTCTTATAGAACTCAGCTGAGAATCCATCTGGTCCCAGGCTTTTCTTGGTTGGTAGTCTTTTGATGGCATCTTCTATTTTTTTGCATGAAATTGATTTGATTTAATTATGTATGTCCTCCTGATTGAGTTTAGGTGTATCATATATTTCTAGAAATTTGTTGATGTCTTTGAGATTTTTTATTTTGTTGCAGTATAGATTTTCAAAATAACTTCTAGTTATGTTTTGTATTTCAAGTGTCTGTTGTGGTATTTCCTTTTTTCACAAATTTTAGTAATTTGAGTTTTCTCTCTCCTCTTCATTAGTGTGGCTAAGGGTTTACCAATTTTGTTTACTTTTTCAAAGATACAACTTTTTTTTTGCCAATCTTTTTTCAGTTGTTTCTTTTGTTTCTAGGGCTTTGAGATGTAATGTTAGGTCACTTATTTGTTGACTTTTTATTCTTTTATTGAATGAGCTCAGTGCAATGAATTTTCCTTAGTACTGCTTTCATAATGTCCTAGAGATTTTGATATGTTGTATCAGTGTTCTTCTTTACCTCTAAGAATTTTTTATTCTCCCTGATGTCTTCTGATATCCATGTATCATTCAATAGTGTATTATTTAGTCTCCAGGTATTGAAGTAGTTTCTATTTCTTATTTTATCATTGATTTCCAATATCATCCCATTATGATCTGATAGAATGCAGAGTAGTATCTCAATTTTTTTTCTATTTGCTAAGAATTGCTTTATGACATATCCTATGGTTTATTTTAGAGAAGGATCCATGTGCTGCTGAGAAAAAAGTGCATTTGCTCATTGATGGATGGAATATTCTATATATGTCTGTTAAGTCTAAATTATTGATTGTATTATTAAGTTCTATGGTTTCTTTGTTCAGTTTTTGTTTTGAAGATCTATCTAGTGGGGAGAAAGGTGTGCTAACGTTACCCAGTATTACTGTGTTGTGATCTAGTTGACTCCTGAAATTGAGAAGGGTTTGTTTGATGTGCATAGATGCTCCATTGTTTTAGGCATAAATATTAACAAAATTTTTATATGTCTTATTGATTTATAGTTTACTTAAGCAGTATGAAATATCCTTCTTTATCCCTTCTGACTAACTTAAGTTTGAAGTCCCCTTTATCTGATATGAGGATGGAAAACCCTACTTGTTTACTGACTCCATGTGTGTGGTATGTTTTCCCCATCCTTTCACTGTTAGTCTGAGGATGTCTTTTCCTATAGATGAATCTCTTGAAGACAGCACATTGTTCAGTCTTTTTTAAAAAATCCAACCTGCCAGTCTATGTCTTTTTTTTTCTTTTTATGTCTTTTGATTAATGAGTTTAGGCCAGTAACATTCAGGGTTATTATTGAGATATGATTTGTATTCTTGGTCACTTTGGCTCATTTTTTAGTTTTATCTTGACTTGGTTTCTCCTTTGATTGCCTTTTCCTTTAGGGTAGTTCCTCCTTTTGCTGACTTACATTTTTTTTTCATTTGCTCCTCATGGAATATTTTGCTGAGAATGTTCTGTACCACAGGTTTTCTATTAGTAAACTTTTTAAGTTTTTGTTTGTCATGGAAGGCTTTTATTTCGTCCTCAAATCTGAAGGTTAGATTTGCTGGGTATTATAAGATTCTTGGTTGGCATCCATGTTCTTTCAGAGCTTGGTATATATCATTCTAGGCCCTCCTAGTTTTTATGGTCTGGACTGGTATCTGTATTGGTTTCCCCCTATATGTAATCTGATACTTTTCTTTCATGGCCTTTAAAATTCTATCTTTATTTTGTATATTGGGCATTTTCATTATAATGTGCCTTAGTGTGGATCTGTTGTAATTTGGTATATTTAGTATCCTCTAAGGCTCTTGTATTTGATTTTTCCATTTGTTCTTTAGGTTTGAGAAATTTTCTGATATTTTTCATTGAATATGTTGTTCATTCCTTCAGGTTGTATCTCTGTGCCTTCGTCAATCCCAATCATTCTTACGTTTGGTCTTTTCATGATATCCCATAGTTCTTAGAGGTTCCTTTCAAGATTTCTTACCATGTTCTCTGTGTGGTCAACTTTATTTTCAAGAGAAAATATTTTGTCTTCCTTATCTGAGGTTCTGTCTTCCAAGTGATCTCTTCTGTTGGTGATGCTTTCTATTGAGTTTTTAATTGTTTCCTTCATTTCAAGGATTTCTATTTTCTTTTATCAGAATCTCTATCTCTTTAGTGAAATAATCTTTAGCCTTCTGTATTTGCTCTTTTAACTCTTTATTGAAGTGATATTTTGTTGCCTACATTTGTTCTCTTATATCATCCTTTACTTGGTGAATCATTTAAATTATGTACATTATGAACTCCTTCTCTGACATTCCTTCTACCATGCTGCCAATGGATTCTATTAATATAGATCTTGGTTTGTTTGAGTTTTTTTTGCCCCCTTGTTTTTTCATGTTGTTCATGATCTTCTTCTCTAGCAGTGCGGATCTAAGGTATTACAATTTCCACCCTATAGATTTACAGTATCCCTGCAGGTTTCCAATACCTCGCCTTTAAGGGGAGATCAATATTAATAGCACCCAAGACAGCCAATATTCAGTCTTAAACCAAATATCCCCTATGAAGACATTAACAATATTGTAATAAACATGATGATGTGTTCCATTATGTATACAGCATAAGCAATAGGTTTGCAATAAGATCTACCATTTCTAATGGTGGACAAAGAGGATGGGGGAGGGGTGTAGAATGTAATATTAATGAGGTATGAAGTGAGAACATAGAGGTACTAGATCATAGAAAGAGTGAAAGTGCAATCAAAAGAAGTTAGTTTTTATCAGGAGAAAGAGATTCCAAAGACACAGATAGGTAAGAGGAAAATAGAGCATGTAATAAATGAATGAATAAAAAATAAAAAAATAAAAAAATGTGCAACAAAACTGTAATATGCTATTCAGACTCCCAGTCTTCAGTTTCCTGATGAAAGAAATGTCCTTGATTTCAAAGATATTGGGAATGAGAAAGTGAAAAATGAAAAAAAAAGAGAGAAAAAACGGGGAAAAGAAAAGGAAAAAGAGTCTTGAAGGAGAATTGAACAGTTGTTTCTGTTGAAGTTCAATATCTTCTCTGCCTCCCTTCTCTTCTGAGAGGTGGGGTTGTCTGGAGTTTGCTGGTAACTCCTTCCTCAGGATGATGACAGTTACTAAGGTGAGAGGATTAGACTTGGAGGTGAGACTCCTGATGGCAGTGTGTAGCAATTGCCAGTTCCTCTGGGAGACTGCTCCCCAGGACTCTACTTTGGGTTCCCCTCATGTGACACATGAGCCTGGTCTTAGTCCCTCCCCTCCCTTGTGAACACCACAATTCCTGGTCTCTAATGTAGTCTCTGAATTGTATCTCTCCTGTCCCTGCCCTTTCAACTTCCCAATCAGGATCCTCTCTCCCTGGAGGTCCTGAGGGCTGAGTTCCAAGACCTGTGCACCTGTCTCAGGAGGCTCTTCTGTAGGGGGCAAATCAGGATGAGGTGTTGAAAGTTGTATGCCAGCCACTTAGCTGCAGATACTGGGCTGGTTGGTGGCTAGGGGATGGTTGGGAAACTGGGGATTGAGGAGCCAGAGGGCCTGTTTGTTTCCAAATTGGTGGGACGAAGTGCTTAGTGGATTCATGGACCAGGCTGATGTTAGATCCCAACAACATTGGCTCCTGAGTTGTCTCTGGGATCCCGGTGGGTGCCCAGCTGGTTGGTTGGATGAGCCAGGATCAAGATGCCCTCACATGCTTTTCCACCTATTGAATATATGCAAGGCTCTCTCCTGCCTCTGCAGCAAGATGTTGTGGCTATTAGCACACCTAAGAGGGATACCTCAGTTCTACCAAACCTGCAGGGCCCTTGGTGATGATCTTTCAGGTCTTGGCTATTATCCCTGGATGTAAGTGCCATGTTCCAAGTTGGTATCATCAGCAGCAGCTCACATATAGGTACCTTGATAATGACATTTTAGTCTCCAGGATGTGTCCTGAGATGGAAGCAGCTCCAACTAAAGATGGCAGCTGCAGTGGTGGGGATAATCCAAGATGGTGCCATTGGCATCCCAAAGCAATGGTAGATAGGGAGCCACACTTTGACATGTCTGTGTGAAGGTGTGGTGGGTCTCTGCGGGGGCACTGTAGATCCCAATCTTCTTAAAGTCTCCCTAAGTTCTCCGTGTCAGGACTTTCCTGTTTTTCAATAGGAATGAGAGGGACTCCAGTCATGTAAACATTATTTCTGCCTCTTATTTCTCCTCCAAATTAATTTTCTGTACTTATTTATCCAGTTATTATTTTTACTTTGGTTACCTTTTCCTTCTGGTTTTATGACATGTTGCATCCACGCATCAAAGCTGTGATTATAAAATAGTTAATTGAAGAAGGTGTTGGAAATTATTTTATGTGGAGATACACAAACTGGGTATTCAAGAGCTGATGAGAAGAGGAGGGAGAAGATGAACTGAGGACACCATGTTTGATTTTATAGAAGACTCAAGGTGAACAACAGGATTTGGAATGTGAGGGAACTAATAGAGAAATGTTATAATAAAGCCATATTCTAAGAAGTCTAAAGTGTTCCAACAAAATACAGAATTCATTTTGTGTAACACTAAGAAAGAAAAATACATTCTGTTCCTTTGCCTATTTATTGACTGGGTTATTTGATTTCTTGGTGTTGAGCTTTTTGAGTCCTTTGTATATCCTGGAGATGAATGCTTGATCTGAGGTGCAGGTGGCACAGATTTTCTTCCATTCTGTAGGATCTCTATTCACATTCTTGATTTTTTCCTTTGCTGTGAAGAAGCTTTTTTAGTTTGAGACCATCCCATTTATTGATTCTTAATTTTACTTCTTGTGCTTTAGAAGTCTTATTGAGGAAGTAAGTTCCTAAGCTGATATGGTGGAGATTTGAACCTAAGTTTTCTTCTAGTAGGCTCAAGTCTATGGCCCAATGCTTAGGTCCTTGATCCACTATGAGTTGAATTTAGTGCAGGGTGAGAGATAGGGGTTCAATTTCATTCTTCTACATAAGGATTTAAAGTTTTTCCAGCATCACTTGTTGAAAAGGTTATTTTTTTTCCAATGTATGTCTATGGCACCTTTGTCTAGTATGAGGTAACTGTATTTATGTAGGTATTTTTCTGTATTCTATTCTATTCTGTTGATCTTTATGTCTGTTTTTGTGCCAACATTATGCTGTTGTTGTTACTATGGCTGTGTACTATAATTTAAGGTCTGGTATTGTGATGCTTCCTGTGTCACTTTTCTTGCTAATGCACTTCACAGAAGAAGAAATATGAATGGTCAACAAATATATGAAAGAATGTTCAACATCTCTAGCAATTAGAGGAATGTAAATCACAACTCTACAGAGATTCCATCTTACCCACATCAGAATGGCAAATATCAAGAATACAAGTAACAATAAATGTAGGTGAGGATGTGGGAAAAGAGTTTCACTTATATGTTGCTGGTGGAACTGCAAATTGGTGGAACCACTCTGGAAAGCAGTATGGTGATTCCTTAGAAATATTGAAATGGAACCATCATTTGACCCAGTTATCTCACTCCTTGGCATTTACCCAAAGGACTTAAAATCAGTATACCACAGTGATGCAGTTACATCAATGCTTATAGCAGCCCAATTAATAATATCTGGGCTGTGGAACTAACCTAGGTGCCTTATCACAGGGGAATGGATAAAGAAAATGTGGCATATATACACAAAGGAATATTAATCAACCATAAAGGAGAATGAAATTATGGCATCTGCCAGCAAATGGATGGAACTGGAGATTATCATGCTAACTGAAGTACACCAGTCCCAAAAAAACAGAAACGATAAGAAAGGGAAGATTAGAAGTTCACTGGACTAAGCAAAGGGGAATGAAGGGAAAGGAGAGAGGATGGGAATATGAAATACAGTGGAATGAATTGGACATATCTCTCCTATCCTTATACATGAATACACAACCAGTGTAACTCCACATCACGCACAACCACATAATGAGATCCTAATTGGAATAAGTTATACTGATTCTATGTGTGCATAATATGTCAAAACACTTTATACTCTCATGTATATCTAGAAAGAACAAATAAAATAAAAATAAAGAAAAATATGCCAATTATAATTATAAGAAACCATCAGTTGTAAGACATAATTTTGGATATAGAAATTCTTTTAGTGATTTTATGTGAATTCTAGTGAATGGAGGGGTATTTGCATTTCCCTGGTCATAATAGTAACTTCTTTTCATATACTTACTGGCTATTTTTACATCTTCATTTGTGAAGAATTTGTTTAAGTCTTCTAACATTATTAGACTATGAAATTACAAAATTATTGAATTTTTTATAAATTCTGGATTAAAGTCCTCTGCAAATGTAAATATTAAGATCTCCTCTGAAGTGTGTGTATTTCATCAAACAATAATAGAGCAACTGGATATTTATGTGGAAAATGGAATGAACTTCAAACTATATGTCATACCATAGTCAAATATTGATTTGAAATACATTACAGGAATGTACATACAAATTAAAACTGTAATCTTTCTACATGAATCTGGAGTAGAATAGCTTAATTTTTAAATATTTTCATTGGTGCACTGTAGTTGTACATAATGGTGGGATTAATCATTACATATCCAAACGTACGCACAATATACCAGTGTATTTGTCATCTATTATTCCCCAGTACTGTTCTTTTCCCTCCTCTCCCCCTGTCCTTGGTCTCTTTCTTCTACTCTACTGATCTCCCTTCCATTTTCACAAGATTTTTGCCCCTCTACCCCCCAGTACTTTTTTTTTTTCCTTTTTCCTCTCTAACTTCCACATATGAGAGAAAATATATAACCCTGATCTTCTGAGTTTGGCTTATTTTCTTTAACATAATATTCTCAAGACCCATCAAGTCAATGATACAATTTCATTCTTTTTCATGGCTGCATAACCCCCTCCCACACACACACACACACACAAATTACTCTTTTTCTTTATTCATTCATCCATTGATGAACACCTAGGTTGGTTCCATAGTTTGGCTACTGTGAATTGTGTTGTCATAAACATGGATGTGCATGTATCCCTATATTATGTTGACCTAAATTCTTTATGATAAATGCTGAATAGTAGATTACTGGATCATATGGTGGTTCCACTCCTGGACTTTTGAGGATCCTACACATAGATTTCCATAGTGGTTGTACTAATTTGTAATCCCACCAACACTGTATATGTTTTCTTTTTTCTACACAATCTCTCCAGCATTTATTATTGTTTATATTCTTGACGGCTGCCAATTTCAGTGAGCTGAAATTACAGTGTAGTTTTGATTTGCTTTTCTCTATAGTTAATGATGCTGAACATTTTTTCATGTATTTGTTGATGAAATGTATTTCTTGTTTTGATAAGTGTTTGCTTAGCTTATCTGCCTATTTATTAATTGGGTTATTTGGTTTTTGAGGGGATGTTTTTGAGTTTTTTATATTTTCTGAATATTAATCCTCTGTAAGAAGAATTGCTATCAAAATTCTTCAGGTTCTCTCTTCCTAATTGTTTTCTTTGCTGTGTAGAAATTTTTAATTTGATACCATCCCATTTATAAACTCTTAGCAATATTTCCTGAGCTTTAGGGAGCCTATAAAGCATATGTTGGAGTGTTGATTTTCTTCTAGGACTTGCATAGTTTCTGGTCTAATTCCTAGGTCTTTGATCCATCTTGAGTTAACTTTTGTGTGAGATAAGAGATAAGGATATAGTCTTATTCTTCAACCTACGGATAGCCAAGTTTTCCCAGTACCATTTGTTAAAAAAGGCTGTGCTTTCTCCAGTGTATGTTAGCATCAGACGGCTGTAGATGTGTGGGTTTGTCTCTGTGATTCTGTTCTGCCTCATTGGGCTATGTGTCTGTTTTTATGCCACTACCACGCAGTTTTTGTTACTCTAGCTCTGTAGAATAATTTTGAAGTCAGGCATTTTAGTGTCTCCAGCATCACTTTTTTGACTTAGGCTTGCTTTGGCTATTCTGGGTCTTCCATTATTCAAAATAAATTTTAGGACTTTCATTTCATTTCTGGGAAAAGTGTCCTTGATATTCTGATGGTGATGGCATTGAATTTGTGTATTGCTTTTGGTAGTTTGACCATTTTAACAGTATATTTTTCTGTCTATCCATGAACATTGGGGATCTTTCCATCTTCTTGTGCCTTCTTTAATTTCTTTTTTTAATGTTCTATACTTTTAATTATAGGCATATTTCCAATCCTGAGTTAGATTTATTCCTAGATATTTTATTTTATTTTTGAGGTTATTGTGAATAAAATTGTTTTCCAGATTTCTTTCTCAGAAGATTAATTATTGGTGTATAGAAAAGTTATTGATTTTTGCAGGTAACCTGCTACTTTGCTAAATTTGTTTATCAGCTCTAGCAGTTGTCTGGTGGAGCTTGTGGATCTCTTAAGTATAGGATGACATCAACTACAGTGATAATTTGACTTCTTCCTTTCCTATTATAACCTTTTTATTTCCTTCTCTTGCCTAACTGTCCTAGCTAGAATTTCTAGCACTATATTAAACAGGAGTGTGAGAGTAGACATCCTTGTCTTGTTGCAGATTTTACAGAAAATGCTTTTAGTTTTTTCCGATTAACTATGAGGTCTTTGGGATTTTCATAGATAGCTTTTATGATGTTGAGGTAACTGCCTTCTATTCCTAGCTTCTTCAGTGCTTTTGTCATGAATATGTTCTAAATTTTGTTAAAAGCCTTCTCCACCTCTGTTGAGATAACTAAATGATTTTGTTCTTAATTCTGTTTATGTAATGAATTACATTTATTGGTTTGTGTATATTAAACTATCTTTGCATTTCTGGAGTAAAACCAACTTGGTCGTGGTGTACAATCTTCTTAAAATATTTTTGAATATGTTTGCTGATATTTTGTTAAGGATTTTGAATCTAAGTTCATCAAGAATATCGATCTGTGGTTTTCTTTGCTTTAGTGTGTTCTTATCTGGTTTTGGTTTAAGGGTGATACTGGCTTCATAGAATGAATTTGGAAGTGTACCATCACTTTCTATTTCATGGAATAATTTGAAGAGCATTGGCATTAGTTCTTTAAAGAAGAACTTGTAGCATTCAACTAAAACTCCACCTGGTAATGGGCGTTCCCTTGTTGGAAGACTTTTTTCCTTAGAATAGAATAGATTTATACCCCTTGAGATTCCAATGTCTTACGCAAGAGACGAAAAACATTAACCAAAAAGAAAAAAGTTTCGATTTTAATCTAAATTATTATTTTTGCTATTATTATTATTACTTTGGTTAGATTATCTGGCTTTTCTATATTCTTGAATTTTTCCATATGAATTTTAAGAGCATACTGTAAATTTCTGAACAAAAAATCCAATTAAAATCAAAGCATCATTTGCTCTATAAAATCTCTACAAATACAGAAAGAATAAAATATTAATATTGAGTCTTATAATTGAAGAGAATGGTGTATCTCTCCATTTAATTAGACCACTGAAAGATTTTTTCTGCATTTCAGGGTACTATGTAGAGGTTTTATACAAATTTTTCTAAATGTATTTCTAAGTATTTTATATATTTCTGATGATACTACAATTGGTATTTTCTAAATTCCACTTTCATTTTCTTAATATCAAGCAAAATGCCTTTTTCAGACTTGAAGCTGTACAAAACAACCTTGATTAATTCATATATTATGTAATTAACTCTTAAAGTCTTTTGTATATAAGTGATAATATCTTCTGTGAATAAGGATAGTTTAACCTCTCCTAATCTTCACACAACATTTTGCTTTACATTCTTGACTTTTGAAGGAAGTTTGCTTGAAGTAAACAAAGCATCAAATGAACCAGATACATTCCTTCCTAATCTGTCTTCTCAAAGAGTGTATAATATCTCCATTTCTCCTTTAGATGTTTATTAGGATTCACCAGTGAAGGTTCTTGGTTCTAGAATTTTCTTTATAGAAAGGTATGTTGTTACACATTTACAGTTGTTAGGGATAAAGAATTATTCAGAGTTCTCAGTTTACTGTGTTAGTTTTGGTAAGTTCTGTTTTATTCCACGAATTTGGCAATCACACTTAAATTATCCAATTTATTTTATAGCATTATTTATGATACTCATTCTCTATTTAAAGCCTGGAAAATCTGTAGTGCTATATTTCTTTTATTGATGATATTGATAATTTGTTTTGGGTTTTGTCTTTTCCTCTTGATTGCTCTTTTTTAGCTTATTGATTTTCTCTGTTTTCTATTTCATCAATTTCTGCAGTTAGGTTTATTAAGGTGTTGCAAAGTGTCCCTGTGATTATTCTGTCTTCTTATAACCATTCCTTCTTCCACTCCCACTGAGTTGATTTGCACTTCCCCACATGCTGACAGTCACAGGCTGGTCATGAGACCCAGGCCCATCAGCACCTTCCATCCACCTGACATATTGTTTTATTGTTTGCTCAAGGGTGAGTGTATCATTCAGGCTGGTCTAGTGAGATCAATGCCCAGGAACTTAACTATTAGCAATCACTCTGCAAGTGCAGATAGTAATCTTAAGGAGTCCTATAACCCTCCAAGTGGACGGGAGATACAAGAACACCTGGTGTGTGGCAAAGACGCAGGCAGAACAACTGGAGTGGGAGCAGCAGCAAAGACCTTGGTACCTAGTAAAGCTCCTCCATCCACCTTGCATTTTTAAATAATAGAAAACAACAATGTTAAGTCAATTGGAGCTGAGCTTTTAATAATCATGACTTCTGTGGCATGATGATGACGACGATTGCCGGCATTACTGCTATTGTAGTAACTGTGTCATGTAATTGCTGGAAATATTGGCAGCACATTTTGGAACTAGATCCCTTTCCTGATCCCTGATCCCCTGTTCCATGAGCTGCTTCTGTCAGCCTGCCTCCAGGATTGTGATTTCAGACCTCCGTGTGTGCGGTTAGCAGAAGAAACTACGTGATTCTCTTCAAAAGTCACTTCTTCACACCCAGCTCCCTTCTTGCCAATACATCCTCACATTTTTTATTTAACTAATTTCTACACCCGTCAGTGGCAAGGCTTTTCAGATAAGGTGCTAGAGTCCCAGCAGCCTTAAAGAATTGTTAATGAAGACTTGGGATGAATAAAATATCACGTCTTCCATCACCTCTTTATATGATGTCTAGGATTACTTGTACTTTGAAAATGGTCATCATTCTTTAATGACAACTTGTTAACATTTAGATTATCATTTTGTGTTCTACCAAGTGACCATGCTGGCAAGCTACTGAGGGAACATTGGTGTGAAAGACGTGGAGCCGTCCTCCTGACTGGAGCGCATAACCTGTTTTCATTTAGTTCATATAAATCACCCAGCAAAGCAAGAAATTTCCAACTGCTCTCAGAGCCCAGGAAGCAAAGCATCCATCCTACAAAGTGGATTTAATTTTCAAACTGCTGTGTTGTTTCTGCATTTACAGAACACAAAAATTGAGGCCAAGGAACACACTGAAGATAAAAGTTAAAGCAGGTGACACAGCCTTGATCTTCAAAATTTGCTGCAGAGACCAACAGCAGCAGTAGCAGAAGCAGGTTGTGAGAAATACAGAATCTCAGGCCCCAGCCCAGATTTACTGAACCAGAAGTTTTATTTTAATAAGTTCACCAGGTAATTTTCAGGCCCATTAAAGTTTGAAAAGGATCTATACTGAGCACATGTTCCCAAATTTAGCTGAATATTGCAGTCGCCTAAGGAGCTTGTTTAAAAAATACATATTCCCAGAGCTTGTTAAAAATTATTGTTACATGTATCCTAATCCTGAACATTATTTTTTGATAGGTTCAGGAGCATTTCAGGTATTTGAATTTTTAACAAGAAGATTCAGGAAGGTTTCAGCTATTTGAATTTTTAACAAGACCTCCAATAATTTAGATGCATATGTTTTAAGAACCACTGTAGAACAAGTGAGCCTGGTTAGCATGGAATATGCAGGAAAGTTTAGCAATAGGCGCAGTAATGGATAGAGGTTGAAATAATTTCTCCTGTTGAATCAAGACTCTTGTGTGTTTGTGAGTGTTCATGTGCATGTACTTGTGCATATATCTGTGTGTACACATATGTACATATGAATGTGCACAATACAGGTGTGCCTTGTCTATGTAGTAGAGGAGAATGTTCACATGATATATGTAACATGAATATCTAACATGTTATTTCCATTGGGTCGTTAGTCTTCATAACTAACAGCACAGTGGCTAGTACTCAGTGAGAATGTAGTGTGTGCAGGCCTATTTTAAGCCCTTTTATTAACTTGTTTAATTACCATGACAATGAGGAATTAGTCCCATTATAAATCCATGTAATACATTTATATATGTATATCAATTTATAGGCATGTGTAATGTATGCATGGATGCATATGTATACATATGTTGTGTGTATATGTTTTTTATTATGATGAAAGAATCAAGTGAAAATTTTAAGTGCTTTAAATCTACAGCAACAATAGTGGCCTATTTCTAATTTTTATGTCTGATACTAAAAAAGTAAATTTCAGTTACTCTGTGAAAGTTAATAGATCTTTATATCTGAAAAATGTTCAGACACACACACACACACACACACACACACACACACACAGATAATACCTCTTTGCATTAACCCCTGGGTGTCTGAAGGTCAGGAGCTGTCCTTATGGCATTTATTCCTCTGGCTCAGTAGGGCTGTCCCATAACTGACTGCTATATTGATCACATAACTTTTTGATCATCCACCATTGATTCTTGACTTTCACTTTTGTGAAAATGAAGAAAATGTCAATAATAAGAGCAATTGCAGAATTTGGATGTGTACGATGAAGCACGTCCTGGAATAGTGTCCGTCAAACCTCAGAGAGCCCACGAGGATCACCTGGCTTGCTTGTTAAAGCAGGTTCCAATCCAGTGACTGTGCAGGCGGGGCTGAGAGTCTCCTGGGGCGTGCTGACCATGCCAGGCCAGGGTCACCATACCTGGAGGTGCAAAGCTACAGAAGATGCGTGAAGGAAAAATGGGAGCAGCCTCAGTTCACATCCCAGCTGCACACGGCCGACTTCACGACTCAGGCCAGAGTGTCCACTCCAGCATGCTCAGGAGCAGAGTGGAGGGCAAGACTCTGCCTGTCCTTGCCTATTAGGTTTACTTGTCTAATGATCAACACCTTAATTATTATATCACAATGTTAAGCATAAAATGAGCTGATGTAAATAAAGTGCCTGCATGCAGAAAATGTCCAATATACTATTATTTTTGAGGACTTAGGTTTGGATCCTTTCATACCATTTCCATATGCAGACTCTTCAGGGCTGGCCTTGATGTTGGCAATATGATAACCAGCTGGGAATCGATGAAGGAGAGTAAATCAAGGTCCTCATGAATAATACATTAGGTTAATATTATGCAGTATAATGGGGAGCTGACTATATATAATTTAAAGAGGCGGAGTGACTTTTTGGAGTAAATTCTTGGTCATGAATCAAAAGCTGTGATCTCTAATCTTCGGTTTTATACTGAAGCTTTTTGAAATTCTAGACAGATCCCTATAACTTATATTCTACTTCCTGTAAAATAAGGTAACTCATGTAGAAATTGTCTGTTAAAACACTTAATAATTCAATTCAACATGTATTTATTGAGCATCTAGGAGACCGTATTTCCTACTGGAGACATCCAAAAATTTAACTCATCGTCTGTTTTCAAAGAAGTTTGACATTATCAGGAAAATAAAAGTTGTCCTTGTTTGTTTATTTCATTCATTGGTTCTCTCAATCATTTGTCACATACTCATCAAGGGTAGTATAGAGTGAACAAAGATAGATGTGTGTCCCTAGACCTCCTCAAGAAGGGACCGTGCATACACACAAAGAGGTTTAAGAAACTCTTATGGGACAAATGGAAACGCTGATGACGGAATGGCAAAACAGGTATTAGATTAGGAAAATTCCAAAATTTTAAATTTTACAGAAAAGTATGCACACACATAGGATTTAGGAAGAGATGCTAATACCAGGGAAGTGTATTTAAGAGTAATTATTCAGACTCAGCTGGGTTGGAAGGTGATGGTGAGCATCTTGAAGAGAAAACAGTATAACGTACTTCTCAGGTCACTGACCACTTGCTCCCCAGGGTTGGGGTGAAGCGGGTTCACCATTCCTATCAGTAGCAGAGTCAGGGAAACGAGTTGAGTTCAAGGGTGTTAGAGGCTGAGGTAGAACACAGGCAGGTGAAGATGAAGCAGACAGGGGAAGGGATCAAGTTTTTGCAAAAATAAGATGTTTGTGCAGGGGGCGTAGGGAGGCACTGATGTTTTAGGGAAATCAAGAAAGGTTTCTATAGAAGGTTGTCTTACAGTTCAAACAGGAGTTTTCTGGGAGAGGAGGGAGGGAGGCGGGCTCTAGACAGAGTCGTTAGCATGAGGGAAACAGACTTGGATCTGGTGTCTTTGGGGACTGTGGTCTGATGTCTCAGGAAGTGAGGGGCTGATGAGGTGGAGGTTGAGGTGGGAGGAAGCAGAGGTAGGTAGTTGCGGAGCGTGCAGCAGGGCTGGGGTCCTGAGCTAGAGAGCTCAGTAGACCAAGAGGGCGAGAGGAATGGGCATAACTGAAGGAAAAGGGGTTGCATGGGGTGTTTTTGAGATTTCTCTTAGGTCAGATTTCCCAGAAGCAGGTGCTGAGATGAGGTTCATGATAGGTACCTTAGAGGGGGTGCCGCTGAGAGGAACTGGCAAGGAAACCAAGGAAGCAAACAGCAGAGGGCACAGCCCCAGCCTGACTTTCAGGGCACTGAGGACCATGGCTCATGCCTCAGACAAGGACGCTGGGCTTCTGTGCATTGTGCCAGTCAATCCTCAGCTACAGGTAGTTTCCAGGAAGACATATAACATGCCAGTTCTCTGATCCGGGGGTCTGTTGGCTTCAGAGGCTGAGGCAGTTTTCAGAAGAGAGACACAAAGGTTGTACTGCAATGGCTAGACACAGGAGCCAACCGGAAGGACTCACCTCTCACTCCAGCTCTGAGGACAGGTGGGCCAGAGCAGGATGTCGCTGCCTTGTGCATGGACTCCCAGGTGTTTCCAAAGGAGGCCTCGTCTGAGGGTGTGTTTCTAGTGACGTGTGGATTCTAACCTGATTCCTGCACCTCATCATTTACCAACATCGCAACCCTTTAATGGAGTAAAATATCAAAGATAAAGCTTCAAAATGAAATGCTTTTAAATTGCTTTAGATTATATTATTAAATATGAGGTATTTATGGGCCAGGTAACTCAGTATGTTCTTTATATTGTGTTTGGTTATTACCATGGGAAAATGGTTTCTCATTCTAGAAGATGCCCCAATGAATCTGCAAAATGTAGTGATGAAAACCACATGATGGGCTGGGGAGATAGCTCAGTTGGTAGAGTGCTTGCCTTGCAAGTACAAGGCCCTGGGTTCAATCCCCAGCACCACAGAAAAACAACAACAACAAGACCCGCATGCTTTCAGTCACACAAGCCCAGGCCTATGTTCAGCATCTGTGGCCAGAGTCCTTAGTCTTTCCAAGCCTTAGTTGGCTTGCCTGTGTAACAAATGGAGAAATTCCTACTTCATGGGGTTCTTGGAAGGATTAAGTGTGATAAAAATAGGGTGATGGAGCATTGGTCAGACAATGGACACCCAATGAAGGGCTGTTACCACCTCATTTTTTGATTAATTTTTTTTTATTTTTATAGACTTCATTTCTTCATTTTGATTCATTGTACACATGTGGGGTACAAATTTTCATTTCTGTGTTTGTGCATGATGTACATTCATATCATTCTTGTTAATCATACATGCACATAGGGTAATGATGTCTCTCTCATTTCCCCATTTTTCATACCCCACCCGCTCCCCCTCTCATTTCCCTATTTTTGTTCAGTTTTCCTATATATTTCATCTAGTTAGAACCCTCTGAAGGAGCAGTGATTCTTGTGAGGGAGCAGGGTGAAAGGCAGAGTTCCTCTCTCTGAGCCCCTGAAACCCTCTTAGCTGCTTTTGAAACTGAACCACTCGCACGCCCATTTGGAGAACCGGGCATATGTAGGTTGTGTATGTGCACAAACGACTCACACGCATGAGTTTCTTAGGTCGACTATCATCAGCAAATGACAATCTGTCTCCAGGACTCCAGATTGCGCTCAACACTGATGGATAATTATCACATTTCGGAATCGGGTGCTCTGTGTCGAGCTGCTCAAAGTCTGACAGACGTATTTCATCCCAGGTTCATTTGTCATCTCTGATGAGTGAAAGGGACGGAGCTGCCGTGGTGCAGTCTGTCCCACACACTGCCATGCGGGATCCCTTCCCTCCGACGTGCGCTCCCAGATTGATCGTGCCTCCCGATCGCTCCCGGAGACTGCCGCAAGCCCAGCTCTTTCCTCATTAATATTTGATGGCATATATAAAGGCAGCGCGGAATGAATTAGTGGCAGGGGTTGTTCCAAGCCAGATGTAGACTTTATCTGCTGCTGTGTCTAAATAGAGAGATCTGAGATTTGGGAAGAGACATATTCATTGAACAACGACAACAGAAAATGAAAGAAAGATTAATAAATTCTGCATTAATGGTGACAGGCCTGGGGTATATTTTGGGATCAAGTAAAAACAAGATCAAACTTTATACCAGGTCTGTCACTTAATTTAAAAACTGTTAAGTTGTTAAGCATGGTGTTGAACGCCTGTAATCCCAGCAACTCGGGAGGCTGAGACAGGAGGATCACAAGTTCAAGGCCAGCGTCAACAATTTAGCAAAGTCCCTAAGCCACTTAGCAAGACCCTGTCTCAAAATAAAATATAAAAAGGACTGAAGATGTGACTCAGTAGTTAAGTACCCCTGAGTTAAATCCAGGGTTACCCCCCTAAATAAATAAAAATAGTTAAATAAAATTGCTTAGCTACTTTGTTTTATCTGACATTAGTTTCAAAAAAGTAAAAGTCAACAGGTGGAGGACAGGGCTTCCCTGGCTAGATTTCTCTTTCATTTGTTTGCTGAATATTTACCAAGTGCTTTCTTTTTGGGTGGGGGGCGGTTCTGGGGATTGAACTCAGGGGCACTCGACCACTGAGCCACATCCCAGCCCTGTTTTGTATTTTATTTAGAGACAGGGTCTCACTGAGTTGCTCCGTGCCTCACTTTTGCTGAGGCTGGCTTTGAACTGGCGATCCTGCTGCCTCAGCCTCCCAAGTTGCTGGGATTACAGGCATGTGCCACTGCATCCAGCACCAAGTGCTTACTTGGTTAGTGATCCTGTGGTGAGAAAAGGAAGAGTAATAAGACTAACAACATTGCTATAAGAACGACATGGCCAGCAGTTACCGAGTGCTTAACATGTGCTAGGTAAGCTTTGCCTCATACAGCCAGTGATATTCTCTGCTCATAAGATTTCCAGCCAGTTGGGTGATTCCATCAGTAATACTAAGTGTGAACATTTTGTGAAAGGAAAAATAGTACCTTGTGGATATCCACTAAGATCAGTGTTCAAACCAGAATGCACCTGACATAAAACCCTGTGAGATGAAGAGTTTGCAAACCTGAGCTACAGAGCAATCTACATACCTTTTGGGAATTCAGCTTCTCCTTGCTGTGCCTATAGTGTTTGTGCTTTAAAAAGCTGATTTCATTGCATGAATTTAAGATATGAAAAGTGACACTGAGCTTCCCCAAAGGCGGTGCCTTGCCTTGCCGTCTTCCTTTTTCTCAGGGCTTGGGGAAATTGTGAAGTAAGCAAACTCCACCACGGGTCACAGGGAGCACGGATGATTCTGCCTTCTGTCCCACAGGAAAATGGATGATTTATTTGTCTTGACTTCTTTTCACTCCATATTTATATATTTAAGCTCAACTATGTTTAGGTGTTGTGCTAGAAATGCAAATTATCAAGCTTTTATACCAGTCCTGCTGAATGTGGCCTTCTGGGGAAGGTGCCCAGGCAATCTGTATTTTGATCAACTTTCTGGGAGGTTTGGATACAACCACTCAGAAAATGCTTCTGTTGGCCACCTTGAACTTGGATTTCCTTTCCTTGTTATTTTAATAGTAGATTAGTAAATAAATATCCATCTAAGGAAGTTATACATATTGGCTCCTTATATCTCCCACTGAATTTAATAATTGTATCTGAATCAGTTTATTGGGAGTTATTGGGAGTGTTATCTGGGTCATATCCTTTACCTAAACTTTTCTTGAATATTTGACATCTTTTTTCTTTTCAAATCAGATGATTTAGACAAAAGGTCCAATTTACCATGGGTAGAAGACCCTCCTCACTCCCTTGTTGGGTCCCAGAATCCATAGTTTGCTCTTTTGTCTTCATGCCCATCTTTATTTTTGGAAACTCTGGTTGCCCCTCACCCTGCATAGGAGCTGAGACCATTTTCATGAAGCCCTAAAGAGGTTCTTTTTCTTTGCATCAAATAAACCCTCATTTGTATCGTTTTAATGGTTCTTTGAATTGTTGTTGTTGTGCTCATGTGGTAATTTATGGAACTGAGGAATACACCTTGATAATTATGATTAAGAAGAATGAAACATGTAATTAAAATTGCACCAAATATAATTTTATGCATAAATGCATTTTTGAAAAATGTGTGCAAATGTTGCATCTAATCATTATAATTTATTATAAATGTAATGAGTGCAAAATTGCTATTGATTGTTAACTTTCTAAAATCATGCCATCTGGGACTGTGACACCAGGAGGCTCTCACAATTACTTCTACTGTCATCTGGTTATTTTAAAGATGTTAAGAGAAATTCCTTTAAAAAGAGCAAACCACAATTATGAAATAGCAATTAACTTTTAAAGTTGCCATAAAACACCTTCCATTTTTTTTTGTTAAAGGAATATGTTGAGATAAAAAAAATGGATTTATTTGTCGTACTCTGTCTTTTAAAACGATGAGTCTCTTAGGGGCCATTATGAAGGCATCGCTATCCATTTTATTTCAATAACTCCTGGTTAGAAGACTCACCCTTTATTTATAAAACTAAATTTGCATTTTTACATTCCTTGAAAAACCACCATGCTTTGAGTTTGGGAATTTTTTTTTATTATTTCTGAAGGGGGAGGAAACTATATTTAATTATACAGCAAGGTAGGCTTTTACTTATGAAAATAATTTTGAAGACCTTACTGAGAAATAATATACAGAATGTGCTGAAAATATGATATATGCTCGAGGACTTACACACATTAGTGTATTTACTATATTTCCCCAGTTATGTCATCTGTGTAAAAAGGCATGTAATAAACTCATTGGTGGAAAGAAAATCTCACCTGTATGTTCTTAACATCTATAAGTTTCCATGCCTTTCTTACATTGCACGAGTTTTTCACCTGCCTCCTGTGATACTTTATGCATGCTCTCTTTAACCTTTTTAGTTGTACCCTATGTAGGATATTATCTCTATTTAAAATAAGGAATGATGGGAATGCAGCATAATTTATTTATTTAGTTCCGTGTAATTGGAGAAACACTTTATTTCCGCCTTCTCTGCACTATGAGAAACAGTGCAATCATTGCTCCTATAGGAAAATAATTGCACAAACCCTGATCAGTCCCTCAGGCGCACCGGTGAGTGTTGGCCTGTGTTCCAAGGTCTCTCCTGTGTCCTTCCTCATTACATTTGTACATAGGTACTTATATCTTTGCCTTCTCATTTGGAAAAGTGTTTTGTTGGATTTCAAAAATGCAAGTGTTTATTTTGCTACTTATTTGTAGATAAGATTATTTGGCATATTATACTCTGGAAATTTCTCCTTTCTGGATTTTTTTTTTCTTAAGCAGCAAAAATGATGTTCGATTTTATAATTTTTAAAAATCAACTTGAATATCAAAACCTGAGAGGGGCATTTCTTCCCTTGTTTATTTTTTCATTTGTTTATGGGCAAGTCATGTTGCCTGCTCTCTAGTCGCTGTTCCAGGCACAGCGACTCATGGCATTTGCATGTATGACCTTTCATCAATTTAAAATACTGTAGCTACTATTAATTAGCTGACTGGATTATTGTATTTTTATAAGGAATCTTAATTCTCTTGAACTTTCTATTCTACCAATATGCTTCCATCTTTTTTTTACTCTGTACTTTTTATGCTTTTTAAATTTTGCTTTTTCTCTGGGAATGTGGGTATGCTTTTCATGTCAAATATTTCAGTAACCAATCAAGTGAAGACACAACAATACTGACGATATTATTATAAGTCTTCCTTTTAAAAAAATGTGAATTTGCCTGCTATATTTTGCTTTTTCTTTTCTTCGCCTCCCTCCCTGGAGGCAGGAACGCTGTGGCTCTCCCATGGAGTAAACTGTGTTGCTTCGAGACACTTATTTACTCTCCTTGTGATTTTCTTTCCTCTGCTATAAAATGGTTGTAAAAATAATACGTGCCTCATGTGGTGGTTATTAACATGAAGTAAGGTGGCAATCTGTATCACACTTAGAATGATGACTACCAGCTTTTAGGTCTTAATAATTGCAATTCTTTTATCTTTCTCCTCTACCATTTTATTTAAATTGTGTTTCTCATAACAAAATTTTAAACTTTTTTTTAAATTGCAAACTAAGACCATACATCTTTTAATAAGGTTGTTCAATCTATTTTTTGCTTCTTTTGCATGAGGCATTGGACTGACATTGGCTTGTCTGCTTGTGGAGTGGGTGTGTCTGTGCACATTTCTGTTCACACATCTCCCCTCCCTTCGCATACCATGCTGCCCATGTTTAATGTGACCCAGAGGGATGAACACACACCTGGTTCCTTCTCTCTGCATGGTGGTTAAAATCTACCCCAGCTGTCCCCACCCTGTGACTTTTATCCACTGTGCCGTACACACATTCTTCTCAGAGTCTCTTCCACTTGGAAGACTTTGGTATGTAAGGTCACTCACAGTTTGGGTCCCATCTATATTCATATACTAACTCTTAAGTTATGGTGCTACATGCTCTTGAATTTGCAAACCCTTGGCCAAATTCCTTCAGGTTTCCTAGTATGAATTAGACTACTTTCTATTTTTATTTGCATTGGGTCATTTGAATGGGAATTTGAGTGAGGGGTGTAGGTATGAGTAAGCTCTGATTGCCTCATCCACCTGGAAACACACGACAGTGTTTTTCTTTATTGTCCAATAACAGCAAAGTTTGCACCAATATTGTGCTTCATGCATTTTAGCTAATAAAATAAGAAATCCCTGAGCTTACATGATTATAAGAGAAAACCACATCTTTGTGTGATCTGAGCCCAGTTTCTACTTGTATTAGCATATCTCTCATAAAGATGTGTAGAAGCCAATATAGGTATGACTTCAGAAAGGAAAAAAAACCCACTTTGATTTCTTTAGATTAAATTTATTATTTGGAACTGAAATCTTGTTTATCTTGATGATGGGCTCCATGTTCAAAGAAAATGTAATTTAAAATAAATCTCCTCTTGCTCTTTCCTGGTGATGCTGAACTTGGGTGTGCATTCCTTCAGCAGGCTCTCCTTGAAATCTCTGCACCTGGGGACCTACTGTTCTTCTTTCTTTAAAAAATAAAAGGTGGATATATGTTTTTGGAAAGTCTCCAAAAGGAGATAACTTTAGGAAAGTTTCTAAACTATAGTCACGGCCATAACCACTATAAGGTTCAAAGTCTTATATCAGAGACTGAGGAGTTCTCCTGAATAAAGGGCCCTGTGTTGCTGCTTCCTCTCTTCTTTGTACCTCAACCCAAAAGAACGATCTCGTTGTTATATGTGTCGATAGGGAATTCCAGAATGTGAGCGTTGGAATACTGTACCCCCATATCTCAGTATTACTTATCACAGACAAAATCTGAAATAGGATCATAGAGTCTTGTTACAGTTTATATTAATAAATTTATCTAATAAGATTAATCAGGGAGGCAGGATGAGAGAGACACTGTGAGAATGACTTTGGCATGAGATCAGCACCATTTGCATCCGGTACTGTCATTTAGAGTCCCCTTGTGATTTTAGTCATGGTACCAAAATTTACAGAGCTCAAATTTTCCTCATCTGTCCAACTGGGATATTGATGGACAGCATATATCTGCTCTGTTTGTTTGGAGGAAGAAGTAAAAGGATACATAAAAGTTTCAAGCACAGTTTTGGGGAAACAGCCTCTCAATTGGTCAACAACAGCAAACCTGACATTTCTATATGACTTTTTATGTGATGGTTTAGATATGAGGTGTTCCCCCAGATTTCATTTGTGAGACAATGCAAGAAGGTTCAGAGGTGAAGTGATTCGATTATGACAGCCTTAACTAATATGGATATTCCCCTAAACTTCAGTGGCGCCTGCCCTTGCTCACAACCCACTAATTGTTGCTTCCCCTTCTCAGAATACTACTCACTGCTGAAGCTTGAAGGTTGGGACCGAGGAGATCAACCCATGTCCTGTTTCTCTTAACCATCACTACCAATACCCTGTTCATCTCCCCATTCCCTGGTGGGAGAACGGCTCAGGACAGGAAGTACTCAGTGCAGGAGACAGGTAAAATTTCTAGCTGCTCAAGTCAATTTTTTCCCCCAATTCACTGAACCCTGTCATTTCTCAGAAACCCAAATGTTGCTTCCTTGAGGGAATGCTCATTGAGGTGCAATACTTTTTACATATTACTGATCAGAACCACATTGGCATGCACCTAGAGTACAACAATTTTTTAAAGTTTCAGAGTTAGTTCTCTTACATGTATTTCCAACCAAATCCACCCTCCATGATGTCATTTCCTGCCCAGTGAAGATATGCCACCCTAGCTCTGCTCTTAGTCTGGACCTCTCCCACCAGGTACTGGCTGCACCCCAACGTGCTCTTCCTGGGAGTAGTGCTGATTTCATGTGCATAGACCTTTTCTTATTTCTATGTCATTTACATGAACACAGGAGCTGGCTTCTGAGCCACCAGGAATAGTGTGGTGGCCTTTGGGGCTGGTTATGCTTCTATTTCATTTGACTAAATTCCAACCCTGCTTTCGGCTGATCCAATTTCTGTGATTACAATTACAATATAAATACCATGAAGCCTTATCCATGCTTTTTTTCTTTTTTAGCTATTTTCCTAAACATATGAGTGCCTGAGTTCAACAGCTTTGTGCTTTCTCTTGCCATTCCCTGAGCTCAATAATGCTGTCTCCAAAAGGAATTGTTCTGCTGATCCTTTTCATCTTGAGCACTACCCTCTATCTCCTCTTTCCCTTTGGCACTCCTGTCTCTCTCAATTCTGCCTTTTTTTTTCCTTCCTGGAATATCTTTTGGCTTCCATTAAGTTTTCTTTCTCAGTGAATCCCACTAAAAGCTTAATAGGGTGCATTCGTAGACCAACTAGTCTCCTCCCAGCTGCAGGGCTGCATGCTTACAACTGGGTGACATAAGGCAGTAGAAGAGGAAGCAAATCCTCTTGATTTTCCTGCTTCTGAGCCTTTGTTTTAAAGATAATCATATTACACTATTAAGAAGAGCAATATCTCTATAGTTCCTCCCTTCAGAAAACATTCTCACTGGAAAAATAAACTGCTACTTACCTTTCAAACCCTGTCAGCCATTCAAAACAGCAGATAAATGAAGTGACTCATTGTAGAGGAAAGAGAATGCTCTGTAGTGACCAGGAGAAGGGAAGCCCAACCTATGCCAATGCTAATAAAGTATGGGGATGCACAGAAGATCCAAATTCCTCATTCTGATTCTGATCTTCTGTGTAAATAGACACAATTCCATTTCTTCAGATGAGCAAGAAATGTGGGCAATGGTGGATTTAATACTATGTGTGAGGATGTGCAGGGGAACCTCTGAACATGGTGGCCATAACAGAGCTGTGGAAGAGCCGTGAGCCCAAGATGGCCACCACCTTTGCATGGGACCAAGTTGGGGGCCAGCCTCCTGTGGCCTGGGCATGAAGTATGATGAGAATAGAGAACTCACTACCTGGGTTCTTATCAGACTTCAGGCTTCCTTCTAAGAGTCTCACCTAGGCTATTTTTTAGTCTTTCTACACATCCTATGTGGTTGGCACTAAGATTGTCTATGGGCACAGAGTGTGCAAACATCACCCTGGGATGAATTGTGATTGACAAGGACTCCATGGTCCTTGTCTTGTGATGAATGTCACAGAGACAGAGGCTCCATCTCGGGTCAGGTGAATGAGATGTTCTCTTGCTCTGTACCTACAACTGCTATTATGGAAGAGGAAGAGAGGGGAGAGGGAGAGGGAGGGACAACACAAATTCCTTATTAAAACAATAACGATAATAGCATCTCTTGATTATAAGAGTGTGGATTCTTTTTTTGTGGTGGGTAGTAACCTTTTCTCCCCAAACACACAGGAGATCAAAATGCAGCTCAAAAAAACTGACCGTGTAGGTCTTACCCACTTCTTTCTTTGTGTTGTAGGATTTTACTTTAAGGCAGTAATGAATTTCTGACTTGACTTAATTAAAAAATGTACTTCGTTTCTAAACTAACACACAGGTACGTGTCAAACTTCCAATTATACACATAAAAAATATGTTTGGAACCTCTGCTAAGAACCGTATTTGCATGAGCCTTTAATCAGCACACGGGAGAAGCTGGACCTTCTACGAGTTCCAGCTACATAAATAAGCATCCATTTCTTAAGTGTGCAGTAGTTTTCCCCCGAGAAAATTCTACAACTTTGAAAGTAGTATAATGGTAATTAATTACCAGAAAGAAATTAATAGTGCATGCCAAGAATGATAAAGAAATGCACAGAGGCCCTACAAACGCAGGCTGCAGGCGGTGCGGCAAGGGGAACCCAGTGAGGAGAGCCTACTTAATTCAGATTTCAGGGTTGTTTCACAGAGGGCTGTTCCTCCTCCCCTCTTGGATCAGTTATTGTTCTCAAATCCCTATTTCCTGTCACCTGAACACAGTGATCATTTTTAACAGCCTCCACATTCCCAATGTGGTATCTCACCTACTCTCGTGTCTTAGGAAATGCCTTTGTGTCTTGCTAGCAAGCAATCTCATAATGTCCCAGTGCTCTGCTCAGACCTTCACTGCTGCCCATGGCTTCGTGATCTACTCCAGTCCTTGAGAATGACTGCGAGGATCTTCATAAGCATGACTTTGACCAAATGAGCTCTATTCCTCTCCTCCTGATCCCCAGTTGGCCCACCCTCCATCAGCCCACTTGTTTCTAAATTTCACTGCTCAGAATATTATTGGGACAGGTAAGAGTTAAAAATGTACATGTTTAGGCCTCTTCCCAGCAGTCAGATTTCCCCAGAAAAAGGATTTGGAATCTCCATTGTAACAAGTGACCTTAGTCTTTCAGGCAGTTTGGGAACCCAAATGCTTGCCACCCCTTAAAGGTGATCTCCGCTTCCCCTTTACTACCTTCTTTGCTTACATAGCTGTATTGCTTACTGAAGTCCCCGCCACAGTGGGTCAGTCATGTGTGGCCTTTGTGTAGTTTCCCCAAAACAGTTTATGACAAGATTTTGAGTGCAAATAGTCCATTTGGGAGGTGATAGTGAGCGGCAGAAGAAAATCAGGTTGAGAAGCCAGGGAGAGAGCAAGAAAGGGCCACCCACCGTCCAGGGTACCACTATTGGCAAAGAACTTGGCTATGCAGGCTCACAGGCAGGCTCTCAGGAGTGTGCAGAGAGCCTTCTAGAACATCTCTCTGAAGAAGGAAGCCCGGACCTTTGTCCATGAGCCTGCACGGAGCTGCTGTGTGGCTGCAGCTAGTGTTGGTGTATTCATTGCACGCATGCTCCACACGCTCAGTCAGTTACTGCTGTTGTGCAACACATTGTCCCCTACGAAGCTCCTGGCTGTGGCAATGCATGTCTGTTACCTCACAAGGTCAGTGGGTGAGGGATCCAGGGGAGGCTCAGCTGAGAGTCTCAGCTCAGGGAGTCCTACAAGGTGTATGTCTGCTCCAGGCAGACTGGAAAGGATGTGTGCTGTGTGCTGAACATTCCTGTCCCCTCCCCATCCCAAATTCAAGTGTTGAAATCCTAAACCCAAACATGATGGTATTTGGAAATGGGTTTGGGAAGGTAATTATGGCATGAGGGTACAGCCTTCATGAATGGGATTAGAAACCTCATTAGAAGAGAGGAGAGACATGATCTCTCTCTCTCTCTCTCTCTCTCTCTCTCTTTCTCTTTCTTTCTCTCTCTCATGTGAGGATACAGCAAGGAGCTGCCCATCTGCAATCCAGGAAGAGGAACCTCACTAGGAACCAAATTGGCTGGTACCTTGGCCTTGAACTTCCAGCCTCCAGATCTGGGAAGTAAATCTCTGTTGTTTTAAGTACCCAGTTATGATATTTGGCTCTAGCATCCCAATCTGGGTAACATGTGCTTCCTGGTTCAGTCATGTGGCTGTTGGCAGGACTCCATTCTTATGTGTGTTTGGGTTGAGGGCCTCAGCTCTTCATGGCCATTGCCAGAACCTCCCTGGTTCCTTTCCCTATGAGCCTCTCTATGGGGTTCCCCTTAACACAGCATGGCGTCTGGCCTCGACAGAGTGAGCGAGCCTGGGTTCGAGTGAGGGTGGGTGCAGGTGCTGTCAGACTCCGCAGCCCCTCCCAGAAGGGACCCCTCCGCTTCTGCTGTGTGCACTCACTAAGACGCACTCCCTAGGCCTAGCCCTCACTGGAGTGGTGGGAACCCCACAGGGCTGGACATCAGGAGTGGGGATCACTGGGGCCACATCAGAAGCTGCCCACTACAATTTTTTCACGGGATTTCATTTCTCCTTATTCATACTTTTCTCTCAGCTCTCTAGCAGTATAGTTTCCATTTGGTGTTGTATGATATATATATTAGTTTTCTACTTTATCCAAAGGCAGTATGGAATGATAACTAAAAACTTGGGCTTTGGACTTGAATTCTGGAGTCAAACACAAGCTCTGTCCTGTGATGTCTGTGTGACACTGGACAAACTAACCTCTCTGAGCCTCAGTTTCCTCACTGTTACTGTAAGAACATCACTGAAAGCTGCCATGAGATTTAAAGGCGACCAAGATTACATCCCCAACTGTGGGGTCCATGCATTTAATTCCCTGTTATTAGAACCTTGACTTGGGAGCTTCCTGGAAGGTAGGCTTCATCATTTCCTAAAACTTTCAGCCACCTCTGTGAAGCAACATCAGCATTTAACAAAGCATCCAAGAGTCCACGTCATGACAAAGCTTTGCATTTAATGTCATTTTGGTGTTTTTCTCAGATTTCAAATGTGCTTTTCCCTATTTTTGAAACTTCTATAAATTTAAGGCAGCACAGAGTATATGGAGAGAACATTTAGATACATCACTTGACGTCTCTCTTGCAGAATGCTCTTTTAAAATTAATTCACGTGAAGCCCAGTTGCTGGTAATGACTACAAAATCACAGGGTGCTCTTGGCTCATGATGGACACATCACATCACATAGGCCGGAGGGATGACGTGAACCACCATGGTCAGGAGACTTGCCCAAAGCTTGCTGTGCTTCCTGGCAAACTGCCTACCAGGCCATCACAGGTGAGATATGGGGCTTACCTGAAGCCTTAGGTCTTATCAGTTCTTAAATCTCCTGGGCCTGAGTGATGTCTGACTCAAGAGGGGCCAAACTGGAACTTCGTGGTAGGTGGGTACTCTGAAAGGCACGAGTCAAACATGGTGACTGGCACACAGTGGGTGAGCATCAGGCACCAAGAACCAGCTCTGGGCTCCAGGGGACAGTTGTCTGCTGTTAAGGGAGCCCCTGAAGCTGTGCCCAGCCCAGAGCGGGGTGGGCTGGAGAACGAGGTAACAATTCATCACACTTCTGTGAGGCGGCTTGGAAGAACTTCCCCAAGTAAGTGGTTGTAAAACATTTATTCCAGTAGTTTGAAAAGCTGAAAGAAGTGGGGGTTCCCAGTTGGCCCTGAGGATCAGTTTTCAACACCTGTTGGTGGGGTTCCTCTCATGGGTCAGCCCTGGGGGCACCAGGACAGCGGGCTGAATAAGAGGCAATGGCCCTGCCCCTTGAAATCAGCTGATTCCCCTAGGGAAGGGGCTGCGGCCGGCCACACTGGCCAGGCATGGGCAGGACATTGAGTCTGTGTGTGTGACACAGCACAGAGATGGGGATTCCTGATGCTTGGCTCAGAGTGTCACGGGGCCTGTCAGCAGCGTTTGTGACAATGCTGGGCGCCTTGACTGTGACAGCAGTGGCTGACAGCATGTCCTCTGCAGAGAGCTTGCTTGGGTCCCCATCATAGCTTCACACCGACTCCTGTGTGACCTTGGCCGTGTGACTTGGTCTCTCTGAAATTCAGCAGACATTGCCTGAACTGCGGTGAGGATGGAAGGAATTCACAAATGAAAAGCACTGAAGCGACCTGACCGGTGGTGCTCCTGCCCTGTCACGAGTTCTGCTGTTCTTATCGTCACAGTTGCTGTCACTGCTTTTCCATTGTTCCTACACTATCACCAGGAACGGTCACCTTCTGCCCCTTCTGCTTGCCCGTGATCCTTCCCCATTAGGTCTTGTTTTCTTGGCCTCCACTTTATTTCAGAGGGTCAGATTTAAGATTCCTTATTAACGACTCACCTGGGTAGTGTGTTAACTTTGAATTTGGGGCCTCACTTTTGGTTCAGTAGGTTGGTCAGAGGGGCTGGAACTGATCTTCTCACTAGAGGTGAGGCAGATGGGGCTTCCTGCCTTAAGCTTCAGAATCGTGAACCTTGAACTTCTGGAGAGTCTCCTTGCTTTGCCCGCTGAGCTAAGTCTCGTGCGTATCATCTGCCCTCCTTATAAAGCTCTGCTGGGTCAACATTATCTCCTCCATTTAATGATGAACAAAACTGAGGTTCAGAAAATTCAAATATCTTTCTCAAAGTCACAAAGCTAGAAAGTTCTAGAGCCAGTCTGTCTCTAAAGCCTTCCCACCAGGGCACTGCCTCTCTGTGGCGATCTGCTGGATCCCTCCCCACCCATTGGGATGTGGCCAGTCCCCAGGCTGGGTCCTTCAGCTGGGCTGGGCAGGCTCATGTCTGGTGCAGTAGGACAGCAGTTGAAGAGCTGGTGGGCCGTGGCTTTGCAGGCAGACACGGCTCTGCTTCCTGCCATGTCACCATCGAAGCTGCAGGCGCTGCAGGGGGCTGTAGCAAGGTAATCGCAGAGGAAGCAGGAAACAGTGTAGCAGGGATAGAAAAATCTCCCTTCAGGCTTAGTGCAATAAAAGTCCCTAAGCTGTGTGAGCTGAGAGTCCCTAGGTTGTTGACAAGTTTGTACCCATATGAGGAATGAAGAATGCACTCTCCTCTAGAACTGCACCAATTTCCTTGCTTTCATGTACCCAAACTTTCTTCTGTACAAAAGTAAAGGCCCTGCTGCGCTCCAGGCTCAGACTTTAGGAAATACCCCTCTGGACCATGGCACCCCTAATAAAGTGTTGAATCCAGATCTTGGTGTTGTGACCCTCATTTCCTGCTACATGATGTGTGTCCAGCCCAAGTCCAGGCTCGTGGTACACCAGGACCTCCAGATGGTTAGTTCAATAGCTGCTGTCGAGTCTGCGATGAGGGGGCTTTTTTGACTCCAAGTTCAGGTTCCTAGAGTGGTACATCTGCCTTGCTTCATAGGACAAAACCTGCCTAGAACCTTCAGATGACCTTGCCCTTTAGGCCGAATTTCCATTCAGCCTTCCATTCTCCAGTCTCTCTGAGATAAACATCCTGAAACCAAAGGAACCCTGAGGCCCAGGTCTCTGATGGTCAGGCTTAGGCTGTGTCCCTGGAGGTGCCCCACCAGGCCCAACTGAACCCCAGAGAGTGGCTTTTCCAAGGAATAAGAAGGAAAGGGGGCTCTTGACAGTGGCAAGTAAGAGATGCTCTCTGTGGTAAGGTTTTACAGGAGAGGGGACACCGAGTGGCATTTTGAAAGACAGAAAGCATTTTTAAAAAGCAAATGATATCCCATACTTATATGATTATGTCAAAATAAACCCCAATGCTATTGACAGCGGTGGGTGTGGCAACGGGTATGGTGGGGGATGGGCATAAAGCCAAAGAGTCAAAGGCTCTGGCCTGTCTGGAGGACTGAGAAGAGTGTCTCCTGAAGCAGAGGGCATGGGGAACCCTGGTGACTGGTGACACTGGGGAGGTGAGATGGGCCCGGAAGAGTGAGGTGGTGTGTTGAGCTCAGAAGCTGCTGGGGAGCCTTGGAGGATTTCAAATACAGTGGAGCATGAGCTTCACTCACGTGAGTACCTGCAGTGCGCTCAGGAAAGACAGTGCTGAGATTTATACGATGGAGGAAACTGAAATGAAGCCAGGTGCTATACTTCACAGTGTACACCCAGCAACTAGGGAGACCAAGGCAGGAGGATCACAAATTCAAGGCCAGCCTCAGCAACTTAGCAAGACCCTGTCTCAAATAAAGTAAAATAAAAAGGGCTGGAGATGTAGTTTAGTTATAGAATGTCTCTGAGTTTAATCCCCAATATCAAAAAGAAAGAAAGAAAGAAGGAAAGAAAAAAAGAAAGAAAGAAAAGAAGAGAGAGAGAAAGAGAGAGAGAGAGAGGGAGGGAGGGAGAGAGGAAGGAAGGAAGGAAGGAAGGAAGGAAGGAAGGAAGGAAGGAAGGAAGGAAGAGGAAAAAAAGAAAAAAAGAAAACTAAAATGGTCTGATGGTGAAGTTTTACTTACTCTGTGGGTGTGCGTGTGTGCATGTGTGTGGATGTGTGTGCATGCTTGTGTACCTACAGGGACCACTATATTCCACCCAGAGAACTTTGCTTTATGGTTTCCTTGCCTTTCTTGATGCTTTGAAGTTTCACTGTAACAGAGATACATATGAACATATCAAAGTGAACTCAAAAGTTAACCAAGTATTTGAAAGCAAAATTAACTTCTGGCTAATGGTTGAATCATTTTTATAATTTTACCCTAAGTAATTCTCTGCATGCTTTTCTTTGACAAGGGTATCATTTAAACTCACAGTGGAGTAAATGCAACTAATAAGCTCCTCATTCCTGTGCACGGCACATTTTTAATATAAGTGTCAGAGGATGAATTTTCTAAATCCATTCTACCACCTCGCTAGTCAACGCTCTCCATGTCAGCCCTTCAGTGGTGATGTCAGGAACGTGTAACTTTTGATGTTCAATTAAAACAATTAGGTAACTATTAGTTGACTGCTTCCTGAACATTAAGGTCTTTGCCAGACAAGAGAGGCAGTAAGATGAGTTTAAGATGCATCATGACCACCCACCAAGAGCATGGTGGACACCCAGGCTGGGTGTGTGTGGAGGTGGACTGTGAAGTGAGTCCTGAGCAGTGTGTTGGGTTGGGAGTGACACAAGAGGATGTGTGTGATGAGTATCATCAAAGATTTCTAAGCTATGTTAAAAAGAAGTGTGGATTCTATTCACTTTGTCCTTAGAGCAATAGCCTCAAGCGTTTGAATGGTTTTAAGCAAGGGGCAAACACCAGATGATCATCTTGGAAAAAACACTTTGATGGCAGGCCAACACCAGCACACAGTTAGCCAGGGATAAACTTTGAAAAATGAAATCTGTAGATTTGGTTGCTGTAGGGAATGGCAGAGCCTGGTACCAGCCCTGCATGCTCAACAAGCAAAACCCAGCAGAGCAGCAGGTGCTGAAGGGTAAGGTGGGTCAGCAGGTGGGGACTGCAGCTCTGGTCCTGGCAGGGAGTGTGACCACGTGAGGCCAGGCAATCGAATGCAAAAGGAAGGGAGTCAGTGACCCTGGGCTTCCCTGGCTGGTGGAGGGTGAGGGAAGGAAAGGTGCTGGGACCCACACCCATGGCCTTGGCTCTCTGCAGGTGCAACTCATAAATACTGCTCTGTAAGATCAAATCGACCCTCGGATGCCACAAGGGTTAAAACATGGCCAAGATGCTTCCATGTTTAACAGTTCCTGATTCTGACTCTCCAGGGGAATGTTTTCTGTACCTGCGAAAGTACCACTCAGGCAAAGTGGGACACCCAGGTGCAGATTTTCTGATATGCACCTCTTTCCACATCTCCTGCCCCACTTCATGGGTGGCCTACAGCAGTTGTAGCAATCCTCACGCCACTCCCTGACCTGAACGCAGCAGTAAACCAGGGAACCCTGGAAAGGCAAGAGACCCCCGCCAAGGATCATGCTGGTGGTGTTTGGTGCCAAGAGAAATTGACCTTGAGGGTCAGCTCACCACATCAGGAAGGGCAGGTGAGACAAGAAGGGTCCCAGGCGAAGAGCACTTCCTCCTCTATGTGGGCCTGGGGCCTGTCCACACACCTGTCGTCTATCTGCCCCTGTCCACATGCCGGGTCAGTGCAGATATTTAGTGGAAAAAAGCCCAGCTTCTCAACATTTAGGGGGCACTAAACAATCCAAGCACGTAATTTAATAAAATGTCTCGCGAGAGGTCAGTTTTCCCACGAAATTAAAACATCTGTTTCTTAATGCTCTAAGCACAGTTCTCGTCTGGTCAGAAGCTGTAAGAGGGTCTCCATTATTTTTCTTTCAATCTTTTAAAAATAACAGATATATCACAAACCACAAAAGCAAAAACAAAATAAAAATACGAAGAAGAAAAAGGATTTTTTTCCCTGACAAAAGGTTTTCTGAAGTGTTTCTTCCTAGCGGGCTTTTTATTTCTTCAAGGACAAGAGGCCAAACTGATAAAATAGCAAATAAACACACTCCCCCTCCTTGCATAATTCCTGACCTTGAAGGAGAGTGGGGCCTTTCCGCAATGGAGTTGCTGTGCGGTGGAGAGGGCTCTAATGTGTCAGTTTCCCTCAAGAGCCACCAGGCTTCTCCAGGGAGAAGCGCAGGTCAGCCTTCTCCTTCCCCATAGAAGCTCTAGAAGGAGCAAAGCAGCAGAGAGGCTGTTTGTTTCCAAGTGCATCAGGAAGGGAAATGGAAAGCACTAGACGCAGGAGAGAGGTTTCAGGGTCACCCACATGTCAAGTGCCTTTACCTGCTTTCGTTTTGTTGTGTGATTGTTTGAACAAGTAGCACAGCTGCGCCACACCATGTCAACATGACCGGTGGGGACGGAAGCCGACTCTGGAAGTGGAGGAGAGAGCCGGATGCTCTGGTGTCGTTGTGGGTGTCGTTGGCACTTGCAACTGACTAGTCATTTTGGTTTTGCGAGGATGCAGAGCAAGAGGATTCAGCACGATGCATGAGTGTCTCTCAAGCCCCTGGCATCTAAAATTGTCTCATTCTCTTTAAGAGAAAATTCCAGAAGTGGAATTTTCTTTTTCTCTTTGGCTTCTCCCAGTTTTCTCCAACTGGATTCCCAGTCATCCTGGGGTCTTGGATTAGTTTTCACGAAGCCCCTGGGACTCTCAGCTGAGCGCACAGCAGAAGATCTCAATCTTCTTGTCCCTAACCTTTGCTCTGTGATGAAGGGAGCTTTGTTTTTCATGCCATCTTCATTGACATCATTGCAGTCTATGGTCTGTGTGTTTTATTTTAGATTTAAATGCAATGTAATGTAATACATTGGATAGGAATGCAACCATTGACATAAGCCATGGTGCATGTGTGATGTGCATAAAAGTATTTTGAGCAAATTCTCTCTCCCTCTCTCTCTCTCTGTCTCTCTCTCTATCTCTCTATCTCTCTATCTCTTTCTTTGAGCAACCAAATATTCAAACAAAGGATTTGTGGGAGGCTGTTTTAATTTCCCTGCTCTTAGACTTTTGCATGAAGAATAATGAATGGAAGCGAAAAATTCTGATTAATTCAATAAGTTATAGCTGAAGCAGTCCCGTCGTGAGGGTTAGAGTATGTTTTGATGTATGATGTTTTCTAAGGCAATGCTGTTTGTCATGTCTCCAGATTTATTGAAAAATCAGTTTGTGTGTGTGTGTGTGTGTGTGTGCGCGCCTGTGCGTGCACCTACTGTGTGCTTGGCCCTTTAATACTGCACCTGCAATTGTCGAACTTATTAAACATCAATATGATGGAGCATCTTATGCAAAACCATAATTCACATAGCAATGTCACAACAATTATTAAGCAGTATTTGAGAAATAAAGTAAAAACAAGTGATATTAAAATTCTATGCTGTTTCCATGTAAATGGCTGGAGAAATTTTCACCAGTTTTGAGGGTACTTTTAGGGTGAACTACCTTTAAAACAGACTCTAAGCCATATAAATGGGAGGGATTCATTGTTGGGGTGTGAGTTTCCTATGGTTCATCAGTGACATTGTCTTCCTCCAGAAACGGACACCAAGACCAAGGCAGAAGAGGGGCATGCACCTTCCAGCTGGAAAAGTCAGGTTATGCTTCTTACGTGACTCTGGAGAAGGAAAAGAATCGCTCACGTTTTACAAGACTCAAATTAATAGCCATCTGGATGTCTGCGCTCAACTTCAAACACTGACTTATTAATGAGCTGCTTCCTATGTGGGCAGCTCTCCAGGGCTGCCTACGGGCGAGTGGCAGCAAGAATTGCTTTATATATTTAATAATTGCTTCTAATTCTTCTGAGGAACTGCAGTAGCCAAGAAGCCAACCAGCTCGATGATGTTAGAAAGGTAGAATAGCATGAAAACGGTGCCCCTCTGTCTTTATAACCTAGTGACAACTCAGGATTGTCCTTAAATCTACAGCACTGTCATGACTTCCTGCTTAACCTGCCTTCTCAAGTACACAGGGTGAAATTACTTCCGTGAAGCAGGCCGTAAATGAGGGTGTGTGAGTGCGTGTGTGAGGCAAGAGTCTGCATTTGGAACTCAATGCTGGATAACAACGATTTTCAAAAATTCTAAATTTGCCCAATAAAAAGTCTCAATACAGGCTGGTCCCATGATATCATAATTCAAACAGATTACCCTACCTATTTACCTATATTCTGGGGAAATAGACGTGTATTTGGAAATGCATGTATACACGGCTTCCTTAATCAAAGTTTTACTGCAAAAACACTTTGTTCCTAATGCATCCTTAAGTGAAGTTCTGCATTCTTAATTTTCCACTGAAGTAATTTAGAAACCATTAGTTAAAGTGGAATTCCAAGATAAAGTAGGATCCTTGTGAGTTTAGATAGTTTCCTTGGAAGATTGGTCTTATCATTGTCAGAAAAAGATAAATTCTTAATTGCATTTCATTACATCTGGGCAGTAGATGCATGGTTGTATTCCAGATACCTGTCTGGAGAGAGAGCAGGAATAGGAACCAGTTGGATACGGAGACAGCAAGCCAGCCTACTCCAGAGTTCATCACCCGGGAGGGGCTCCTGCCAGTTCCTCTGCTCCCTTTCTAGGAAACAGAAGCGTGTACCACTGTCATCTGCACCTCAGTTTCTCTGCTGCGGCTCTTTCTCCTGTACTATACTATGTAGCCGGACAAGGGAGTCATTGATGCTCTGAAGGTTAGAGTTTTGTGGCACCTTCTGAAATTGGCAGTTGTGGGTGGTGTTGGCAGGGGAGCCAGGGGAGGTGCCTTCTGGTTATTTCTCATCTCAAACGGTGGTTTCTGACTTGTGGCTGTCTTCAAATCTCATTTGAAAATCTTTTTCTCTTGTGCCTGAATGTTTTGATTTTTCTTTCAAGTTAGAGGTCTCCTAGAGAGAGACTTTGAAGTACAATCAGATCCAAATTTCAAAGTAAAGAGAGGCGTTTTACTGATCTAAAGAAAAGAATTGCGTTTGCAAATGCTAGTATTTGCTTGCTGCCCTTTCCAAAGTGTAAGATTGGCCCACATGGGTGGGTCTAAGTGTGTATTTTGTATTGGTAATTTAGTATCAAGTGTTTAAAATCCCTCCTAATATGCAGATTCTGCACAGTCTGCTCAGAGCAACATTTTAACTTTGGCTTCTCTTTCTTAAGTTCCTGAGAAATGGTAGAAATTTGGGTTAGAAGTTCTACCATAGTTTCTACTTTCATATTTTTGAACTTGCTATCTGGTATGATATTTCCAGTATTTGATACATTTCAATACTAGAGGACTATAAGAAATAAAATTCAAAGACTCTTTCAATAATGCTGAAGAAGGAGTCTGCACTCTGAGCGATATTTTTCTAGTGAAGTGAATAGCTGTTCTTTGGGGAAGGGGAAAGGAGGTTAAAGGAAGCTACTCGCAGCATCTAGTTCACGTGTTCTTAACCTTTGGAGGATCTGAGTTCACACACATAGTTATGTACTTATTTCATGTTTTTCCCCTGGACAAAAGACACATACCTTCATTAGACTATAGAGCAGTTTAAGTGAATAAAAATTAAGAATTATTCACTTTTTGGCCTCATTAAAAAAAAAATCCTGGTATTATACACCTGTAGTTTCTGTGTTGGTTTTCCATGTCCTGATTCCATTCTCTTTTCTAGCCAGGGCAGTACCCATTTGATAGAAAAGTATATAGATTTGTGCTCTCAAGAGAGGATAAATAATTCTCTTTGTGGGTTCTGTAAAGCTTACTGTTTATTGTGAACTTTTTATTGCCTATATCTATCCATGTATGTTTATGTAACTGTGTTTACATAATACAGATACATCTATACATACATAGTATACACATAAATACATGTACATATAGATATGTGTTCATATGGATGCCTTGGTGAATGTAACTGTGTGTGCATATTTTGTATGCACTTAGTATATGTGTATGAGTGCATTCAAGTATTCATATACATCTCTATTTACATGCATGTGCATGCTTTTTGACAGATGCATGCATGCATGTTTGTATATAGAGCTATGCACATGCGTGTATAGCTAGTTCAGGTAAACATACACATATGCATATGTAAGTAGTACATGTATAAATTCAGTTTTTCACCATGCCCGTGCCTGCACATATTACTGTTTCCCATGCCCAGTCTCAAAGTTGTCAGTCAAGCATTAAGGATGCTGCAGGCGCTTAAGAAATGGCATGGTTCAGAGAAGCAAAGCTGCTTCCCTCTCCGAGGTGAGGCAGGAAGAAGAGCCAGGTGTGCAACCTCTGGCCTCCCTAAGACTGAAATTGTTCAGGTAACTCTTGCGTCAGCAGCTTCCCAGTCACATGTAGGTTGAGGTCAGCTACTTTTATCCCAGTGATTTAAAGTGTGTCTGCCCAGACCGATTCCAGAATGTTAATTAGCAAGTGGAGGCCAGCTTGATTATGAGATCCATCTTGCTTTTGCTGAGCCCTGGTTTGTGTAGGAGTTGGAAGGAGCAGGATTGGCAATGAATGGCTTTGGATACTTGACCAATTTTCTTGTGAGAGCCTGATGTTCTATTTTCTTTGCCCAGACAATGTCATTACACAGAAACTTTGCAGAACCATGTTATGAAGCAGCTGTGAAATGCTCTTCCTCATTCCTCAGGAGCAGAAGAGACAAGCAGTTAGAGAAGACTCCCTTCCTCCCACTGGGCCCAGGGGTGCTGATGGCAGAGACAGATTAATATTCTACATTGTTCTAATGCCTAACATATTTTTTTAAAATATTAGAAAATAAATGTTTTCTTTTTAGTTTTGCATACTGAGTGTACATTGGGCAGTTTCCTGTTGTTTGTCGAGAGCTCTCTTCTCAACTATTGACTCATGAATGACTTCATGGCATAGCTTGAAATTTATTAATGACTTCTGAAGTAACCCTCTGAAAACCACATGGGACTATTATTCTTTCTCTAGCCTGTTTGTTTTTTAACAGCATTAAAACTGTAGTCTTGTGTAATTGATCACCGATATGTTCTGTTGCTATAAGCAAAAGTAAAACTTACCAATATTTCCAAATAAGGTTTTCAATCAGTTCTTTGTATTTCAAGCAAAATTATTTGAGACACAAAGAACTGAGACCAAATGTGATATCTAAAATGTCTAAATAATAGACTCTCTATTTCACTGGCTAACAATGGATTCTGCCTCTCCATTATAATATTACTTGCATGGCTAGTTCAAGAGGAGTCTAAATTTTAATTGTTGAAGGTTTAAATAATTTTCAGACTTCAAGGCCACAATGAGTTGGATTACATTTGGGCTTTGAGGAGAGTTTAAAAGTTTTGAGCAATAGAATTTCTTGTATGCAATGCATTTTTCAGGATGAATGCTTGCTCTGCTGATACTGGCTGGGTTTAAGCTGATGTGTATTTCCATAGTGATTCTGAAAAACATAGGTCTGGGTGATCAATGCTATTGAAGAGTGAGTGATGTTCAAATTGTGAGGACCAATCACCCACTGCAGATTTCTTCTCTTGAGCCCAGTTGTGTCCATAGCATTACCACCGTCCCCTTCTTCCTGGTTGCCAGACCTCATCTGTCCCTTGTCCTGTAACCACTAAGCCCAAAGTGTCATCAAGTCAGCTTTACCTTACCTTGGATGTGTGGAAGCTGTTGCCCAAGATGCTGGCTTTGTAGTTGAGGTCTCCTTCCCATTAGTACCACCCGCTCTCCCTTCTGTGCTCTGAGATTTTCTGGGTTTTCTTCTCTTTATCAACCATCCTGTATACTGTCCTGCTGAAGATCTTCCTAATGCTCAAATCAACATCAGGCCAACCCCATGGAATGCCCTTGTAACTGAGGTCCTTAGCATCTCTATAAAATTCAATTTGACAAACATTCATTAACTGAGTGTCTGCCACTTGCCTTTGTAGGGTGAGTGGAAAGCTTCCCTTCGCCCTCTGACTGGAAGGAACTGACAATAGACAGGTTGATAGGTTTACTCACGTGCATAAGCACAGCAGCTATACACAGAGCACGAGACCCAAAGACAGCCCCAGAGGGTGGAAGTTTGAACAGCATTTTGAACTACAGAAGAAATGAAGGCCTGAGGTTCCTGGAGGAAGGTGGCGACTGGTTATGCCAGGATGAAGAAGAAGTGTACTGTCAACCAAATTTGCAGGATCATGCAGAGAAAGCTCCCACGTAATTTCATGGGAGCTGCTCTCAGAAGCATAGATGAAAATCTGCTTTTAGTTTCTTCTTTTCCAGTGGTTCATTTTTCTAGTATATTCAAGGAGGATGTTAGAAAGGGGGAATTAAGGCAATTGCATTTGTTGTGAAAGAAGTTTCCTCAGTCAGTTAGGGGAAACTTCAGAGAAAGCTCTTCCCTGCACCTGTGGGAGAGAAGGAAGATCAAGGCGGGTGGAGGTGAGGCTTAGAGAGACCAGGGCACTAAGACCATTTCTCCAGCTCAGCACGTCACAGGGATATGCTTTGGGCATCATTTCCCTGTGTCTCAATACCAGGAACTTTCCTGGGATTTAAGGGATGTGCCCATGAATTAGATTTGATTCCCGCCTGGGGAAGCTTAGTCTCTCAAGGAGGATGAGATGGAAGAGACCATCTTATTATAGTAGAATGTCCTAAAGGGTCCAAGGCGAGGAAGAACACAGAGCAGATTCCAGCAGGGGCAGACAATCAGCAGGGTGCAGAGAGAGGAGGCACAGTGACACAGGGAGGGAGCTGAAGGTAGATGACCTGCTAGCCGCGCTTCTTTGCCTGCCTTCAAGTTTGTCCCAGAGTAGGCTCCGTCCTCTTTCAATCCCCTTCTCTACTAATAATGACTGAATAACTATTTTCATAACTATATTTAGAATCAATCATCTTAGTAAAGACTGTATGACTATAAAAGAGTAAATGACATTTTGGGGAAGTTATTTTTTTTTCTTGTGGAAATGGAGAATGGTAGAGATTTGTGTTAATTGCATATAACCCTTTTTTATTAATTTTTTGCTTGTTCTAATTAGTTGCACATGACGGTAACATGCATTTACACATTTTGATAGATCATACATAAATGGAGTGTAATCTCTCATTTTTCTGATTATATATGTTTCAGGATCACATTGGTCATGCAGTCATACATGCACATGAGGTAATAATGTCTCTTTCATTCCACTATCATTCCTTCCCCTATCCCCCTTCCCATTCCTTCACTCCCCTCTACCTAACATAAAGTAACTCTATTCTTCCCTAGTGACCCCCCCTTACGGTGTATTAACATATACATATCAAAGAAAACATTCAGCCTTTGTTTTTTTGAGTTTGACTTAGTTCACTTAGCATGATATTCTCCAACTCCATCCATTTCCATAATTTCATTCTTCTTTAAAGCTGAGTAGTATTCCATTATATATATATGCATATATATATATAATATATATATATATATCACATTTTCTTTATCCATTTGTCTGTTGAAGGGCATGTAGGCTGGTTCCATAGTTTAGCTCTTGTGAGTTGAGCTGCTGTAAATATTGATGTGGCTGTGTCACTGTAGTGTGCTTATTTTAAGTCCTTTGGGTATAAATCAAGGAGTAGGATAGCTGGGTCAAATGGTGGTTCCATTCCAAGTTTTCTGAGGAATCTCTGTATTGCTTTCCATAATGGTTACACCATTTTGCTTTCCCACCAGTAATGTGTAAGAATACCTTTTTCTCCACATCCTCACCAACATTTATTATTATTTGTATTCTTGATAATTGGTATTCTGATTGAAGTGAGATGAAGTGTTAGTGTAGTTTTGATTTGCATTTCTCTAATTGCTAGAGATGTTGAACGGTTTTTCATGTATTTATTGATTGATTGTCTATCTTCTTCTGTGAAGTGTCTGTTCAGTTTCTTAGTCCATTTATTGATGGGGTTATTTGTTTTTTGGTGTTAAGTTTTTTGAGTTCTTTTTATATCCTAGAGATTAATGCTTTATCTGAGGTGCATGGGATAAAGATTTTCTCCCAATCTGTAGACTCTTTCTTCACATTATTGATTGTTTCTTCTGCTGATAAGAAGCTTTTTAGTTTGAGTCCATTCCATTTATTGATTCTTGATTTAATTTCTTGCACTTTAGGGATCTCGTTAAGGAAGTCAGGTCCTAGGTCAAAATGTTGAAGCTTTGGACCTATTTTTTCTTCTGGTAGTTGCAGGGTCTCTGTTTTGGTGCCTATGTCTTTAATTCACTATGAGTTGAGTTTCGTGTAGGGTGAGAGATAAAGGTTTAATTTCATTTTGTTACATGTGGCTTTCCATTTTTCCCACCACCATTTGTTGAAGAGACTATCTTTTCTCCAGTGACTGTTTCTGGCACCTTTGTCTAGTATGAGATACCTGTATCTATGTGGGTTTGTCTCTGTGTCTTCTATTCTGTACCATTGGTCTCCATGTTTCTTTTGGTGGAAAGTTATCATTTTGTTGAACAATTATTAATCCACTCTTCTCATGCATTATCTTATTTAATACTAATGAGCCCATGATAGAGATGAATAGTCAGAGGCACAGAGCCGTCAGTCAGAGCTAACAGGTGGCAGAGCTAAGGCTCCCTGTGGATCTTTGGGACTCCTAAGATGCTGCTCTAACCATTGTCCCCTACTGCATTCCCTCCTGCTCTGCGTTTTAGGTAGGTCACTATAGCCCAAGCACTGATGAGTTCAAGCAGCCCCAACAACAGGACTGAACTTGGAAATCTTTTTTTTTTTTTTTTGGCTCAATAACTTTCTATGAAAATCTTGAAGCAATTCGCCTAGGCCTTCCAAATTCTCAATTTCTGCATTTGTGAAATAATAGGAAGAATAATACCCACTGCTTAGGCTCTTTCTATAGATCAGCTGGAATGATGTATGGGGAAGCACCGTTTAAATACAGAGTATTTAATTTTGCTTCTTGTCACCCTCATTATTACTGGGACCACCATTAATACTGCTATGATGGCAAACGTGACTTAACAAGAGCCATCGAAGAAGACTGAGGGCTGGAGATGTGGCTCAGTGGTAGAGCATTTGCCCAGCATGTGCACAGCCTGGGTGTGATCCCTGGCACCGCTACAACAGAACAAAACAAAGCAGAACCTTCATGTCATTGGCGACAGCGGCAGATGCAATAATCCCAGGGACTTGGGAGGATCTAAAGTTTGAAGCCTCAGCAACTTAGCGAGACATTTTCTCAAAATAAAAAAATAAAAAGTACTGGGGGTATAGCTCAGTGATAAAGTGCCCCTGGATTCAATCTCCAGTACCAAATTAAAAAAAAAAATTAAAATTGTTATCTAAAACTAGTTAAGGGTTTTTTTTTAATCTTTCAGAAGCCATTATTTTATTGATTAATTGCAAAGTGGCAAAGTAGTGGCTATTTGAGGTTGAGGGTGTTGTGGCCACTAGGAGTTGCCTTGCTTTTCTGTGTAAGGACTTTCATCTTTTTGTGATGCTCCTGGAATTGTACTGAAAAAAAAAAAAAACTATGTAAGAAAAAGTGGCCCAGGGACGGAGACCATTTACATCCCTGTGATGTGACCCTGGTGTATATTAAAACATGAAATGATATATCAAGAACTGATATTCTAGTTAATTAGGCTATTGGCACTTATGAAAAAAATAACGGATTTCAATGTGATTAGATTTAAAGATATGGCAAAATATGTTCTCCAGCCACGAAATGATAGGATCATGTTACTTTGAAGATACAACCACTAATATCCTTTAATGAGATGTAATCACTTTACATTGCAAGAAGAGTGGTCCCCCTGCCTGTTAGGAGATTTCATGGATAATGAGTCTTAATTTCTGGTTAAAATGGGTCTTTATGGAATCTCGTAAGATGCCTAGGAACTATAATATTGCAATTTCCCCCAGATATGACCAGATTCTGAAATGATAAGAAATATCCAAATAAGTGTATTTTTAAGTAGGGAAGGATTGGATGTTTAAATTATATGCTGAACAAAATGGAAACTCACATAGATTCAGGGCATAGAAGAGAAACAAATCTGTTTTGTTCTTAGAATTATCAACATAGAAATGGGTTGTTCTGTTTCTTCTGGGGCTCTCTGGGGTCCTTGAGAAGAAACGTTCAGTGACGACTTAGGTTGTTTTATCCCAATCTCCAGGGCAATCGATTTATGATGCGATAGAAAAGAGAACCCTCCTTTTCATTTCTCCAACCTCATTGATTATGTATGTTCCTTATTCTACTTAAATTTTTCTTAAGATGCTGTGTGTGAAGATGGGCAGTTGGGACAAGTTTCCTAAATAGCTACATTAGGATAAAGAATATTGACATGCTTGACTTTTTTTACACCCCATGGAAATCCCATTCCAAATCCCCATTTCCATGGGGCTTGCTTAATAAATAACTTCCCCAACCATCTGCTTGTATGGGGACGCACTCTCCTCAGGAGTAGGAAGTGAATGAAATTTAAACCTTGCTTCTAGCATGCATCACACCAGCATCTGTCTGAATCTTGGGGTGGAGAGTGACAGGCGGAGGCAGGATGTGGAGTCCAGAACATGACTACATTGAAGGTGGCCAATGTTCCTGATAAAGGTTCCCATCAGAGAGACTTTGTGCGCCTTTGCTCTTTCTGTGATCTCCTCAAACTTTATCTTGGAAATGTGACGTGCTGGAGATAGGAGCAGAAAGAGAAAACTGTTTATCTTTTCTTCAATGCCTCTTATCAAAACTAAAAATAGACTTTTGCTAATATGCATCTCTAAGATTGAGAAGAAAAAACACTTTTAAAACACTTAAAGGAATATCATAAGTTTCCATCTCCAGCTCCGAAGCTTTCTCGCGGGGTGCTTTCCTCCGAAGGTCTTTGAATAACGCCTCTCTACCACTTAGCAGCTGTCACTCTTTGACAGGTCTAGTTTACCGATTCGTGATTACTTGTCATATCTTGTTTTTAGTGTTAACGTGGAAAGTGATAGCACTCTTCTTCTTACAGCTCTCTTCCCACACGCTTTCAGAGACCCCAGGGACATGGTCGCCTTACAGAATTGAAGAGCCAGGGTGGATCTGGGGTCTCACTCTTTCCAACACTCACATATTCCAGGTGAGGAAACTGGGTCCAAGCGTAAAGCAATTGACTTAATGTCAATTAATGATGCTTAGCTCCGGTTATTTATCTGTTATTCTCTGCTGGCAACCCCTAAGATCATAGGCTTTTTAAACTCAGAAAATTGAAAATGGAATCCCTTGCCAGTTTTTTCTAGCTCTAGTTCACAAATGTAAGCTCTCCCTTAATTGTTTTGAAAACCCCTGTGAGCAGGGAAAGGGTTCTCTGTGGGAGAACAACAGAGAACAACAGTGGTAACAGTGGGAACTTAGACCTTCTGTGTCTTCTTCTGGACCTCTTGCCTTCCTCCTGTGTTCACTATGTGTTTTACTTTTGCCGATAGAAAGTCAAAGCCTTTTTGTCCAGTTTTCCCCTTTGTCCTTGGAAGGGAGATCGATAATTGAAAAAATGTTCTAAGTCAATGTCAGCCTTGCTTGTCCTCTGAGGTCCCAGTGGCTTCTGGGGAGTAGGGCATGGCAAACTCCTCACAGACCCCACACACTCTCTGTGGCCACCACTAGACTTTCCTGGGCTGCTGAGGGCACGGTTTCTGCCATGTAAGTGCAGGGCTGGGGACATACATTTGTCCAGCTCCTTCCTCCTGCAGAATCAGCTCTTGTCAAAGCTTTTGGATCATTGCAATTGACAGCGAACTTGGACTGTTTTTTTTTTTTTTAAGAAGATTTTATCAAAGAGAATTTAAGAAATATATTGGCTGGTGTAAGTTCAGGGGATAGACTGATAGATTCAGAGACTGAAATAAGTCCACTGGTCTTCTCCCGGCTCCTCTCCCTCTTTTCCTTCCTCTCCTTTATCTCTCCCCTCCCCTCCCCTCGCCCCCTCCTCTCCCCTCCTCTTGCCTTCCCTTCCCTTCTCTTCTCTTCTTCCCTTCTTCTCTTCTTCTCTTCTCTTCTCTTTTCTCTCTCTCTTTTCTCTCTCTCTCTCTCTCTCTCTCTCTCTCTCTCTCTCTCTCCACTAACGATTCCAGGAAATCATTTTTATTGTGTTACTATTGCAAGTTTAGAATTTGCAGTTTTAATTGCAAATTGCAAAGCTTTATGACCATCCATTAGCCCACTTTCCTCTCTCTCCCCCTTCCTCCCTCCCCCTTCCCTCCCTCCCTTCCTCCCACATGAGGGTGTCCTGCCTTCTCTGAAGATGGAGGAAGCATTAGTGTCAGCACCCACTTAAACTCAAGGATGACAAGAGTGGAGTGAGGTTTTTCTCCCAAGAGAAAATTAGGGCTCAGCTCTTTTCAGATGATAACGATACAGTAATAGGGCGGGGGATGTAGCTCGGTGGGTAGAGAGCTTGCCTTGCAAGCACAAGGCCCTGGGTTCAAACCCCAGCACCACACACAAACAAAATGATATAGTAATAATATTTAATAATTATGGAAGTCTTACTATATGCTAGGCATTTTTCTAAGTGTGGCATTTCTAATGGCTCCTCTAATTCTCAAAACATCAACAGGAGGGAAGTACCAATCCTGCCTTAGTTTTCAAGATGAAGAGATTGAATCTCAGAGAGATGAGTTGTCCACAGCCAGGATTCAGAAGGCAAATATATACATACCACAGTTTCTTTACCCATTCATCTCTTGAGGGGCATCTAGGTTGGTTCCCCAATCTAGCTATTGTGAACGGAGCAGTTATGAACATTGATGTGGCTGCATCACTGTAGTGTGCTGATTTTAAGTCCTTTGTGTACAACCAGAGAAACAACAGCTGTACCCCATTTGTGTACAATGAATTGAAATAAATTTAAAAAAAAAAGAAGGCAAGTCTATCTGAAAGCTCAATCTTTTAACCAATATTTATTCAACGTATGTTTATTCAAGACCCACGCTAACCCAAGCCCTTTTCCAGGCACTGGGGACAGGAAATTATCATCCACATTTTCATGGTGCATGTAGAATGGACTGACAGGCAGAGACTATGCCAGTCAGCTTCCTGTCACTCTGACCAGGACTGAAATAATCAATTATGATCAAAAATAAGTTGATTTTGACTTCTAGTTTTGGAGGAGTTTGTCCATGATTGGTCAGCATCATTGCTTTTGAGGCTGTGGCGAGGCTGCGCCTCCTGTGGGACAGCATGGCTGAGTCAAATGCTCACCTGGTGGCTGAGAAGCCAAAGAGAGAATGAGGAAGAGCCTGGGGTCCCACCACCCAGTTTGGGGCATGCCCTTGATGACCTAAGGACCTCCCACTGAACCTGAAAGGTTCCCCCTTCTGATCGTGCTGCCCTGCAGATTGGACCTCTGACACATGGGCTTTTGGATCCATCCATCTCAGATTTTCCAAACTCGAGACAAGCATGCCTTCTATCTGAATGTACATCTTATATTTAAACAGTGACTATGTAATGTGTAGGGATAAGTACTATAAAGAGCAACTGAGGATGCAATGGTTATTGCATTCTCAGGGTGCAAGCTGAGTTATTTTATTTTGGTTATTTTATATAAAATAGAGGTCTCAATTAACTGTAGGAAAATGGCTTCGTTACAAGATAAGTTGATCCAATAGGCCAGCCATTGTTCAGCAAAGAAGACCCCATGTTCAAAAGAATCAGACTGTAAATCTACATCATGCACAACCACAGAAATGAAAAGTTGCACCCCATTTGTGTACAATGAATCAAAATGCAGTCTGTAAAAATAAAAATAAATAAAATATAAAAAAAAGAATTAGACCTCTTTTCTTCCTATCCAGTTGGATCTTGATAAGAAGGGGAATGAGGATCGGAGATGAAGGATGGAAATTCTTGAATGTTTGTCTGGAATAGATGCATAAAAAAATGATTCTAATATTAATAAAAAATTGTACTAGTTCATATTTTCATTTTTCCTGATTTAAAGAAAAACAACAAATTTCAAACACTAACAAACATTGAGAGTTGCTCATCATGAACTCTAAATGATGTTTCTTTGTTTCAGATTGGCAAAGGCATATGAAGGACATTTTCTTTAATTTTAAAGTAGAGCTTCCTCAGCATAAAATTTGGAATTTTAACTCCTACTCCAAGGACTTCATTTAAAACCTTAATATCAGTCGTCTCTCAGTTAAAGCACTTGAACTGTTTGGCTCATTAACAGATCCTCCGAGCCTCCCTTTACACACACATTGGCCACTTCACCCTTTCAACTATTCTGAAAAAGTTAATGTGTATGAACAGCCAATTTCACAAGAAGGTAATTAGTAGGTAACTAAAAGATGTGCCTTGTTTCTAATCAGAAAACCCATAGGATGCTGCTTCAAAGATACCTAGAGATCAACGAAGTATCAGAAATCAAGAACATACTTGACAGATATCTGAAAATAAAAAAAAAACATTGATATTGCAACATCTTCCTAAAGATAAAAAATAGTGTATCTGTTTTTAGGTCTTTATCAACACATTTGGATAATTCCTCCAATGCATAGTTTACCCCAGCTAAACAGACATGGTTTTCTTGCTGAAGAGAGGACTGTAAATTATGACTTAGAAATTAGAAGACATTACTTCAAATTTCTTGAAAATGTTGATTTGAAGGCAATTGAAGTCTGATGCTCATTATCTATTACAGTGGGGAGTTTGCAAGCATTTGGTGGTTATGTTTTAACCATAACCCAGAGTCTGCCAACGAATGGACTTGGGGTCTGCTAGACTGCAGTTACGACTTCCCGAGCTTGTCAGTTTCCATAATTGATTATTCTCTCTGTGTGTGTTTCCCATTCTCTTCTTCCTGATGTATGTCTGGAGATGCAGAATAACCTGAACTCATTCCAGGAAGGTAGCCGTCACTGTTCATTTGGCTCCATCTGCCACATTAATTCTGATCAGATATGAAGCCTCACCATAGACAGCAGGTATCAGAGGGAAGCGAGCCTTGTGTGTTTGTTTTGCTTTTCTCTCCCCATCGTAGTTCCAGGGTTATGAGTCTAAAGATAACGCACAATGGAATTAGGAGATGTGTTTCCCAGAAGAGAAATTCAGAGCACACTTTTCAAGGATTCAGTTTCACTCCTGTCTAGGACCCCAAAATGTACCTTTTGCATTCTGAAACACTGCAGGTGGGACATTAAGTCTGGAAATTCTTAAGGTTTTTCTTTGTTTTTCTCTTGATGCATGAGAAGGAAGAATATGCAGTCTCCAGTCTTCCTTACTCTTCATTTGAACTTTGAGTCCTTTGCACGACATAATATAACAAAAATCAAATATAACTGAACATCCAAAAAATCCTAAATTCTAAGAGTGTCCTTCTAGAATTACAGGAGTATATACATTGCAGACACGGCTCTCTGAAAAGCAGTCACGCTATGTGCTCAAGAAAGGCAGGAACAAGGCTGCATTCTGTTCCATATCCTTTTCTTTCTTCTTTTTTTTGGTACTGGAGACTGAACCCAGTGGTGCTCAACCACTGAGCTACATCCTCAGTCCTTTTAATTTTTTATTTTGAGACAGGATCTCACTAAGTTACTTATGGTCTTGCTAAGTTGCTGAGGCTGGTCTTGAATTTGTGATCCTCCTGCCTCAGCCTCCTGAGAGGCTGGGATCACAGGTTTGCACCACTATGCCTGGCTCTGTTCTGTATTCTGAGTGTCTAGACCAGGGCTTAACACATTAAATAATGCAGCAGAAACTTAGATTTGAGGGCATTTTGTGCTGTGCATTTAAAGCATTGAGATGTGTGCCCACCTTGGCTGGACGTAGCAGTTGCTGTGTTGTAGCAGATGTCCTCCCCACAGCGGCTCACCTGAGTGGAGAGTAACCCATCTCTTCAGTCCCTGTCACATGCGGACACCACTCCCTCTGGTTTCTCCAGCATTGTGGGTCTTTGCTGGGCTAGAAATAGGAACCACCAGAAATCACAGTGGAGTCACAGTGGGGTAGCAGCAATGGGGGCGGGAGAGAGTGGACAAAGGACATTGTCTCCCCCACCCTACAGGGCAGGGTGACTCTAAGACTGCTCTAGGCAGCTTAGCTGCAGGTGTGCACAGCCGGGCCTTGCTCACTGCTTCCTGCCTCTTCCATTGGTTCCTCTCCCTGATCTGTCTTCTTCCCTTGCTGATCTCCCCTGTACTTCAGTGGATCACCAGCCTGTACCCATGTCCTTTTATTTGAGGGTCCATTTTTGGAGACAAGGGTGGTGAAGACTACCCCACTCATGTAATTTTGTCGCATGGATGAACAAATGAATGGATGATTTTCAGAGGTAATAGCTTCCAATCTGACCAGAAATGGCTCAGCTTTTCACAGATTCTTCTGTTAAGTCAATGCACTTGGGCAGTAGCGTGGCTGCGGTTGTTAAGGAAGCAGTAGGAAGCAGGCTTCAGCAGAGACGTGGGCAGGAATAAATTAACTGCATGTGAAACAGTCAATGTGCGAGTCGGGTTGGTTTCATATAATATGAGTACTGTTGGACTCGTGTGGAACAGCAGCCAGAGACACCTTCCAGAACACTCTACTCCACCTTCGTATTAGCAAGAACTCAGATTGTTATTCAAGGCAGAGTAATGACTCTTTACATGAAATGGCAAATAATTGAGAGGAAATAAGGCACAGTAATTGAGGAGACTATTTTTTGATACTTTAATTAAATTGAAAAATGACTCATGGATTCCACATATAGTGAATAACATTTATTTACCATTTAATTTTTGGTTTGGGCCAAGTGAGCTCATTGACTTAATGTGTATTTTTAAACACACACACACACACACACACACACAGACACACACTTGGTTTTGCTGTTGTGAGAGTAACTTGAACTTCACTTATTTTATTCTGCTCCTGGAACTAAATCCGTGATTCTTGTGGTTGTTTTGGTTCTATTAGGATATGAGAGCAGTAATAACAGAAAGAATGTAGGCTGACGATAATTGTCATTTATTGAGGATCTCTCATGTTAGTTATTATTCCAGCTCTTTACATATGTCACCTTTTTGCCATAGTGACATGATGAAGAAAGATTATTTATACCAATTTCACCAAGGAGGAAATAGAAGTTTAGAAAGAGGCAGGACAGTGCTCCCACGTCACACCAGGAGTGTAGTTCAAGTTCATGTGTTCCTCAGCTAAGTGCTTCCAGCATTGTGAGGAGGAGAATGTAGACAGTATTAGATTTCCCTGGATAGTACCCAGCCCTCATTTCCATTGACAGACAGGTAGGAATTCAGAGGCTGGGCATGGAGCTGCAGTAGGTTCAGAGGCAAATAGCAGAATAGCCTTACCACCGTGATTAGAATGCTAACATCCCTTCATTTCTGCTTCTGAGTTGGTTCTCAAATCTCCCTGATCCATGACTCTGACTTACCTGTTCAAGATGTCCCGTGTTATCTCTTGGGCAGCAAGGGGAAGCTCTTTCAGCTCCCCAGTTGCACCATGCACTTTGCCCTGGTCTTTCTCTGATGGTATGTCTTCCTTGGCTGGGATTTTCTTTCTTGTCCCATTCTTCTTTGCCTGAGTTTGAGTGTATCTTCCAGAAGTTCCCATGGGGCACTTGGTCCCCAGCATGGAGGTGTTAAACTGGTGGACACTTAATGAGGTGGGACCCAATGGGAGGTCATTAGGCCAGGAGGGCATCACACTTTTGAAAGGAATAATGGTGTCCTGAGGGAGTTCTTGCTCTCATGGGACCACACTGGTAGCCCACGAGTGGGTTGTTCTAAAGCAAGATGACCTAATGCACTTGTGTCTTGCATACCCAGCATTTCCTTTCCTGCTTTTCCGCCATGTTGCCATGCAGCCAAGGGGGTCCTCACCAGAGGCCAGACAAATGGTGTTGCCCAATCTTGGACTTTCAGTCTCTATAAATATGAGCTAAATAAAACTTCCTCGCTTTTAAAGTACCCAGACTCAGGTATTTTGTTATAACATCACAAACTGGACTAAGCTACCTGTCTATTTTTTATACAGTTCTGTGCAAACATTTTATTTTCCCTAGACACGTTATATCAAATCCCCCTTTCTCCCTGCCCCTTAACTGGATTTAATTATTAATCTATGTGTTTCCAAAGTTTATTAATTTATTTCTGAAATATAAAAGGATTGTTTTTCTAACGAAAAATGCACTTGCTTTTTCCTACTCTCATACTTTACTCAACACAACACTTCCAGCACCAGTGTGTGGGCATTTCCCCCTGTGCATCAGGCAGTTCCCCAGCAGACACCTGCTAAGTGTTCTATCATTTAACTCAATTCTGACATTAGCTACCTGGAGGTTGTGTCAGATCCTATAGGGTGTTTATTCCAAAGCCCATGGCCCCATTTCAGGTGCTAATTGCAACTCCAGATTGTCACCTGTACTTTTGATGAGTTATCTTGAGGTTTCCCAAGACCTCCTTTGTGGGTTTGATTGATTTGCTAAAATGGTTTGAAAAACTGGGGGAGACATTATTTATCAGTTTAATAAATTAATAGACTATATAATAAAAGGTTACGAATTAAGAGTCAATTAAAGAAATATGTAGACCAAGGTCTGGAAGGATTTCAAACAAAAGACCTTCTGTCCCCATGGGATTGGGGTGCACTGTCTCAGCATGTATTCTCCAACCTGGAAGTCCTCCAAGTTCTGAGTTTCTAAGATTTTCATGGAGCATTTATCACATGGGCATGATTGACTATAAACTCGGTCTCCAGTCACTCTCTGCTTCTAACAGGATGAAAAGAGAATGGAATTGAAAGTTCCACTCTTCTAATCATGGGCTGATCTTTCTGGTGACCAACCCCCATCTAGGAGCACATGAAAGTTGTCTCAAAAGATGCTTCTATTACACAGGAAATGCCAGTGGATTTGGGAGCTCTGTGTCAGATGCTCCTGTCACTGATGAAGTGAAATGGAAGATAGGAGCTCTGTGCTGCTGGGAGCTGAAGCAGAGGTCAACATGTGTATTTCTTATTGTTCTGTAGCCCACCCACTGATCTCCGGCCGTGGACTCTGTGTAGCTAATCATGCTGTCTGTCTGAACAGTTAAATTTAAGGTAGCACTTAGGGGACAATGATGAAGCAATGGCAGAAACACAACTAAGCATAATCTTGAGAGAAGCCAGGGTGGGTTAGAAATAGACTTAAAGAGACAACTAATCTTCCCTATATAGCCATTACCTACATTTTAATATTATTTTACTAATTTAATTATTCTCCCACCTCCGATCTACTGCTATTTGTACATTATGGTAAACTTGTACAGAATTATTTAGAACAGAAATCAGCTGATGTAGATCCAGATTCTCCTTAGGTTATAGTACTGACATCCTAAGGAGCTTGACCTCAATTTCCCAATACGTTTGGTCATCTCTATCAGTATTATCCTAATACTTCTTTACATGAGATAGCTGATTACTAACCCACCAATATTATAACATATTGCAATATGATCATGGTACAATTCAGATTATTACAGAATAAGTCAGTTGGAATGACAGAGCATTTACTTTTCCTTCTCAACAACGTCTACCCTGGCCCATGTGCAAGATATTATGAAGGACAGGCACTGAGCAAACCTTCCTGCCAGAGCATGGTAGTTACACTGGGACTCTGGCCCAGGAAAATAAGAAAAGGACTCACTTTTGGGCATGTGGAAGGAGACCAGGAATGGGATTTACAGTCAGCTCAGTGGAAGGGTTGATTTGATGATGATTTAGACCAGGAATGAAGATGAGACCCAGGGAGCAACTTTGAGGCTCCAGTCTTCACCCATATGGTCCTGAGACAGAGTGCTACCTCTGCCCAGGTGCTGGGCCCCACTCTTGGGCCTGGTGATCTCCTTAGGAATCCCAGAGGTTGATACTGAACTCCATGTGTGCACGGCTGGGTGCACACTGAGGTGAGTTGGTTGTAGTCTGGAGGTCTCGCAGCTAACAATCCTGGAGAGGAAGAGAAGGAGGAAACAGTGAGCAACACAAACCGCACTCTGGGCTATGAAGAAGAGAAGGAGGAAAAAGAATAGCCTGGTTGGATTAGGATGTGGGGAAAGGGATGTGCTTTCTCAGGAGATCCCACATAAATCTAGTGTAGAGGAATCAAAAGCGGGCTGGGCTTACAGCATAATTTAAGAAAAGAGTTCAGAATGTGCAGAGGAATGAGGCTGATAGAGCTTGCATGTTGGGTGTACTGAGCAGTCAACATGGCTGGTAGGGAGGGTAAGGGAAGAAAGAGGACCCTGAAGGTCCGTGCACACCACTCTACAGTTTACATCTCGTTTAAAACCCACTGGAACTATTAAGTGAGGGAATGAGACAATGGCCCTTTTGTGAAAAGTAAATGCCAGTAATGATCAATACGACTAGGTTTGGAGAATAGATGGGGTTGGTGGGAGATTATGGCAGGAGACTTGATCAGAGATGGTGTTTTCTTGAATTTGGGTGATGTTGGTAGATATGTTATGGAATTATTTTAATGAGATAATTCGACCACACTTGCCCATAGATTGGATGTGCAGTGGAGGGGAAAGGAAGGACCACATTTTGGGTTTTGAGTAATGGGACTGTGGGTGGAACCATTCCCGGGATTCATCCCCCATCCAACCGGAGCCCATGGAAGCTCTTCACTATGTGCGGTCCTCACTGGGCTCCGGAAGAGCTGGGAACCTGTGGTCCTCCTCCTCACGGGGTGTCTGCTGTTGATGGGAGACACCAGATGCTCAGTATTTTAATGGTAATGAACACACTGAAGGCAAAGCAAAGATGAAAAAATACAGGGAAACAAGGTGGTAGCAATTTCAGAAGGTTTTAAGTAAAGGCTTCTTTGTGAAGATGGCATTTGAGCCAACACTTGCAGGGGCTGAAATAATGAGATGAGGAGAGAAAGCCCCAAGTCCAGAGTTCCTGGGATGGTCCCTGAGCACAGGGGCCCCTGAAGCCAGAATCCCACTCTCCTGGAGGGAAGCGGCTTACCATTAAAAAAGTCATCTCAGTCTGTGAATCGGGAACAGGAAAAGAAATTTCCAAGGTTTACTCTTAATCTACGGATAAATCAAATTTGCTGGCATTTTCTGAGAAGGAGTAAAAGCTTTAGTTGGGATTTGAACCGGCGGCTCCAGGGACTCGTAATATCATTAAGTCAGATTTAAGTCTCCAGAAGCCCGATGCCTAATCCGTTAAGTCCAGTCTTTGGTTTGCTAAGCCATCTTTCTGTGCCTGTTTAGGGAAATGATGTATGTTTGCTCCCAAAGGTTTTCTCTAAGTCAGAGCCAAATGGAAGTCAGAAGCCACCGCGACCTGCAATGCAAGGGCAGAAATTCTTCAGCTTTGCTGGAATTGGGGTGTGAAAGAGGCTCGATGGCAGTGGTGGTTGCCTTGGAGCTGGATTGATGGACAGTGCTGATCTGTTCATGCTGCTCTGTAGAGGTTGGCTGCCCATGGGGAATGGATTGGAGGAAATGGGAAAATCAAGGAAACCCTTGTTTGGGGTCTTCAGAAATCACTATTTGATCAGCAACATGAATTCCTTTCCCTCAAGATACTAGGATTGTTTTCCTTTTATTATGAACCCAGGAACATGTTATCACTGAGCTACATCCCAAGCCCTTTTTTATTTTGAGATAGTGTCTCACTGAAGATGCTGAGATTGGCTTCCATCTTGCAATCCTTCTGCCTTAGCCTTCTGAGTAGCTGGAATTACAGGAGTGTCCACCACTTCCATCTTAAGACATTTTTTTAAATTAAAACAATTTGCATGTGTTACGTGTATGCATGTTTGTAAGGCAGTGTAAGTCAGCAATGCAAATAACTTCAGAGGAAACTGCAGTTAACATCTGTAAATGAAGCATGCAGCTGTAAGAATATATGTGAATTACCAAGCGCCATTGTCTTTTATGCACAGTGGGAACTTAAAAATTGCCCTTTTCCTCTGACAGTGCAAGCCTGCTGGTCAGTTTTGGTCCAAGTAGTGGAGTTCTGGCTTTATTCCTAACACCTTTGATTCCTCCCTAGGTATGTGACCTTGGGCTTCTCTAAGACTTAGTTTCTTCCTCTGTGAAGTGGGCGGATAGTTCCTTTCTCAAGGTGTAGTTGCATAAACTCAACGAGATGATGTTTGTCGAATGCTTAGAACAGGCCCTGACCAATGACAGGAGCTCAGCAACGGTGAAGCTTATTATTTTCGTCAAAATTCATATGGATCTTTATAGTATGTGTATTGATTTATTTATATAGCATTTCTGTATATTCTGATGTTCTAGCATCTTCAAGATCTTTCTGGCTGGGGAGAGACTGCCCTTCCTGAGTCTGGCTAATCCTAAGAGATAGCAAGGGCTCGGCCAGCCCCGGATCTTTGATACATGAACTCACTAGTTCAAGGGCAGACCTCCTATGGCTGAGCTGGGCACCCCTCTGTCTCATCATCCCAGGGCAGAGTTCCAGCAATTAGGGGACACATCTGCAGCCTCCAGACCACTCAAATTATTCTGAGTAGCTAACTCCCAACAATTGGCCCTTCCCTTCCAGGCCTTTCCTGTAGAAACCCCAGCGGGAGTTTTGGGCAAACGCTTCTGCTCACTCCTCTCCTCCATCACCTCCACCACCCTGACTTTTGTATGGTCCTGTGTGCAGTGCATCCCGTCCCTAGGACCTGGGAGGATAATGAAATGTATTTTTCTGAGTCTCTCCTTGTCTCCTTCCACATCCTCAACACACCAACAATCACACGAAAGAACACAAAACAATCATTTACTGAGTTCTGTAGGAGAAATTTGTGTTCCGTTGAAAATTGTGCATTATCCTTCAGAGTTATCTGGTTCTGATTTTTATGGGAGCTATTCCACAATTCTGTAAATTGTAGATAACTGCCAGAAACGCAAAATAATTCTTATATCTAGACATGTAAATGAATTCTGCTCCCTTTGGCCCAAGAAAAGCAAGTTTTACTGCCCATTTGCAAATTCATTTCAGTATTTTACTCCACATATTTGTGCTTCCTTGGGTCCTCCATTGAGCCAGGTTATAACACTTGCCTGGTTCTCTCATTTCATCAATGAATATTAAATAAAATCTTTAACCTGGGTTAATTTTATATCGGTATGAGATTCATGATTTTACCTCGTTTTAAAAATTTTCTTTTAATGGTACAGAAACCATTTAAAGGACTATAAATGAGAAAAAGGAACTTAAAAGACTGATTGAGACGCAGATACATTTAGATGTGGAAAGCAAATTCCAAGCGATAGATGCTGCTGATTAAGTTCTAAAATGAATGGAAATGAAATGTGAGTTTAAGGAGCCACTTTCCCGGGTGTTGATGGGGTCCATTTCCCTGCGAAGGTCAGAGGGAAGGTTAGGATCATTAGGATTTCTTCGTTTCCTTTTGACTTTGGGAAAATAAATGAAGACCCCTTAAATGAGAACAAGCAAAGGCTGTTGATTCAGAGCTTGCTGTAGGAAAAGCCAGCCACCAGCTGGCAGAAACTGGAAGGCAGGCAGAGGTGGAGGACAGAGAATGGTCTGATGGGAGAGTCTTGGTAAAAGGACCCTGCAGGTGGCTGAAGAGCAATTGAGCATCTTATGTGATTGGGTTACCTATTTGCCTTTCCCTGGTCGTTCATAAGGTGGAAGCAGCAGATAAATTTGGGGGAAGTTGTCAGTTATTAATCAAATGCTGGACATTTGGAGCTAATTATAGTGGTTATTTTTTGTCTTCTTGGGCTTGTTATTGCAGGTTGTGCATGGAAGTGGTTTTTATATATGGTCAGACTGTTGCCCATTTGTATAGACTCTCTTTTTTTTCATTTTTATGTGTATTCAATCTCTTAACTTTGAAGCACTAAGTTACTAAATATGAGGGGAAATTCATAGTATAATATTTGTAGTAGAGTTCCTCCTTGCATGAATCTAGAGTATTTTTAGACTTAATGGGTAGGGAGTAAGAATTTGCTTGTGTTCCCAGCTGGGGCGATATCTTAGCGTTCGTTATTTGCCTATAGAGCCTAGAATATATGGGGGACATAATGTATATTTATAGAATTAATAAATGAAGCACTCACATGAAATTCTTTGATAGGAACAAAATGCTTTATTAATTAGGCAGAAAGACGGTGCTCTGTCCTCAACCCTGTCTCCCTGCCTGGGGCTCAGTAAAGTTTTGCTGATTGATGGAAGGAAAAAGATGATGATGAAAGAAGGAAAGAAAAAAGGGAAGTAAGGAGGCAGGCTGAGAGGAAGGAGAAAACATGTTAAATTCTCTAATAGATTTAGAATACAGGGGTAGGTGTATCCATAGACAATGCCTCCAAAATTTGGGTTGTAAGCAAATTCTAAAGATGACTTAAAATTATTATGTTTTATTATGTTTTTATTTGTAAAGATTTGTGCCTACACGTAAAATTTTTTACTAAGAACTATTCATTAGTGCCCTGGTCAAAAAAACATAAAATAAATGTGATCTAAAGTATTGATCTTTCATTTGAGGGGTGTATGTGTTGATGTTCCAGGGTTAGCTTTCACTCTGGGGACTCTAGTGTGAGCTAGAAAGTTCTCCTCCAGCCTGCCAGAATCATCAGGGCTTGCTCTCAGTCAGTGTCAGTCCTTAGCAATTCTAATCACTTCCCACCGTACTGAAAATACTTGCCCAAAATACCCTTTGGAAAATAATAATGCAATTCAAATGCCATCTAGTCAGACTATTGTTCTCATAATTGATCTGATATTTGCAGGGACTTTTCTTAATCTTTGAGACTGCTTTGTAGCAAGGTCTCTGACTATTTGTTTGAATTCAATATGAGAAATGGAAATATTAACTCTTGGATAACAATAGATTAAAAATTTTAAAATTAGATATAATGCAAATAATGGTTCCTTTTTAATTCATTTCTTTGAAAAAAGATTTTTATCATGGCACAAACAAATAAAACTTGCATGTGTAATTAAATGAATTATGTAAAACTAATCTATTCTTCTAGTTGGTTTCCTCTTAATGAATTGCAAACATGTAACTTGGGATATTTGGTTTGAAAAGTTTAAAATAAGAATTGTAAGACTTTTTTTTTCCCCCCAAGTTCTTTAAAGTTCAAATAAAGATTCTCATGATTACACACACGTAAAGATTTTTACTTTTTATTAATGATTTCTCTTATTTAGAAAGTGGCAGACATTTGAGCATGCATCTGTTTCCAAGTGATATGCACACAGACTTTTTTAAAAAATTGTTTTTATTTCTTTCTGTGATGTCGGAGAGGAGAAGATGGAGCCTGCTGTGGGAGAGTGGCAGAGTAGGGACAAGTTGTTGAGTATAGAAAGATGGTAAACTCACTTTGGGTGTCTTGACCTCATTCTCCTTTTCTTTCTTCCATGTTTAATGATGCCAGGAAAAAGATGGTTTGGGCTTACTTAGAAGAAAGAGAGATAAAGAGGACCCAGTACAGACAGACAGATGGCCAAACATGAACTCTCCCCCCACCTCAGGTAGAGCAAGACAAATGGAGAAAAACAGAAAGAGAGACAGAGGGAGAGAGAGGGAGAAAAATGAAAGAAAACAGATGATGAGGAAGAAGGAAAGAAGAAATGGGAAGTAAGGAGGCAGGCTGAGAGGAAGGTGAAAACATTAAATTCTCTGAGAATTGACCTGTGACTTCAGCTCCCTGAGAATCACTGTTGCCATCTGCAGAGAGGAATGACGTCGGCACCTCACTGGCACCAGGCACAACCCAATCCTTAACTTGCCTGATGCCAAGTTATTGATACAATCTCCCATGTTTCTTGCTGACTCCACACATTCAGTTATTTCAGGACCTCCACAAACTATACAACCTGGGGGATCAGCTCCACTGCCAACCACCTGATCACATGCAGCTTTATTTATTGACTTTTTAAATGTATTTTATCTCGCACCAGCTTATCAACTCTTTGTGAGTTTTTATTGTCCCTGAATTTTCCCCAGGACCTGGCAGTTTCCTTGGCAGATATTAAGGATTCAATAAATGCCTGATGATTGACAGCTGATAACATCCCTGCTTTGAAGTCCAGAAGCAACACATGCAAATGGAATTCGATGTGATTCCTACACCCTCCAAAACAATTCATTTATCATACACAAGCCTCCTATGATTGAAGCTCTTTTAAAATAGTGTAATTTTCATCTTGCTTTTCAAAGCCTTCAAGACAAACCCACTATCTGTGCTGGCATCTATATTCAGGGTGCATCACAGGAAGGGGAGACAGGAGCTAGTTCTCATCTTGTATTTATTATCTGTCTGATGAAACGAGGGTATAAATATCTACAAATTAAAGGTTGGTTCAAAATTCAACACTTTTAGGGAGAAATTAATGTCTGGCCTTATTCATTCAGGTAATTTTCCAAGGATATTAAACTTGAAACATTCTCTCTGAAGTTACAGGTATCTAAGCTATTTGAAAGAACTTAATATGAATGTGTTGGAGAGGGCAAGGTCTACATTGTGAACCCGACTCTGTGTAATGAAAAATCAAATTTGAATATTAGAAAAATTAATTCAGCTGTGGCAGAAAACGGAACTCGCTACTGCTCAGCTGTGGTATCCTGCTAATGAATAGTGATATAAGATTTGGTGATGAGAAATAGTCTCTACTCTGTCTGGATAATTCTTTTGTTGCTAAATAGAGACTTTGGAGAAGAAATACTTGTCTAACCATTCTTAACACACAATGCATCTGATCTGATCCTGTCTAAATAAACAGTTTGAGAGTGTGACTGGTGTTGTTCCAATCAGCTTTGTTTATACAGCTCAGTCGTCTGATGATAGGCACTGATTCAGAAATTGAATTTTACAGCCTGCATCTTCCACTTTGCCACATGACAGTAACACAGATCAGGGACTGTTTCCCCATAAGGAGAATACCTCAGCTGGGTTAAGCCATTATAATAAATACAGCAATTTGAGATGAATGAGAAAATCAGAGTTAATGAGCTTGGAATCATGTGAGGAAAACACAGTCATTCATGAGGCAGGAAACACAAATTCAGGCACACACAAACTCTCATAACCTGCCTCTGTTCTTGATTCACCATCAAAAGATAAGCTGACTGTGTACACCCAGTGATCTTAGGTTCGCATATTTTGGTACATACAGTTTTATTCCCTTCTAAGAAATGGAGGCCTAAAGTTGTAGTTACATTTCCAACAATATCAGTTAATTTTCATCTTTGTTTTTTTAATGTGGGGGATTGAACCCAGATGTACTTAACCACTGTGTAATATCCCCAACACTTTATTTAATATTTTATTTGGAGATAGAGTTGCTTAATTGCTTAGAGTCTCATTAAGTTGCTGAGGCTGCCTTTGAATGCACAATGCTCTTGCCTCAGCCTCCCAAACTACTGGGATTAGAGGCTTTTGACACTGCACCCTGATAATTTTTAAAAACATTATTTATGCCATTGGTTTACTATACTCCTTCAATCAAGGGAATAAATGTATTGCTTCAGTATCATGAAATGTCCACCTTCAGGAAAGCTACCTTTAGAAATATCCATATAAATGTCTTCATCCTGATGAAATGGAATTCCAAGACAGATCAACTAGCTGAAGCATGCAGAACAAACAAATGAACACTGGATGGATTTGGTTGATTTTGCATGCAGGACCACCAAAGTACTGGTCTAATTTCAGTTTTCAGTAAATTGACTTACTGACATTTTGCAGAATTTTAGTTAAGGTACTGCTAATAATCATATTCTTGAAAAAAATTCTTATCTATCCTGTTATACACATACTCTGGGATTATTTCAACAGTACTGGAGGTTTGCTGGTTGTGACAATACCATTGTTCAGGTGTCTTACCAGCATCTGTAAAGGGCTCCTTGCTTTGGGTACACTTACAACATGCCTATAAAAGGAATGACTTCAATATCAACCTTTGTTGGTGGTTAAGTCTGCCATTTCAATATAAATACTGTCTTATTTCATTTGTGCTTCTATAGCAAACATTTATAAAGAACAGAAACTTACTTCTTACAGTTCTAGAGGCTGAACACTCCAAGGCATTGGTGTTGGTGTTTTGGTTTCCAAAATGGTACCTGTTACCTTTCACATGGCAGAAGGCAGAAAGGCAAGAGAGTATCCCCTTCAGCTTCCACCCCTTTTATAAATGTGCTAATCCCATTGAGGGCAGAGCCCTCATGACATAATCACTTGTCAAAGACCCCAGCTTTTAATACTGTTGCATTGGGGATGAAATTTCAGCATGAATTTTGAAGTGGGTACCATCATTCAGACCACAGCAGGCACCCAGGAACATTTTTCAAAAACACAGATTTTAATTTCTTGACAGGTGACATTAGTGCATGTGGATAGAGTTTCAGAGTTCATGAATGATCTCTATGAAGCAGGGGTCACCTTGCCAAAGTAATTCTAAGGGCACATGTATCCAGAAGGCCACCTCAGGGGAATAGGTCTTTGTGTGATGTTGCACAGTCCAGGAAATGGAGAGAGGAGAGCAAGGATGGGACCGTGAATGGAAAAAAATCACAAATACATAACATTTTGTTTGTGAGAGCACATATTTACTCCTCTGCTTCAGGATTTAGTTCTCAGTCTCATCAATATTGACATTGTGGGCAACACATTCTTTGTTATGGGGGCTGTCCTGTGCATTCCAGAACGTTTAGTGGCTTCTATCCATTAGATGTCAGCCCATAGTGTGACACCAAAAATATTTCCAGTGTGCTCCAAATATTCTCTGGGAGGCAAAGCCCATCCTATCTCTTGAAAACTATGCTTTGTGCAGCCAGAAAGGCAAATATAACTTTAGCTCTTGAGATTTACCCAGCAACAACACATTAAATATTACTATCTCCCACACCATTATAGATGGCATTGGGGAACCAGGACTCCATTTTCTCACTGTTCAATCTGTTTAGGCATTCAGGAAACATACATTGCAATTTCAAGCATTTAATTAAAAGATCAATAAGCCAATGGGTCCTTAGGAAAAGGGGAAGGAAGGGTATTGAGTGGCAGAAGTAATCATGCCTTCAAAAATTTTGAACAAGCTAACTGTACTGAAAAGTTGAGGTATAAAAATCAGAAAAGTCTTTAAAATCCTAGATCCTGAAATCCATTATGATGAACAATTCAAAATAAATTTTAAAAAATAGAAAAATCAAAGCAGCCAGTTAAGTTTGAGTATCCATTTACCCACTGCCATGTCAGGGTTTGTATCTCAGGTCCCACTAAAAGGATTTTATGCAGAATGGACCTCAACAGTGACTTGAAGAAGACAGATTTCTTTTTGAGTGGAGATGGGCGGAACACGGAAATCAAGGTATCTTGAGGAAATTCCATGTGGCTAAGGGCAGGGAGGGGCAGAAAGACTTGGGCTATTCTTTTGTGTTACATGATCTCATGCCCAATGATGTGCTGGTACGTCTTTAACTATTGGTTTCTTTGGAATGCAATGTTTGCTAATGTATGGGTAGATGAGATTATTATGAATTTTACTAATATCAAAGATGGATAGCATTTAATGTATTACTGATTAAAGTATAATAATCTTTATTGTGAATTCTTTGTAGTTAATTGATTATCACAGAATATTTTCTTTGATTTTTGCTGAACTCTTGTATCTGTGATCACCATATGATTACAATTGACTAAGAAATTTAGAATATCAATTGACTTATTCTTGTGATGGAGTAAAAATAGCAAAGACATATAATATCCATCATCTACTAATGATGTGACAAGTTGCTGAATCAGATGATGGTTTCAAAAGTTAGAAGAGTAATTTTTTTTTTATTTTTATGGTTTGTGTGTGTACGTTTGTGTGTTTATCATGTAATGCCTATATGCATGGTACATTTGTAGGTTTAATTTGCAAGTCCACACTTTTTCCATCCCTTTTTTTAAGTCTAGAAATCCACACCACAAGATAATACATCAAGACTTGATTTGTAGCATTTGCCAATTTCTGTGGTGTAAAGACTTCTAGCATCTCACTGCAAGCCACCAACATGATGTCACTGAATGTGAAGTTGGAAGAGGTGTGAGGTTGACTCTGACAATTAGTATTCCCCTTAACAGGTAAAATAGACATAAATAAACTCAGTGTAAATAATTATAAGATCAAATAATTAGGAAGTAAGGACTTACTTATTATCTTTGCTTTTTATCATGATTTTTAGAAGTTCACATTATTTGAGTAATGCATGTTTTTAACAACCAACTTGCAAAATTCTAGAAAGTTGGACAGTTCTGCCTTGCATCCTGTGCAAGCCAGCTGTGGCACACTGCTTCCCAGACCCCAACCCTGCAGGGTGTCCATGGACTTGCAAGGCACCTCCAGGGCCTCCTGATCTAGGTCCCTCTGCTGGTGCTGAGCTCCACGGTAGCAGAGCTGCTGCTACAACAGATCGTGGTGGCCCCGACAGAGGAGCCAAAAGAACAATGATGAGGATTGATTAAGACACTTTTTTTTTTTTTCCAGACTTGAATCTGAACTGTTGTTGGCTCATCATCCCCATCTTTGAATAATCACGAGTTCTCTTTCCTGGTGAGGGGGCCCCAGGAAGGACAGAGCCAAATGGTGGGGGCCCAGGGTCTCTGACCTGAAATGCGTACCAGTCCAATCACAGGATGATTGCGCTCAGACTGGATTCTACTTACAAAAACAAAATGTGACTTTTCTTACATCACATAAACCCGCGAAGCCCACCAAAATGTTGCAGGATGAGAACTGCCGTTGAATGCAAGAGTATGCGCTGCAAGGAGGAGCAAAGCATCTAGGACTTTAAACCCACGGAACTCGCGGGTCCCTGTCCCCTACTCTAAGCCATTCCAGTGAAGTGACTATAAAAAGATTTCATTGCAGCTGTAATACTGGTTTTATGTCCTGCATACACCTGCCAGCAGATATGGAAGAACAAAACCCCACGGCCGCACTGAAACGCAGTTGAGAGGAGAGTCGGTGGCAGAGGGAGGGAGAAGCGTGGAGGACTCGGTTATGATATGACCACTTCTTAGCCCAGGACCGCCCTCTTCAATCTACGTAGGTGACCAGTCACCCTGAAGTCTTATTTCCCAACCAACATTTCAAACTTTTCTAGTTAAAAAAAAATCATTATTTTTTCTTAAAAAAGTTTCAGGTATTACAGTATATCAGGCCTTTAAAAATAACTACTAATAGACAAGATTCAAATACCCTTTAGAATGTTGTGAAAGTCTTCCACAAATCCTGGAACCCTGCCTTTTCTCCAGCAGGCCCATACCTTTGGACCCATGCACCTTCTTCCTTTGCTTTTAAGTGGGCCACCTTTGATCAGTGGACATCTTAGAAAGCAAGGTGCAAGTTCACAATAAAATCAAAGGGGCATGAAGACTGGAAAATCATGATATAATGCTGAAAGTTGAAAAATCAGTAGAAATGGTTATTTATCACCTAAGGTCCCAGAGTGCTTTAAAATATCACAATTGGCTAATTGGATTTAATACTAAATTTTAAAATAATCATTTCTTCAAACTAGATGGCAGAGGACACCTAAAGTGGATTCAGGCATAAACAGATCACCTTAACCATCTGACTTTTGCCCAATTTAACCAAGTTTGGTTGAGAGTTTACCCTGAAGATTAGCAGTCAAACCCCGGCCTAGACACACTGCAGTATTGTTCAGTCTAGATGACTTTTTAGCACATTTGAAATCATGTTTTAATTTGTTCTAATTAGTTATATGTGACAGTGGAATGCACTTTGATACATCATACATAGATGGAGTATAATTTCTCATCCTTCTGGTTGAACATGATGTAGAATTCCACCAGTCGTATAGTTAGACATGCACACAGGGTAATAACGCTTGATTCATTCTACTATCCTTCCTACCCCCATACCCCTCCACTCCCTTCACTCCCCTCTACCAAAGCTAAAGTAACTCTATTCTTTCTTATCTGTGCCCCTACTTCCTTAGCATTTCAGAGAAAACATTCAGCCTTGGTTTTCTGAGATTGGCTTAGTATGATATTCTCCAGCTCCATCCATTTATTGGCAAATGCCATAATTTCATTCTTCTTTAAGGCTGAATAATATTCCATCATATATATATACATATATATTATATATATACATATATATATAATATATATGTCACATTTTCTTTATCCATTCATCTGTTGAAGAGCACCTAGGTTAGTTCCATAGTTTAGCTATTGTGAGTTGAGCTGCTATAAACATTGAGGTGGTTGCATCACTGAAATATGCTGATTTTAAGTCCTTTGGGTATAAACTGAGAAGTGGGATAACTGGGTCAAATGGTGGTTTCATTCCAAGTTTTCTAAGGCATCTCCATACTGCTTTCCATGTTTGCACCAATTTGCAGTCCCACCAACAATGTATGAGTGTACCTTTTCCCCCACATCCTTGCCAATGTTTATTGTTGCTTGTATTCTTGATTATTGCCATTCTTACTGGTGTGAGATGAAATCTTAGAGTAGTTTTAATTTGCATTTCACTAATTGCTAGAGATGTTGAACATTTTTCCATAGATTTGTTGATCAAAATGAAATTAAACTCCTATCTCTTACCCTGCATGAAACTCAACTCAAAGTGGATCAAAGACTCAGGCACTAGAACAGAGACCCTGTGCCTAAAAAAAAGTAGGTCCAAATTTTCACCATGTCAGCCTAGGAACTGACTTCCTTAATAAGTCTCCTAAAACACAAGAAGTAAAATCAAGAATCAATGAATGGGATGGATTCAAACTAAACAGCTTCTTCACAGTAAAGGAAACAATTAATACTGTGAAGAGAGACCCTACAGAGTGGGAGAAAATCTTTACCACATGCACCTCAGATAGAGCAGTAATCTCCAGGACATACAAATAACTCAAAAAACTTAACACCAAAAACACAAATAGCACAATCAATAAATGGGCTAAGGAACTGAACAGACACTTCACAGAGGAAGATGAAATCATTTTTAATACAGATTTTTGCATCTCAGAATAATTTTAGATTTGTAGAGAAGTTGCAGAGTTCAGAGCGTTCCTGCTGCCCACCATGTTGACATCGCGTAGTGGACTTTGTCATAGCCGAGGGGTTGATTGTGGTCCACTGCTATTGTGTGATCTCTAGCCTGCATCCAGAGCAAACCCATTTCCCACTCATGCCCTTTGTCCTGGCGCAGGATTCAGTCCAGGACACCATGCTGCCTTCCACCAGGAAGTTCAGTTAGTCTTGGCAGTTTTTCAGACTTTCGTTGTTTTCCATGATAGTTAGGTTGTTAGGTTTTGTTTTTAGCTTTGAACCCAGAGGTGATACTTCTGAGCCACATCCCTGGCCCTTTTTATTTTCTATTTTGAAGCAGGGTCTTGCTAAGTTGCCCAGCTGGCTGCAAACTTGGGACCCTCATGGCCTCAGCCTCCCTAGTTGCTGAATTACAGAATTGGACCACCAGCCTGGCTTTCGAGTCCTTTTCATTGTTCATTTCGAACAGGGTCTAACTAAGTTGCTCAGGGCCTGGCTAGGTTTCTGAGGCTGGCCTTGCACTTCAATCCTCCTGTCTCAGCCTTGTGAGCCCCGCTGGGATTACAGGCATACATGAACCCAGCTTCATGACAGTTGAGGAATATCAGTCAGGTGTTTTGAAGAAAGTCCCTCAATTTGAACTTCTTTGCTCTTTCTGGAATATTCTGTTGTGAAGTGGAACAGGAGCAACCTGTGGGAGTAAGGAAGATGAGTGCGACGGTGCTAACACCATGCCAGGAGCTCAGGTTCTGAAGACGCAGACTCGAGTTTAATGTGGAACAAGCAAGCACATATAGCAGGCATTGACTAATTGCAAATTGCCAGTAGTTCTTAACACCCTTATGTTAAGCTCCTGATTATGCTTGTGCTAGGTTCATGATCAGGCCAATTAAGGGAAGAGGAAATGCCTGGGGCCAGGGTGCTCACAGGGAGCATAATGCACAGCATGGGCATGACCAGTGTTTCTGAGAGAAACAGGTCAACTTGTTCCACCATTATGCTTCTTCTTGTAATGCGAACCACAAAGCCTTAGGTGTTCAACTAGGGTTAGGATGTTGCACAGAGGTTAAGTCACATGGTGGCCAGGTTACATGGTTGTAATGTGACTCATGGCTGATGATCTTGACTTGGTTTGCTGGGTTTCTCTGGTGTGAAATTCCTCTTTCTCCCTTCCATAATCTTTTCATTGGAAGTGACTCCCTGAGCTCAGGCCACACCTGAGCTGGAGGTGGTGGTGATGGGAGCGAATTTAGACTAATTTCTGGGGAAGAGGGGTAATCCATGCATATTGTTTGAACTCCTTCTGTAAGGAGAATTTGTCTTCTAATTTTGGAAGAGTTTTAACAGAAATATTTCAAAATATCAGCTGCGAACTAGTTAAAAGTGACAAAGTCCACACTAATATTTAAAATCTTCAAAATTTACATATGCCAAATGCATTGAAAAGGTCATAGAGACTATCAAAGTACAATGGAGAGGGCATAATTTCAGAATCTCCCGGTGAAAGACTCATGAAAAAAGTAATTAACTTTTGCAGTTTGCAGTCTCCAAACTCTTTTGATTGCATTTCATATAAAATACGCATGCAGCCTAGCATGCTTCCTTATTTACAAATGACATATGGGCATCTCTGGACTGAGGTAGCGAGTATGGAGAGAGGCAAGGGTGAGACCAAGGTGAAAGGCTGCATTGAGGGTCTGAATGCAAATAGGCCAATAGTGATCGCTGAGCCTTTCCTCTGGGAAGTTCCTAGTATCGTCTTAAGTGCCCGGCGCATCTGCATGGATCGTCAGAGAAACGCTCTGAACTCAGAACTGCTGTGTCACAGATGAAGAAGCAGAATGACAAACACGCAGTGCTTGGCGGAGTCCCACAGCAGCGAGTGACAGGCAAGAACCCAGCGCTGGGCCGCATGAGCGCAGACTGCGGGACTCTGCGGGAAGTCCTTGCGCTTCTCTTCCCGCCTCTCTCGGGACTGTGCACCCATCACAGAGAGCACGTGCTGGTGACGTGTCCCAGGCTATGTCCAGACCTGGGCTGCTCTGCTTCTGTATCCGGAGGCCTTGCCCACGTGTCCTCTGGGAACGAGGTCTGCTTTTCCTCTGTCCTCGGTGGGGACGCAGCTACTGAAGACCACTTTTCTCTTGCTTTGCTGCTGCCTGTCTCTGACACCAACCTGCGTGACGGATGCCTCCATCCGTTCCTTGTTCCTGCTGTGGCAGTGGCTGCGGCTGCTCTGTGTGCTCAAGGAGGGCAGGAATTGGGCCCCTCTGTTGGCGGGAAATCTCTGTTTCTATTTGGAACACCAGCGTGAAAATGGTTACCCTCAAATCAGGACCATGCAGGTTTCTCCAATTCCTTGCTTTTAAATATCTCCCAGAAAACGCTTACCCGGATGATTATTGTTGACAACATTCAGTGGGTTGCCTGGACTTATATTAAATTTTCTTCTTGCAAGAAGATGCGTGTTGCTTGTGTTTGTGAAAGGCGAACCTAACTCCTGGAGACTATTGAGAAAATATAAGAAAACATAAAAAAGAAATTTAGAAGATGCACTTTCATCCGAAAATAACCTTGTTAATAATCGTTTAAGCTTCTTTCTGTCAGTCTGATTTCTGTGTGTATAAAATACATGTGTTTGTGTGCCTGTGTGTGTGTGTGTGTGTGTGTGTAAATATAGCCAGGTGTGGTGATTCGCGCCTGTAATCCTAGTGACTGAGGCAGGAGGATCACAAATCCAAGACCAGCCTCAGCAACTTTGTGAGACCCTGTATCAAAATAAAAAATTAAAAGGGCTGGGCATGTAGCTCTGTGGTAAAGCACCCCCTGGGGTTCAATCCCTAGTAACCCCCCAAACATATATGTACACACATATAGAAATATGTTTATATATGCTTTCTAACTTATACTAAGAAGGATTATACTTTTTACCCTTTTAAAATAATTTGCCGAAACTTTTTTTTAAAATGTTGATTAATTGTAAAAAATTGGTTGATTTATTAGATCTGTTGTTTTTAGGTTGATTTGTTTCACCATTACATTCACATGCTTTCCACTATTGACCATCCATTCACTCAACTGTTAAATTCCAGCATGTGTGTTTAATGTGGAGAGCGGCTTTGGGATTGCTAGCCTGTGCTTCTATGGGAAGCAACTTTGTCACCTGCAAAGAGTGCTCCTGTGAGTCTCTTTTGTCTTTAATCTTACTGATATCACTTATTTGCAAAGTTCTAGACTCTGCACTGTGTTTGTCCTCTACCCAAGTGCAGTGAGGTCATTTCATACATTTCTAATACAAAAGCATTTCTGGTCCATATTCAATACTCCATCCTCAGATCCTCTGATGAACTAAATTATTTTTATTTGAACTACATACATCACATTTCACTCTTGTACTATGACATTCTACAGGTTTTAAAAAATGTGCAGTGCCCATTATCCACAACTGTGATATCACACAGAATAGCTTCACTGCCCCAAAATGTGCTGCTATGCTTCTATTCAATCCTTCCCCTCTTCAAATTCTGGGAAAACACTGATATTTTTCTATTCATGTAATTTTTACTCTTCAAGATGTTCTGTCACATGATGGAATTTTACAGGATGTCATCTGTCTATTCACTTACTGTAGGATTTGTTGACTGCTTCCAGTTTGGGGTAACTGTGAATGAAGCTGCTATAAACATCCACATGCACGTTTTTATGTGGATCCTTTTATTTTTTTCAAATCATTTTAGCACAAGACTGATGTATTGTACGATAAGCCTGGGTTGAGCTTCGTGAAACTGCTGAATGTCTTCCCCAGCGAATGGCCATTAGCCTTATCACTCTAAGCAAGGAGTGAGAGAGCTCCTGTTGTTCCATGTTCCTGCTGCAAAGGTCGAGTTTTTGTTTTTGATTTTAGCTATTCTAATAGGTATATGGTGGTATCTAATTATTGTTTGAATTTGCATTCTTCTTGTGATAAATAATAATGAGGTGAAGCATATTTGCATGTGCTTATTTCCTTTCTCTTTTCTTTCATCTATCATTATCATCTTTGGTCAGGTATCTGTTTATATACTTTGCATATTTTTAAAGGTAGGTGTATGCTTTCTTTTGACTTTTCAAAGTTCTTTGTATATTTTACATACATGTCCTTTTTTCAGGTTTTTAAAAAAATATTTTTGCTTTAGTTGTAGGTGGACACAATACCTTTATTTCATTTTTATGTGGTGCTGAGGATTGAACCCAGGGCCCCACGCATGCTAGGCTAGCGCTCTACCACTAAGCCACAACCCCAGCCTCAAGACACATGTCCTTTATCAGATCTGTGACTTGCCAATGTTTGCTCCCATATTTTGATTTGTCTTGTCATTTTGAACAGAGTCTTTCAGAGCACAACAGTTTTTAATTTTAATAAAGTCCAATTTATTGCATTTCCTTTTGCAGATTATGCTTTTGGTGTTGTGTTTGAAAACTTGTCATCAAATTCAAGGTCACATAGATCTTCTCTTGAGGTTTCTTCTAGCAATGCTATAGTTTTAAATTTTATGCTTGGGTCTATGATTTTTGTCTAAGATTTAAGATCTATGTCAGGAGTGTTTTGTTTATAGATACTTAACTGTTCCAGCACTGTTAGTGGAAAAATTACCTTTTCTCCAACAAATTGAAAAGATGCTTCTTTAAAAATGTATTGGTTTATCGTATATTATGTGGTGCTTTGGCCAGTGCTCTTAACATTCTGAGTGTGTATGGGGAGAGGACAGAAAAAGAGAGCCCAGGGTCAAAGCAGGGAGGAGGAAGAAAGAAAAGTTTGTTGGATCTGCCCCCAATTTCTTGATAGTTTTCTTTATAATATATTGCATTTTAAATTCTCTTTCTGTTCTGCAAAAACTTAAGTTTGCTTCCTTACTCACGTATTTGCTTATCATCTCCAAACTCCTCTGATAGGAAATCAGTATTTAAAGCCACTTATTTTTCAGCAGTCGATACCGATACCACAGTAGAGCATATCATTTAAGAGTATAGCATCACAAATAAAAAATGGAGTTTTATCCTATTTCAGCATTTATCTTAGATATGATACCTAACTTCTCCCTGCTTGTTTTCCCATTTGTGAGATGGCTATGATGACTCACCTGGGTGTTTCAAGTCTTAACTACACAACTTTTGTCTCATATTATTATTATAGAGTCATCAATTTATTGTCTTGATTAGTAGCAACTGGAATATTAGAGGAAAAGCAGAGTTAATGTTTCCCACATCATCCGTGAATGCCGTCAGGGAAGATCAGGAGTCAAGCCCCTGCTGATGAGAAGCTCGGTGATTCAGTACTAGCTCACCTACGTTGACAGCAGCTTGATTCACAGCAGCCAAGGTGGAGGGACAGACATGGCCCAAGCCTACAGTGGAGCATTATTAAACCTTAGGAAGGGATGAGGCGCTGACACAAGCTGCTTCGTTGATGAAACTTGAAAACATTATGCCAAGTGAAACAAAGCAGGCATAAAGGAAATATTATCAGACCCACTTACAGGCGGTGCCAGAACAGGCAATTGCACTGGGACAGAAAGTCCAGTACAGGTCACCTGGGATTGGGAGGAGAGAGTGTCCGGGAGTGACATTTTAATGGGAACAGAGGTTTTCCTTGGGATGAATCGAAGTGTTAGAGATGGGTAGGGGCAATCATTTTCAACATTCCACTGAATTTGCACACTTAAAAATCTTTAAATGATAACTATTACATTATGTACATTCTATCTCAATAAAAACAAAAATAAACAACAACAAAGAAAGAACACACATACACTTCCAATTCTCCTTTGGAAGTCTGCCTTTCCCGCCTGACTTCGTATCACTGCAAGTCATTTCCCATCACAAGCCTGACAGCGTGTTCACATATATGTTTTAGCTGATGACCTTGAGATTGTTCATAGCTTTAGAAAGTTATTTGCCACATATTAAATTATCTAATATGGGGAGTAGTTTTGACTGAACTGTGAAGGACTGTGCTGTCCTGACCTGCTGAGGGGTTCACTGATGCTCCAAGAGATCACGGGGAACTGTCTCCACCAGGCACCACCTTCAGCTCTCCTCCTGGGCCCCACTAGCAGAGCTGTTGTATGCTATGCAGCAAAAGGCACTGGTGTGGATCAAAGCAAGAGATTTCACCCTTAATTAGTATGAAATGAACTTAACTTGAAACATCGCAAAGCTGACATGCTCTCCGTTCTGGGGTTTAATCACATTTCCTGTGTCTGAAGATTCAGAAATCAAAAATATTCTATTAATAGGATTCTGAGGCTTAAGTCTACTGGGGTGACAGGGAGATACCCTAAAATTAATGAACAAAAGGGAAGGTTCTTAAAGCTCTTTCTTTAATATTGGGAAACATGGTAGAGTGAAAAGATAATTATTCTGGGACAGTGTATGTTAATGATTGGAAAAATTGAAAGTGAATCAGTCTCATTTTATTTTAAAATGTATCAAGTAAGGAATTTTATTTAGAAAAAACCTGGCCCAAATTTACCATTTAAACATGCAAATTTGTTTCTGATAAATATTATTTTAGGGAAGGGAAAAGCATTCTACAGACGGATGCGTCAATTATTTTACCAGAAGACTCTTCGCGACTCAGTTGAAGAAGTTGCCAATTCAAGATGGAAGAGACAAATGTTTTCCTTTCTCCTGAGTTGATTCTCATGGCCAGTTTCTTCGGAATCATGCGGTCAACAAATAGCACAGTTAAATTTATACCTTTATTACAGAGTTTGAGTTATAGTAAAAATTTTTATGGGGACACCACTTTCAAGTCTGATAAAATATTAAGGCTATCATGGAAATACACAATCCACTGGTGAATGTTTTTATATGACATTTTTGTTTCTTCCATTTGTGGGTAGATACTGACATGATTTGGGTCCATTAGCCAGGGAGATTCAATTTATCTATATCATCCCCAAAGTCCAAAGGCAGGATGCATACAAGCCTTCTCCCACTGGCAAGCAGGCCAGAATGTTTGTGAAAAGATGAAAGACAAAATAAACTTTTCTATAAAATACCCTTTGGATTTTTTGCTAAAGTAAAACCCTTTCTAGGTTCTTGTCAGGTGGAACCTGCCTGCTGATCTGAAACTTTCCACTTCTAAATCCTGTACATAAATTATGTGATTGGGGAGTTTACCGGCATTCATTTGATTCAATCTTTGCATGTAAAATAGTTGCTTTTCAAACTGCCAACTGCTAAACATGCATTTTAGGTACAAATAATCTTTGAATAACAGGCCTCATAGGGAATCATGGCTAGAATCCTTCAACTGATGAAATGCTAGCTACTGTTTTTTAAGAGGGCTTAGGAAAATTATGGACGATTGCCATTCAAACATAGACAGAGCCATGGATTGAACTCATAAGTGATTGATTCTCCTGAGGTCTCATTCTTTGTGCAACTTTAGATAAAGAACTGATTCGATATGTTCAAGAGATCCAAAACCTATTCACATGGCCGAAGCAGACAGAGGACAAGGTTTCTCTAAATTGGAAAGGGTGTTGTATTGATCAGCCGACTTTCCTGGTATCTTTTATCAATCAGCTCAGTTCTAAGGAGCAAAGAGAAGCAGTGTGTTAGAACAGAGTAAAGATCAAACGAACACTAGAAACCAGGAATCTAGGTTTCTGAGACAGTACCGAGTTGTAGTGGAGGTTTAAAATGCAAAACTAGGCTTCGGTTTGAAATGTAGCTATTTCTCCCTGACTGGTTCTAGTCAAGCTATTTAAAATATCTGTGCTTCTATTTCTTCAATAAAATGCAAATGTTGATGAGTCCACTTGCTCTAGAAAAATAAGTATCTCATAGGGATTTTATGAAGGATAAATGAGTTAATATATTGAGATAGGATAATGCTTTCACCGAGAAAGTGCTCATTAAGAGTTAGATAGTATTAACATTAGACTCATATCAATCATTGAGGACAACATAGATATTTACATCTCTGACTCTCAGTCTTCTTACCTAGAAAGCAATAAGGAGAGAGGATGAAATTGATCCATGGGCTCCAAGCACATTTTAGGCAGTGATCTTTTCTTCAACAGCTGTTATGCATTTTCTGACATATAAAAGAGATGGCGTGCAGGCACCCTGGTGATGACGGAGACCTCTGATGGCTTCAAGCTCTCCCTGTCAGAGGGCTATGGAGGGGTTCTAAAGAACTCTAGTGACCCCATGGTGTGTGGAATTTGGTTCAGAGCCCTGGGTTAATGATGTTCCAGATCGTCCCCATTTAACTAGCTGGGTGATCTTACATAAATTATATACCTCTCTGAAACTCAGATTCCCTATATGTAAAACCCAAGTTGGAACAAAGGACTTGGTAATGAGCAAGATAGAGGATGCACAGTAATTAACTCCGTGCCTGTTGCCAAGAAACTGAGTCAATCAATAAAGCTAAAACTTCTTATCAGTGCAACAAAGAAAGTAGTGGATTTGGTGATCAAGCAGTTCTCTGAACAGGGTGAGCTCATTTCAATGGTGTTTCAGACTGGATCTTGTCTCTAAGCCCCTGGGAAGGTGACACCGCCAAGTTTTGTGAAAGGTCGTCCTTAGGGAAAACATTCCACCTTTTTTCATAGTCAACAATTCTTTATGAGTTCGAGGAATTCAAGCAGAGATGTTCCCTGACTTCTGCTTTAACCCGGCGAGCTTCCCTCTCTTTGCCTTGCCTAGAGATTTGGGACACATGGTGGGCAGAGGTGCATCAGACGACTGTGGATTTCTAAAATCCTATTGCTTTAATTTAGAGATGGAGTTTCTAAGTGCCGTCAATCTCCACATCCCACTGCTTTTTCCAAAAGGTTTTGGGTTCGTGGACATGTTTCTTTATGAGGATGAGTACCATCCCAAGTTGTCCTACCAATGCTGTCTTCTTTAAAGGGTCCCAGGACTCAGCGGTCACCACTACCAAAATGCAGCAAGCATTCTCGTAAAGGTCACTTGTCTGGACAGATGGAGGAATCGTGAGCTGGGTGAACAGATGACTATGGTAGACAAAGAAGATTAAATGCAAAACCACTGGGTCGCTAAAATTCCCTTTGCTGAATAGAGCACATACTGTGTGTAACACAAATAGGTGCGTAGACATGCCAGCATGCTGCTCAACTATTTATTACAACAGTAAGAAAACAGAACCTAACTCTTTTCACGTGAGCCCCTATTTTTGCTTTTTAGATTATATGCTCTTAGAAGACAAGTGTGATGTCTTGTTTTTATTCTCTATGCAAATCCGACAGAGTTTTACTAAGAATACCCTAAAAGGTTTAGGACAATATACAGTGATGAAAGCATGTTAAATATGCAAAGAAAATAAAAGCAATACAAATAAGAAAGGGAAGTGATATTTCAAAAATCTTAGTTTATCTTTCATTTTTATAATTTAAATGTAAAATGTTTTTTTTTTTTTT
>JAJEJO010047812.1:378615-417582 GCA_020662805.1 Glaucomys volans
CTTATTGATGGGAATTGTCTAGGAACGGCAGGAGTGGGATTGTGGGTTGGGAAGCAGGGGAGTGAAGACGTTTAGGCTCAGGGAACCCCTCGTGAAAATCCTAGAAAACTTGAACCATTTAGTATGAACAGTGGATTAGTAATCACCAGCCTGCTCAGGAACCTTGATATTTTTAGTTACTTCTAAATGTAGGAGAAAGGTTCCCCATCACTGATACCCCCACCATGGCCAACATAAGCTGCATTTTGGACTTTGGTGAGCCCTGGGGTTTGGTGAAGTGGGTACCTACAGGGCTGGCAGACTGTTGGGTGAGGCAGGATGCATCTGTGCTGGCCGAGTCTCTTTCCTGAGCCAACAGCAGGGAACTGGGTCAGCCTGCAGGGGGCTGATGAGAGGTGCTTGCTCCCATGGAGCATCCAGCAGACTGTCCCTCATGGGGTCATCACTCACCACTTCTTGGGGGCGTGTGCTGCCCCCGGGGAAAGCATCCCGGGATGGGACACAACCCCAACCTGCTTACCCACCTCTCATCTCCCAGTCTTTGACGTGTTCCCTTCCAAATCTTTCTTGCCACCACCCAGATCCTTATTCTTTTTTTTTTCTCACTAAGGAGACTTAAGTGTCCATTAAACAAGAGCTGGGATCCCCGAGGGACTCTAGAGCAAAGTGACCTACGTGTGATTTTAGAAGCCCAATCTCCACGTTCAGATCTCAAGGCGGCGTGATCTGGCGCATGGTGGGCGTGCTTTGGGGTCGCACTGCCAGGTAGGGAAGCTCCGCCTCACTGAGCTGCTTCCCTCCCTGAGGAGCAGTATCATCACTTGGCTCACCGCAGATGCTCTTGTTTGAGTCAGCCTTTTTGTCATTGTGACCAAAAGACCTGAGAAGAACATCGTAGAGGAGGAAAAGTTTATTTGGGGTTCGCGGTTTCAGAAGTCTCAGTCGGTAGATGGCCAGCTCCCCAGGAGAGGCAGAGCATCAGGTGGAAGGGTGTGGTGGGGGACAGCAGCTCAGGACAGGGCAGCAGGGGGCAGAGAGCTCCCTTCACCAGGGACAAAGTATAAACCCCAAAGGCACGCCCCGAGGGACCCACCTCCTTCAGCCACACCCTATCTGCCCACAGTTCCACCCAGTTCATCCATTCAAGTGGATCAATGCACTGATTAGGTCAAGCTCTCATAGCCCTATCAGTTTGTCTCTAAACTTTCTTGTGTTATCTCACACATGAGCTTTTGAAGGATACCTCACATCTGATCCATGGCACCTTTGTATGTAAAAATTATGCTTAATAGATCATTGGCTGAACACCCAGTTCCCTTCTCCTGCAGAGCAGGGCTTATAGACGTTCAAATGCCCCTGGAGCGGGAGGGAGACCATTAGCCTTCTCTGTGGGGCTGTGCTTAATGGACATGGGAGAGGTGGGAAGGCAGGGTCTCTGGTGGCTCACTCTCCTTTGGAGCAAAACGTACACACCACACACACACACACACACACACAATTGAAGTCAAGATAAATATCACTTTAACGCAATCTTATTTTTAAAAAGTTAATGCAAAACTTATACTAAACAGAATATCAAGATTGTAACTGAGGAAGTTCTGTGTGGAGCCATATAGGAGCATGAGGCCACAGGAAAAGTCAGTAATGGGAGCATGGTGGTGACCTCCCTCTCTCCCAGCATAGTGTGCGAAGGAAACCAAAAGAGCCAAGGGGCCAGCTGACAGCACCTTGAATGGCAGTGTCTCGCCTACGCCCGGGATGAAGGCCGTGAAGAGGTAAGTGGAGAGAGAAGGCTGGAGAGGGAGCTGCTGTTTGAGCAGGCTTGCTGCTGAGTATAAGCTTTCTCCCCAGAGCCAGAGCCAAAGGGACCCCTGTAGTGTTCATGTTGTCAAGTGGCGTGGTTTGATCCTCCTGGTACATAAGTCAGTGAAGCTGAAATCTGTAGATTAAAAACCAAATGGGGCACAAAACACTCCTTTGGAATGCAAAACGAGCAGGCGATTTAAACAAAATCAGTCAATCTGTATGTTTTGTTTAATGAATGGATTTTGAGATCAGATAGGCAGAGACAAAATTCTGTTTTATCTCTGAAAAAAAGTGAAAGTTGCTCAAACGAGGTTATTTTTGAAACTCCTCTACTTTGATAACTGCCCAATTTCTTTGTGAGTACCCTTGCTTGAATACTTGTGAATAAAATTGAGAAAAAAAAAGTCTATTAAAAATCTGACTGGATGTCGCTAAGTCCATCTACTTTTCAGGATGATATTTTTGGCAGGAAGGGATCCATGATATGTGGTTGCTTTTTGTTGTAGTTTGAAATTACCTGATGGCAATTCTTTAAATTTTTCATTTAAAATGAAAGGTTAATAGTTATCCTGCACAATTCTTGCAAAGTGGAAATGAGATTGGAAAGTTAAAATATAATTAATTTACTTTCCTATTATCCCTTCCGTTGGAGGAATATTCATGCATTCTGAGCAGATAAGTTTCGAAAGAGGCACTAAATTGCAAGTGTTCACACTTGGATTCAGTTTAAAAGCTAAAAGCTTTCAGACCAAATAAATTAGACAGGCAGACGAGATGAAGCTCCGTTTTAATATTAATGAGTGAGTGTTCTACCTTGTGTGTGTTGTGTGCACGGCCTCAGGTTTAGACTCCAGATCTTTTTGAAAGTTGCCGTGGGATTGTAGTTGGTATGTGCTTTGTGAGTACATTGTTGCCATTTCTACCTGTCCCAATGTCATCCGTGGCCTTGGACAATGGGAAGATGCTGCTGAGACCTCCTCGGATGATATTTCTGCACCTTGCCTGCCAACTTCTCTGCATCTTGCTTTTGAGTGACGTGCCACTTAAGCTTTCTCTGGTTGCAAGCAAAAGAAGTGATATGGAAAGACATGGGTAAGTCCCCAGGATCCAAAGAAAAGACAGAAATGAATAGTGAAGTTGCTTGGCAGGGTCCAAGATGTGCGTGCTCACTGTGGAACTCACCGATGCCCTTTGCAGGTCCTGAGGTGAGAAGGGGAGTTGTGTTTGGTTTGCCTGCGCTTTGTAATTCATTGACAGCTTACGTGGATGCTGTTTATGGGTGAAGTGTTAGCAGGATTTCTACTTGAAGAATCCACTCAGGAGCTGCTGATATATGTCCTTCCATTTTTCACATCGCCAGATTTTTCTAGAGTGTAAATGGACATGTCACATTCCAAACTCTGAGGGAACTAAAGAAAAATGTCAGCTTACTTATTTATTTAGTCATTCAACAAATATTAATTGATGGGTTAAGTGAGTGCCAGATACAATGACCTCTAGCACTGTGGAAATCAGGCAGATGTGGCCCAGTGGAAGATGCAGAGGATAAACAGTAAGCAAGTTTTAAGAAAAAGGTCATAGCTGGAAGGCTACAGGTCCTGAAAAATGAACAAACAAACAAACAAAAACAGGACATTGGCCCAGAAAGTGATACAGGTAGAGGAGGGTGCTGGTTTAGGAAGTCCAAGGGAGCATTTTTGAGAAGTTGTTATTGGAGTCTAATGGGAAGGAAGCCATCATGCTTCTGGGAGAGATCATCCCAGGCAAAGAAAACCAGGAACCTAAGGCTGTGGAGCCATGAGCAAGTGGAGCCCTTGGGTGACAGAGAGATCTCTGAGCTGAAGTGGCAAAAGGAAACGAACTGCAGGAGGGTTCCGGGAGGTGGCGGGTGTGCGCTGCCTTGGGGGTGATGAAGGAGATTGGCCAGCATCCTGGGAATCTTGCACATCCTCTGCTTGGTGCTCTGACCCAGCTATGTCACCAACTGAGAAGCCTTGTGCCTGAAGGCTCAAGGGCCTGAACCAAGACTGGGAAGTGGGGGGCAGAGAAAATTGCAGAGTTTAAGGGAACTCTGAAGGCTGTCTCCACCTCTTGATCCACAGGTAACACTATTTTGCCATTAAACTCAAAACCATGATACCTTTAATTTGAAGTCTGGTGATTATTGCAACCAATCTAATTTTGGCAGGGTAGTAAAGCATTTTGTAATAACTTTAATATCTTTGTTTTTTCTATGGATGTGTGCTTTCAGATATCCTTGAATTTCTCTGATTATAATTATAAATTGTAACTAGTATCAGTGGATAATTAAGAGACAATTACACTTTCAAGTTCTAATTAAATTTGTGCACCTTTAATAATTAATCACGAGGCTGTAGCAACTAGTTTAGAAACATTTATGTCTTGCAGCTTTGTCTGTGTGTGTGTATATATATACACATATAGTTAATACATATATATATGCATACATGTTTAATATAGTTGATGCAGATAGGGGTCATGCATATTTTTTGTGTCCTTCCAAAACAACATCTCACATGCAAACATCTGCAGCTGGAGAAGTGATAAGTAACCAGCTGTTTAGTACTTTTATCACTTAGGATGAGTTTTTGCCATGGGTAAAAAAGACTTGAAGTCTAAACAATGGACTAAACAAAATAGAAGTTTTGCTCATTCACGTAAGACAAGAGACAGCCATTCAAAGTTAGCATCATGCTTCTATTGTTTCTTGAATCCTCAGGGACTTAATTCAGTTCTCATTTGGAGAGGTAGGTAATCTGGGTCTTTCTGACGCAAATCTGCAGCTACAGTGCAACCTATTGTATCTACAGTCCACACAGGAGGAAAAGGAAAGAGAGAAAAGAAGAGGGAAAATGAGTACCAACTTTTACTTGGTGCAGATCCCCAGAAATGCTGCGCGGTGCCAGCCCTCACATCATGTTTATCCACTACTTGTTCACAAGGTCACAGCAAGATGGAAAGGAAGCTTCATTTATGAATAGTGGTGTAAGTCAAATCACTCTACGTCCAGCTAAGAATTTAGGAACTCCTCTAGTATGGAAGAAGGAGACTGGATATTGTCAGGGGGAGCAACTAGCACCTGAAACAAGTAGGGAAAAAATTTTTTAATTCCCTTAAAAATGTGATAACCTAAACCAGAATAAGAAACTGTGGATAAAACTTTAAATACTAATTTTATCACCTTTATATCCCTTGAGTAGTTATATATTATTGTAAAATTGAAATACTAATTTTATCACTTTTATATCCCTCTTAAATAGTTAAATATCACTTTATAATAAGTAGTAATGTGAATTTAATGGAAAAGTCAGGTTTTTTTTTTTTTTCCTGGAAGAATAAAAGAATTAGAAAGAAACAGACCCAAAGAATCAATGAAAAGCAATGGAAAGAGTTCAGCAATCCTAAATTTTGCCATTTTCAGGGAAGGCTCTATCTTTATCAGCGGTTTGGTAACTCAATATTCTGCTCTGTTGGATTTGAAGTTCTGGTGTCTCCGCTAAATAACCTATCACAAAATTGTACAGTAGTGTCATAGTAATCAGCAGGAGCACAATCATTGCTGCTAATAAAGGTAGGGGCACTGATGTTGTAATAAAAGTATTCACTTCAGTTGGTGCTTTGAAAAATAAATGGACTCATATAGGTCAAAGAGTCCTGTAAGCTGCTAAGACCTCTGAGAACTGTCATCGTCCAGAACATTTGAGGTTCAAAGGAAGTTCCCTTTGTGACTGTTCTAGGTCAGGCCACTGGCTTTGCAATTTGAATTAAAGGATTAACACAGGGATAAGGTTTCCTGTGATCCAGGATGTGTCAGTCTCAGAGCTGTTTGTCCTCAGACTCCTGGTTATCACCCCTCAATGCATAGCTCAGCAGATTCAGTGCCCATTGCAAACCTGGGGACAGCGCCGCCTCCTGCCTCCAATTCTCCATCTGCATCTGATCTCACTGTACAGACTCTCTCTAGTTGCAAACAATTAATTTGAGCAAACATTTATTAAACTGTGTGCAGGTTATTCTCATGTGGTTCTGTGGCAGATACATGGCTGAATAAGAATTTTCTACTCTCAAGATGTTTATAGTCTAAGATGGAAAATAAAATGTACAACAATTGTTACAATGATCAATTTGATCAGTTTGAGAGTTCGATTCAAGACAGATCGGGGGGCAGTGACACACCCTGTCTAGAGTAAAGGTCAATTTCAATGAATAAATAAGGATTTCTATCTTTCAGACAAACTGCTAATATTCTTAATAAATGTTATAACTGTTTTGTGTGTGTGCTTTGACGGTTCTAGTCGATTTTTTTCCCTTCTGACTATTCCTGTCTCCTGAAGGGAAAATATCGAGAGGGAGCTGAGGGGAGAAATAGACTGATTTATAGAACAATTAAAATGTGAGGCGGTGAATTGCCTATAACCACAATTATCATTTAGAAAACTGTAGCCATGTATTTTTTCTTTGTTTTCTTCTGAGTTGTAACATTACTATAGATTATTTTATTTCTGTTTCATAATGCATAATGTAGTATGGTGACTATAAGTTATTACAATATTAATTATCCATGGATGGTGGTGTTTTGCATATAAATAAAAGCAGTTTTTACCATTAATGCATGATATAAAACCTTAGTTTCCAGTGTCAGTGAGGAAACACTGCAATAAGATTGAGTTAAAATTAATGTATCAGTGAATTTTAGAAAATATAGGAAATTGAGCTCAATAAATTGCCAGACCAGTGGTTATTTCCAATTGAAATTTTGAGGGGAAGAAGTATAAATAATGTACTATAATTAGTGAAAGGGTATATTGGTAAATTACAGGCAAAGGACCAAATAGGCCTTGTTTTTATAAATAAAGTTTTATTGGAAAGTGGCCCAGGTCTTTCATTTACATGTTGCCTCTGGCTGCTTTTGAAGCATGATGGCAGATCAACTTATTGCAACAGGATTTTTGTTGGAGGCTAAGACGTCTACAGAGGAAGTCTGCTGATCCTGCCTCAGAGCTTGGCTGAGCTCAGGGTCTGGATTCCCTTTGCTCCCTCTTGCTATCATGCTGCTCTAGGTGCCACATCCAAAGTCCCCTCCCCAGGGATCCTGCCCCACAAAACCCAACTCCAGTTAGCTCCAGAGCCCACTCCCCACCTGTCTACTTCTCTACCATAGTGCTGGTGGTGTTTTACTTGGTACTTCTCATATTTGAAACCTCAACAAGGAGTGGGCCAGGAGTCTGCATTTGTTCAAACTAATTAACTAGGTACAGTGGAGAGCTCATCTGTCTCTTTCTCCTTCTCTTCATGGGGGTCTGAAGAGTGTAACTCACAATATTCAATGAGAGTTGATAGAATGAACAAGAAGTAAGACATCTTGGATGTGTTTCTGTGAGCGATAATGTTTGTGCCCAAACGTATTCAGTATTACCCTGGGTCACAGGGAGCGTGTGTGTGTGTGTGTGTGTGTGTGTGTGTGTGTGTGTGAGGAGAAGGTGAAGGTGGTGGCACGAGGCTCAGTGCCTTATTAGGAAGCGTATTTCTCAGTTGATTCCCTCAGATGTTTGAAGATTTCTCTAAGTTAAGAGATTTGTGGAGAATTCCGTCAGAATATGTCAATATTTCCTCTGTCACTTGAGGGGTTTCTTGCACATAAACACATAAAAGTGTGCTTTGGAAGGCAATTAAAGTTGGCCACACACACTGAGTATCAGATGTTAGGGTTGCATGTCAGGTGTCCTCCAAAGCTCCTGTGTTGGAGACCTGGGCCCCAGTGCAGCAATGTTCCCAAGTGGGGCTTTGGGGAAGGGATTGGGTCATGAGGGCTCCGACCTCATCCCTGTGTTAATAATTTGATGGTGTTTGGGGGAGGTGGTGGAGGAGATGGTAACTACTTGAAGGAATGTGTCCTTGAGACATGCCCTAGGGACTGCATCTTGTCCCCAGCCCCTTCTCCTCTCTCCTTCTGCCTCCTGTCTGCTGTGAGGTGAACAGCTTTCCTTTACCAGGATTATCTGTCTCATTGTCAGCCTGAAGCCAAGGAGCTGGCTGACCATGGACTGAAACTGTGAGCCACAGTACCTTTCTTCTTTTAAGTTGTTTTCCTCAGGTAGTTTGCTCACAGCTATGAAAAGCTGACTGACACAGGTGTGGTGTGCCCTTCGTCCCACAGTAACACTTGAAGAATATGGCTGTGTGCATCTCAGTTCATCTTACTGATTAACTGATCTGAAACTATTTGTTTAATTTTATTGCCTTTGAAGGTATTTTTTCCAGATAATGGATGCTAGTAAATATTTAATTTAGCAATGTGAGTTCTGACTGTTTTTATGGAATATTTATTACAGGCTTTTACTGAGGTTTTTATCTTCAATTTTGCCACCAATAAATCTTATGACAAAGTCTTGAATCAGCAGTACTTTATGTCACCGTTCTTTTGTGAGAGGAAGCAAAATGTGATAAGAGTGTTCATAATCTCAACTGTATAATTAGAGGAGACTCTTGGTACTCTGAGTTCTCCCTGTGATGAACTTTCTTACTAATAACTTGACCTTCCCAACTGTCTTTGAAAAGTGTTGTTTTGTTTATCTTATTAGACTCCTAAGGGAAAATGAAATGGCTCTCATTTTTTATTAATTGATAAAACCTGTTTTTTTTTAATGTCTTGGTAGATCATTTTGTTTACTTGTGCACTCAACAACCTTTTACTGAGGCTTTTCTGGGTTTGAGGCTGAGCTGTGGGTGCCATCTCTTGCAAGGATCTCTAAAGAGGAAACTCCCTCAATCTGTTGTGCAGCTTCCCTAAAGAATTCAGTTTTCCGTGCAGGGGTGGCACAAGAAAGGTGACACTAGGACTTGAAGACTGTCACAGTCCATTGTTTTTGTTGCTATAAGTGAATATTACCAACTGGCTGATTGTAAAAAATAGTTTTATTTGGCTCATGGTTCTGGATGCCAGGAAGTCCAAAAACATGGCGCCAGTGTCTGGTGCCTGCCTTCCTGCTATATGGTAACAGGGCTGAGGACATCACATGGTGAGTGGACAAAGTGTACTAGCTGGAATCTCTCTACTTATCTCTCATAAAGCCTCAGCTGCCTCCATGGAGGTCCACCTCATGACCTCATCTGATGCTAGTTTCTTCCCAAAGAATCACTTTCAAGTCCCACTAATATGAATTAAGGGATTACCTTTCCAAACAAGTTTTGAAGGGTACACACACACAGACCATAGCGTAGAGTATACATAGAAAATTATAAGGAATATAGTACCTTTCATATGAAAATTCTTACCTGAAATCTATAGTCTCTCCCCTCTAGAATTATCTGAACAAAATGCCTGAGTATTTGTGAGTAGAATGTGTGAAGATAAAATAATAATAGTCTATTTCATGAGCATTCACTGCATTTTCACTGCTTTATGAAAGTTATTTCTTGCAACATTGTTCTTATTTCCAGATGAGCGAATGCAGTTACTAAGGACGTATAGGGGATGGTTGATCAGTCTGGTTTTAAGCCAAGATCTTATTCCAGGGATCTAACAGTCCATCACCTCTAGCAGCTTCTGGTACTCTCTAAAATGACAGAATGAATTTTGTTTCTCAATATTGTAATAGATATTCAGGATTCAAAACATGTTTTGATTTCTCTTTATGGTGTCTATTTCCTAGTATGAAGATGCATGTGTGCCATAGAAACAAAGGAGAAAACAGAAACCAGTGGCTTCCAAGCCTAGGAATGCCATTGTTCCACTGACCACCTTAGGGCGACTAGATTCTTAGGTGGAGATAAACCCATTACAGCCAGGAGTGTGCATGCTGGCACACACACCTCTCATGTCACAGCCTGGATTCAGCTTGGAGTGCTTTGTTTCAGTGATTCTAGTGAAACCTAGGAGCATATGTTCTTAGTGAATTCCACAGCTGATTCTGCTGCACTTTCACATCTGAGAAATTAATCTGCTTGCCCAGCCCTCCAAAGGTGGATTTTGCCTCTCCATCTTATTCGTAACAACTCACCTTGTCCTTCCATCACTGGATTTTTCCTTCATGGCGCTAGAGAATTAACTACAGCGACCATCTTATACAACTGATGCTTAAGCCTATTCTTCCTGCTGAACACATTTTATATCCTCTGACCAGCATCTCCCTGTTCCCCTAACTTCCAGCTCTGGAAACCACAATTCCACTCTGCTTCTGTAAGTTCAGGTGTCTTACATTTCACACATACATGCGATCATGCAGTATTTATCTTTCTGTGCCTGGCTCATTTGATTTCACTTGATGTCCTTCTGCTCTATTCGTATTGTCACAAATGATAGGATTCCCTTCTTTGTAAGACTGGATACAGTTAGATTGTCCATCTTTACAGTTTCTTCATCCGTTCATTGATCCATGGTTGGCATGGGCTGTGAGGTTGCTTCTGTTATCTGGCTCTTGTGCATAATGCTGGCATGAACATGGAAGTGCAGACGTCTCTCTGGGCCATTGACTTCATTTCCTTCGAATATATTCCAGTAGAGAGACTGCTGGGTCATACAGTAGTTCTTTTTAAACATTTGAAAAACCTCTGCATTGTTTTCTACAATGCCTGCACTAATTGACATTCCCACCAACAGGGCAGGAGAGTTTCCTCTTATCCACGTCCCTTTAAACACCTGTTATATTTGATCATTTGTACAATAGCCATCCTAATGGAGGTGAGGTGATACCTCATTGACTTAATTTGCATTTCCCTAATCATGTTGAACATTCATATTTTCATATTTTTTTAATTTTCACATACCTGTTTGTGGTTCGTGTGTCTCCTTTTGAGAAACATCAATTCAGATCTCTTGCAAATTTTTAATTGGGTTATGCTTTCTTGCTATTGAGTTTTTGAGATCCTTATACATTTTAGATATTAATCTTTTATCAGATGAAGTTTTGCAAAAGTTCTCTCCCATATCATCTGTTGTCTCTTTGCTGATTATTTCCTTTGTTGTACAGAAGCTCTTTAGTTTGATGTTACACTGTTTGCTTTTGTTGCCTGTGTCTTTGAGGTCATATTTAGCCAATCATTGTCCAGACTAACCCACTGAATAAATTGCCTCCTTTTCAATTTCATGCCAATCAAATCCAATTGTACCTGGTTGTACCTGGCTTCATTTACTCACTCTATCTGTGAGAGTCATTCTGCTTGTTGCATGGGTCAGGGCTTTATGTCTGTGTCTTGTTCCATTGTAAGAATATAGTGTGACTTATTCATTTAGTGTTTATGGTTGCTTTAGTTGCTTCAAGTTTTTTAAACTTTGAATACAGCTGTAAGAAACATCTTTGTGCACACTTTTCAGTGGACAGAGATACCCATTTCCCTTGAGCATACACCTGGAAGTGGAGTAGGTATGTTGATATTGCCAAGTAGTTTTTCAAAATGGTAGCATGAAATACACCCTCAACAATAATATTTAAGAGTTCTAGTTGTTTCACATTGCTCTGGTATTTCAAGTCATTTTAGCTAATCTAGTGTATGTGCAATGCTTTTTTTTTTAATGTTTTTTTTTTCCTATTTTTGTTACTCTGATGTGGAATCCTTGTTATAGGTGCATGGTTCTCCAAGTAAGACTGCCCCATGTTTTATTTAACAAATCATCTATTTATGGATCATAAGGCTGTTTTTAATATGTTTCCTATGTAGAACATATTTTCTTTGTAGTTGTACTGTGATGAAGTATAGAACTTGAAACATTGGCTCAAAAATTAAGTTAAAATTTTGATAGCGGTAGTTTCTCCAAAAAATTGTGCCCATTAAACCATCTATCATCAATGTATGAAAATTCCTTTCCACATAGTCTAGATAACACAATATATTACCAAATTTAAAAAAAAACTTATGTTAATCTAGTCAATGAAAAGCGAGATCCATGTAAGTTTTGTTTTTCTTTATTTTTTTTCTGAATGAGCTAGAAAGACTTCTAATGTTTACCAGCCATTTGAGACTCATTTCCTATGAGTGCCTGATTATGTTGTTTGCCTAATTTTTCTATAGGATTATTAGTATAATTGATCACAGAACTTCTTTACATATTTAAAACAGATAATTGTGTAAAAGACTGACAACCTTCATTTGCATAAGCAGCATTTTAAAGAAAAAGGAAAGAAAAATTAAAATTAAAGCAAATCCTCCATTCCAATATTTTGAAGCACTCAGCAATATTTTGCCAGTTCAGCACATGGCGGGAATTCATATTTGCTGCACCCTGCTTGGTTTAGAAAGTGCTTGCTTGCATAGTATTTCATTTAATCCTTATATTAATGCTATTAATTTATATCTGTATTCCCCTTACTAAAGATACCAAAAAATCTGAGATTTTAAGTGATTTGACCAAGGTTGCACGCTAGTACTAGGGAGACCTATGCAACATAGGTTCCATGTGACACACATGTTGTAATTTCTCATGCACTCGCTCCCCACTTCAGGTTCTGGCACCTGTCCACCTCCAGAGTCCTGCTGTTTGTATTTATTGCTGACCCCATTAGCGTCTGTTCACATAAGCTCTTTCATATAGTGGGAAAGGAGGACTGGAATGAGGTAAAGAAACAGAGATTAATTAGATCTCTCATGATTTCTGATTAGAGAGTAATTAGAAGGTCACACATACTGAAAAGCTGAGATCAACAAAATATACCAAAGGAAGGAATTAAATTAATATGATGGTACATGTGTGAGAGAAATGGAGCGCCATTCACGCGCATTGACCATGTTGCAAAGTGCATTAATCAAAGTTGGAAATTAATGATGAAATGTTTTTCCCCCGAGGCAATTATGCAACAGGATTCTATGCTTGGTATGATTTGGTTGCATGAAGTGTTAATATATAATAAACCACCCTTGGGAAGTGCTTCCTGTGTGCTGAGAGTGGTCCTACACTTCATTCACGGCAACTTCCTTATTCCCCAAAATGTTTCCCAACTGCAGCTTTGGGAAACAGATAAATTATTAAGAGGGGACAAAGGAGAGAGGGAAGGATAAAGAAGGAGGAAGGGAGGAAGAAATAACTGATTATTTCTAACTGATAAAACTCAGAGTTTTATCTAACTCACTCAATGAGTTAGTTTTGTTTTAGTTTTGTATTTTTATTTTTTGATTTTCTGTATTTCTTCATGCTATGACGATGGTTATTTTTATAATTCCTGCACATTTCTTAGAATAAAGTAGAAAACTTATTTATGCCTGGAAGAAGACTTAAAATGAAAAAAAGAAAACTTTTCCTGTAAATTTTTATTAGCCCAGTCCCCAAAACTTAGCATTTGGTTAGGAATATAGATATCCAATTGGAATTGGCAAAGCAAGGGTATATTCCGAGAGGACTTGATGTACAAAATCTGAAAGGTCTTCTGGTTCCTGGGCGGGTCCCTCCATGTCATTGGACAGAGGCGTTTTGCACGTGGTTCACTGGGGTCCTGGTGGTACAGTGGAAGTGGTCTTGCTTTCTGAGGCTGATGCCTCCTTTGCTGCACAGATCCACACTCTACACCCGTCTCATAATTAAATTGCCCACACGACTCTTAACAATGTGCCCATAGGTCAGCATGACTACACCTGATGCCAAGTTCAAACACTAGTGCTTGTCATTACATGTGACTATCCAGGGAATGAGAGTCAGTGGGAGAGAACTTGGGGTTGTTGTAAAAATGGGGAGACTGGATGTTTCCCCATTTTCTTCCATCAGTGTCTTCCCAGCGTGTCTCTTTATTTAATCAATTTCCAGGCTTGGAGGACGTCCATCATCAAAGGTGAACACAGGGTGAATTCAGAAGGGGAAGATACTTTTTCTGCGTTACTAGGCTGCCATTTGCATGCCTGGCATCCTTTCTTGATGCTATGTCTTATATTTCTCAACTGACCAAGCATTAGAGATTCTGAATCTTCAAGGAAGAATTTTAAGAAAAATATTTAAAGATGCATCCTATTAATTTTAATGGCGAGTAAGCAAATGCAATTTCCTCCACTGTTGTGTTTAGCAAATAAGAAATCATTGAGCTCATATATATCCTATTCGCTGGAGACAGACAAGTCTATATGCTAAAGAAAACTGAACTTGCCGTTAGTACTTATTAGCAATGAGGCAAACGTCCTGAAGTTTCTCAGGAAGTGTTCATGAAGAAGTAAGATATCTAGAGGCAATTACAGAGTTGGGCTTTAAAATTACTTTTATGAAAAGGAAGAACATTTGTCATTTTTGTTTAAAATCTTGATTTATCATATTCTGGGAGCAGAACTTGAAATGCTGTGTTTTTATTTCACCTAACAGAATGCCTTCCTTGCCTGCAGGCAAACAGAATGTTGGATTAAAACTTTTAATACTCTGGGGCAAAATCTGCTGGTTTTAATAAGAGACAAAGGCTCATTTGGATCTTCTCGTCATTACACAAACAAGTCGAGCCTCCGTTTATCATGTTCATTGCTTTAAGTCGGGGTGCACAGCATTGAAAAGGAGGAGGTTACCAGGGCACACATGGGCTGCAATGAGCGATAAATCTGAGGATCTGCCAACAGATGTACTCGCTCTCACAGGTAATTGTCTAACTCCATCTTCTTTCATCTGTAGCCAAGACAATTTCGAATGGATATTGTTGACAAACATATCACTTTATGCAAATAGTCTCAAGAAAAATGAAGTCGAACTCCATACAAATAGTGTCAGTGAGGTCATCTGTCTTAAAAAATAATAAAGCTCATGGTGATGGAGACTGCTACAAGCCAGGCACTCTGCCAGACCCTTCATGTGTATTGATGCATGTAATCCTTGTAGCAACCTTTGGGTTTTAATATGGCTACTGTTCTGTACTCTAGATCATAAGGCACCAGGTGGGTCCATGGCCTGACTATGGTAGCAGGTTGTTAGGGTTTGTCCTAGGAATCTGACTTCAGAATCTAACCCATCAGTCCATGATAAGAAGCAGCATAACCAAGGCTAATCCATGACTTCTTCTTTCTGGAATGAGGATGGGATGGAACAGACCAGAGAATAACTTCTGATATAAGCTTTTCACCAACATATATCCAGGCAGGTAGCAGGTGGGTCAGGGTGTGAGGGGAGACGCCAATCATTATAGCACAGAAATTAAAAAATGCTTACATTTGCAAAAGAAGAACATTGCTGGCACATATTTTATTGGGATTTGCCTTTCATTTCCTTGATTGACATTCTCCCCATGCTTCATCTCATGTATTAGAGCATGATCACATTATTCTAGGGGTGGAGAATGACAGCAGAATAATGGGTACAAAATCTTGCCTTCATTGTGCCTTCTAGGTGATGAGCTATGTAGACTTAAGCAAATGATGGAACTTCTCTTGGTTTTGACTTCTGCATCTCTAAAGTGGGTGTGGTTACCATGACCTTCTAGTGGTCCTGTGAGGATTTCAATGAGAAGACATTTGCCAAGGATTCTGCAAAGGGGACTATGGTATTGATAAGCAATACTATAGTCTTTAGTACTAGAACCTTCCTTATCATCATGTCAGTCTATGGCAGTGTGAGGTTATTATGCTATTGCTTAAACACAGCTCCTTTGCCATGATATTTGAGCTCCCAAATGGGGATTATCATGATCTTTAAGCTGCATATATCCATTCAGAGTGAAGTAGAGTTGAAATTTTTCTTTATTTTATAATTTAGCTACTGAATCATTTGAGTCACTATTTTCAGCATTGTGACTTTTAATTTAAAAATTCAGTTCTGTTTGATAAATATTTATTAAGCATCTACTATGAGCTAGGCATTGTGCCAACTGTTTATGAGACACAGATAGTCTTTCAATGAATTTATACTAAAGGAGCAAAAGCAACCACACCAATGTATCTACCCATCCATCCATCCATCCATGCATCCATCTGTCCATCCACCAATGAACTAACAACATGAAATAAAATGCACATAGCAATGAAAGTATTTGGTGTTTGAGAAGTCTCCAAAATGAAGATGATATCTAATTTAAACAAAATCAGAAATTACTGAGGGTTTTAGCTGGGAGAGAGTAATATGCATTTGTGCACTCAATTATTTATTTAGTATGTATTATTTAGCTACTTTGTTCTAGGTATGTGCTCGGTGCTCAGGGTAGGAGAGTGAGAAAACTGGCGATGGGTATTTTATCTCATGGAAGTCCTCGCTGACTGGGGAAGTACACCAGGTCTGCATTTTGGATGATGTTATAGTGACAATATAAATAACACAATGGAGTAGAATTACAATGGAATGCAGGAAGGAAGAGATAATTGCAATAGCCCAGGTGCTATTTTAAGAGGACTTTAGATAAGGCAGGGAAATACATTTGTCTGAATTACCCACAGAAATGCATCAGATTATGGTCTCATATTTTGCTGTTAATCTATACACTGCAGACATAGTATTCATTTAATGAGAAGAGGTATAACAGAGAATGGTGTTCCTTGTCTGCCTTGAGTATTCACATTTGTGGTTATTTCCAAATGATGTTATTCAGAAGGATAGAAATGGAAAGAGAACCAACTCCCAATAATATAGAGTGGATGGGTCTTAAAAAATGAAACAGTGAATAATTGTCATGAAAATGACAGGCCCGGATGCACACAAAGGGAACAAATTCTAATTTCAGATTGTGCAGTCAGGCAACAGAGCTCAGCAGAAATGAAAGGCTTTGTAAAAATCCCATGTCATAGTCTAATTTTGCACATAAAACATCCACCCACTCTAAGAACAGATTAAAAAGTACTTAACCTTAGCGAATCTGTATCTGAAAACTTTTCTGTGGGGTTCTGATAAGATGAATGAGATTTGGTTATTGGGCCATTGGAAATTAGCCTGCTTGTCTATGATGCTCAATATTTCTAAAACTATTCATTGAATGTAGCAAACATTTACTGAGATTCTAGCAGTGTGGTTGCCTTGGACAATGTGAGGCTGAATAAGACTTGATTTTACCTTCTAGAAAGTCTTGGAATCCACTAATATGCAAATCACAAAGACGGACTATCACGGTGATAGAGTGTGCACTTTCAAGTAGGACATTCCTCGGTTCAAACCTTTTATTTAACATCAGTGTCTATAAGCCATCACAGGTTTCTCCCATGATTCCAAATTTTGCCATTTCTCAAATAAAAATATTAGTATTGTATGAATTTTCTAAGCTGCAAAACCAATAATCAAAAACTTAGTGGATTAAAAATAATGTGTTTATCATTTCACAATGTCAAGGGAACAGAAAACTAGGCTGCTGGCTTAACTTGGTCTATTGCTCAGGCTCCAAAGGACTGAAACCAGTCTGGCCAGGTCCCTTCTGGAAATTCGGGGTCCTCTTTTAGGGTTGCATGGTTATTGGTATAATTTGGCTTTTTGGGGTTGTATGACTGAGGTCTCCACTTTCAGAGTGGCTGGTAGCCAGAGCCTGTGCTCAGTCCTGGCCCAGTGTGTCCTCAAAGCCAGCAGGGGAAGCTCCTGATTGACAGACCCTCTTTTAAAAAATCATCAGACAATCTCCCTTTTCATTAATATAAGGTCAAGTGATTAAAGATTTTAAATACTTTTGCAAAATCCTTTCATTTGTGTCATGTTCTGCTGTTTAGAAGCAAGTTCCAGGTCTGGGTCACATTCAGGGAGAGCAGATTCTCATGGGCCAGGGAGTCAATGAGTGCATCTTAGAATTCCTTACTTAGGATTTGGATAGGCTGCATAACTCCCAGACATCAGTGACTTAACAGCACACTGTTGTGGTCACCTGCTGAGACAGATGACCCCTTACCAAAGTCTGTTCAGAACTTTTGGACCAATGATGCCGCACGCATTAAGACAATATTCATATATGCTAAGTGAAATAAGCCAGACCAAGAAAGACCAATACCACCTGAAGTCACTTACATGTGCAATCTTAAAGATCTTAAGATTTTTAAAAAATTTTATTTATTTTTTGCATTTTGGAGATCAAACCCAGGATCATGCACATGTTAGGCAAGTGCTCTACCAGGGAGCTGCATCCTCAGACACTTATGTTAAGTATCATTAGCACAAAAAATAGTGTAAATAAGTGGTGAAAGATGTGTCAATTAGCTTGATCGTGGTAATTATTTTGCAGTGATTAAGTACATGGAAACATCACATTGTAAATCTTAAACATCTTTGTCATGAGGATCTCAATACAGTTAAAAAGGAAAAGGAGAAGGAAAGGTGTACTTACTTCAAGGAGATCTCTGGGCATGCAGGACAGGCCTCTGCAGCTGGTTGGAGATGGCTGGAGAGAGCAAGAGAAGGTCACTGGCCTGTGTTTCCCTACAGTTAGGGGTGGGGTCAGAGGGCAGGGCCTGCAGACAGGGGCTGGCTTTCCCATCAGCATGCACATTTGTGGGCACAGGAAAGCAGAAGGGTGAGGCACAAAAGCTGCCAGCAGCCAGACATCCAAAAATGGAGTCAGAGTGGTCCTGGCATCCACATCACACAGCACTGAGGTTGCCAGCCCAGCTGGTATGGTGGCAGTTGGGCACAGCTGTCTTCCACCTTTCCTATTCTTAGCATAGCTCTTCCACTTTAGGGTCATTGCAGGGTTTAGGATGGCTCCTGGGTCCTTGGCCTTTTTATCCACATCCCAGGCAGCTGGAAAGAGAAAGAAAAAAAGTCTAACATGTGACTTTCGCCAGCCGCCTGTCCCTCATTGAAACACTTCCTGGAAGGCCCTGCAAATGAGGCTGGCTACGTCTCACGGCAGGGCCATGAGTTCAAAAGGACTGGGAGCCTCAGGGGAGTGGGAAAAGCAGGTTTCCAAGCTTAGGAATTTGAAGAGGATGTCAAATACTTAGTCCAGTGACTGGCTTTTTCTAGAAGTTCCATGAATTAAAAAATATGCACATTGAGCTATTTTAAACCATCCTGATCTAGGAGTATTTTAGATTTGCAGGAAAAATGGGTGAAGAGTAGAGAGGGCCTGCGAGTCCTCACTCTTCCGCTTCTTCCTGGTGTGATCTTCTCGTGTGACCAGGAACTTTGACAAAGCTAAGAAGCCGATGTGGTGTGTCACCATGAACTAAACTCCATACTTTACTTGCAAATCTCCAGCATCTCCGCTTGCCTTCTTTATATTCCAGGGTCCGCCGGTGTTTAGTCACCATGGCTCCTTCTCTCTCTCGCCTGTGATGCCTTTCCAGAGTGTTCTCGTTTTGAAGACCTTGGCAGTCCAGAGGTTCCTGGGCAGTTGTTTTGTCGACTAGCTCTCAATTTAGATTTTTCTCTTGTTTCTCAAGATTGGCATTTTGGGGAAGCTCACCGCAGAAGTGCACAGTTTTTCCTGCCCCATCACACGGGACAGTACATACCATCCACGTGATGTTGTGTTTGGGTTTCTAAAGTTACATTTTCCCCCATCCCTACACTGTGTTTTGGAAGGGGGTCACTGAGTTGAGCCCTTATTCAGTGGGTGTGGCAGGGAAGGGGATTAGGCTCTGAGTTAGTTTTTTGCCTCTGAGACTAAAATGCCTGATGAGAACAACTTAGAGGAGGAAGAGTATATTTTAGGCTCACAGTTTCAGGGGTTCAGTCCCTGGTCAGCTGAATCCATTGCCCTGGGCCTGAGGTGAGGCAGAGCATCACGGCAGTAGGAAGTGGTGAGCAACACTGGACAGCTCATAGCAACTGGGAAACAGAGAGAAAGGAAGGGGCCAGGGACAGATATAGAGTCCATTCCCCAGTGACCTACTTCCTCTAGTCACACCTCAGCTGCCTACAATTACTACCTTACTGGGTCCATTCGAATTATCAATCCATCAAATTGATTAATCCACTGATGAGGTCACAGATTTCATCATCCAGACTTCCCACCTCTGAGCATTGCTATGTTGCCTAATGCGTAAGGTCTTTGGGGGACCTCCTCAGAGCTAACCCATAGCAGGCTCCATCTCCTACGGGGAGGACATCTACATACACTATCTGGACTTCTTCAGTCAATTGCCTCTTCTCCCTCATTTAGTTATTGCAAAAATTTATATTAGTATGGAATTGTGCATTTTTTGTACATTTAGTGCAATCGATACTGAATTATTTGTTGTGTGTCTCAAGTCGTTCCAGCTCTGGCCACTGGGAACTCTTTTAACGGGCCCTCATGACAAGAGCCTGTTGGCTCATTGTGAACTTTCCCTATGCCAGCCCAGAATCAGTTATTTCCCCAAGGAGCCCCATTTATTAGAATATGGTGCTAAAAATTAAGGCCTGGGAACAGTATGCACATTGAATTTTATAAATGTCAGCTGAGCCCTGACGTGATGGAGACAGTTCTATAAAACTGTGGGTATGATTAATTACCAGGGGAGAGTTACGGTGTAATAACGAGATGTGCCTTGTGAATGATATCAATGAATTTGTCTATACATCATCTCATTTTATTCTCCTGCTAGCACAAGAAGGAGATAAATTAAATCACATAATTCTCCAATTTATGCATGAGAAAAGGCAGGCTTAGATATGGCCAAGTGCCTTGTGCATGTCACAGAACTAATGAGTGGTAGAGATGAAACTTGAAGCCACGTTTCCCAGATAGCGCTCTTTTCCATCATGGTATGCTGCCTTCTCAAGGGACTTTTTTATTTTTTATTTTTATTTATTTATTTTTTTGCGAAGCTGGGGATTGAACCCAGGGCCTTGTGCTTGCGAGGCAGGCACTCTACCAACTGAGCTACATCCCCAGTTCAAGGGACTTTTTAAAAGAGATGCTTCAAAGTATTTTTTTAAAAGTTCTTTCAGTTACTGAGTATGTCAACAAAGTGATCAGTCTCATTGTCTTCTAGCCAGACACTGCTCCAGATTGGAAATTAATTGTTGGGTAGAGCAGTTCCTAGCAATTGTGCAGCTAATAGCCTCATGGAGAAGAAAGTCAGTTAATGAGTCAAAAAAATAAGTAAATAGCTTCTTGGAGTATTAAGTACTGTGCAGAAAATAGCATTTGCTGGAAGATGAATGATGAAAGTGTGTGCACTGGACACATGACCGGGAGGCCTGGGTGGATCAAGGCACGGCAGATACAAAGAAGTCAGATATACAGTGATATACCCACAGAGAAAGGATGTTTCCAAGGCTGGAACAGGTTTGGCAGGTTCCATCAAATACAATGAATGCCACTGTGGCTGGTGGGTATGTTGAAGATGGTAAGTCAAGGCAGAAGATAAGTTAGGCAGAGGTTAGATAATTAAAGGCCCCACAGGGCATGAAGATGGTTACATCTCTATTTCTTAGAGCACTGGGAAGCCATTGTAGCAGCTGGTAGGGGAGTTACAGGATCTGATGTGAATTTTTAAAAAAATCTTCATACCATTTGTACAGAGAATATACACCACAACTTTCTTCAAAGTTAAGACACCATTGATTGTAATATCCACTCGTTTCAATATGTTAAAATTTGAGAGAAAAAAAAAAGGAAAAGAACAGTACAATTCTAAAGTGTCATCTGCTGATTGCAAGTGCATTCCAATTTGAGAGGCGTTAAAACGTGGGGGAAATGTACGTCTTAGAATGCATGAAGTGCAGAAATGGTTGGTGAGAGAACAAGCCGTGAAGTCAACAGGAGATGGTGGCCGTCCTGTGGGTGGGACATGTGTCTGGAATAGGCTGGTGTCTTTGAGCTGGAGATTGTTCAAGAGATTTTGGTGTAAATGAAGGTAAGGAAGCAGGGCCTAGTGAAAAATGAGATGTAGGTATGCAGGAGAGGGAAACACTACTTCAGGCTTCAGGTTGAACCACAGGAGGAGGGACGGACCTTCATTGGGATGGAAAAGGACATTTGGAAAGGGTTCTGACTTCATTCATGAAAGGTGGGATAGCTAGGAGACTTCCAAGTGAGATTAAACACATGGTTGAATGAGGATTGTCTGACCACAGTAGAGACAGGTGAGAGCTGATGATATTGATCTGGGAGCCATTCACACGTGGTCATTAAAGACATGGAACAAGATGAGTGAGCAATTGAAGAGACCATGGAAAATCTAGGAACTTAGACATGGTCATAGGAAGAGGAACCAGCAAAGAAGTCTACAAAGGAAGCCAGTGCAGAAAACGGCAGCAGGTGGAGCTTAGCATCACGAGGGGAAGAGTGTCCAATGGGAAAGAGGTCCGACCAGGTGGCATGTGCTGAGAGGGTGAGTTTGATGGAGAATGAGTAATGACCTAAGGTTTTGCAACATGGAGATTATTAATAAGACTCTAGACTTGTGCCAGGTGCTCATATGTTAATTCACACCTTGGATAAGTACAGATAACCCTTTCAGAAATTACCAATGCTGAATATTAACCTTGACCACATTGCCCTTTGTCTAGTTTTTTTTTCTCTTTTTATAACTCTTGTACTTCTGTTCAAAGAAGACAAAGAATAAAATAAAATAATAAAATAAAAATAATATTTAATAAAATATTAAAGATAAAGAATATTTGCAGATTTATTTTTTAAAATGCTTTCAGTGACATGTGTGTGAATCAATTCTGAAATTATTTAGTTAAATGATAAAATCGAATTATTAAGCTTTGCATTTGAATTACATCAGGATTGTTTATTAGTTTGTTTATTCAATAACCTCTCTTTTTTTGTCCTGAAACTATTTACAAGCATCTTCAAATGTATAGAAGAGCTATTTACTTTTAACAATTAATCACATGCTGAGGATTTTGAGTGTATGATTTTTAGTGCTTCTGTTATTGACCATTCTCTGAGTGTCTTAAGATTGTCTAATTATGAGATGCTCCATATTATAAGTTTAAATGCAGCTCTTGTCACCACAAAGAGAGCTTTATCCAACTTCTTCACCATGGGAGGCAGGTGTGTTAGACGTGGTCCTGGCTTTTTTTGGAGATGTCAATCCTGAAATTGGGTTATTTAGAGAATAAAGAGACAGAGATGCTGGATTTATTTAAACTCTTTATATTTTCTCATAAACTCTTTATTTTAGAAAGATTTTAGATTTGTAGAAAAATTATGATAGTGCAGAGAATTCTTGTGTACCCCCAGTTTCTCCTGGTAACCTTTGTAGTAATAAGGTACATTTTTCTCAGTAACTAAACCAATATCATTAGCATATGATTGTTGATGGAAGTCCACATTCTCTTCTTGCTTCCTTCACTTTTACCTTCTGTCTTTAATTCCAGAATCCATGCAGGACCCCACATGACATGTGGCTGTCTTCTCCTTCACCCGATCTTGGCTTTGCTACCTTCTCAGACGTCATCATGACCAATTGTTGAATGTTCCCTCCAGTAGGGCTTGTGTGTGGTTTTCCTCGTAATTACACTGGGGTATTGGATTTTGGGGTGGAGGAGATACAGTGTCATTTTTGTCACATTGTGGCAAGGGTGTACACTGTCCCCATAGTGGTCACAGTTGATGATGACCTTGGGTACCTGGCTGAGGCAGGTTCTCCTCTGAGGAGTTGCTCTCTGTTCTCCTTTTCACGCTGTGTCCTTGGAATGAAGTTATTCTGGCCAGCCCTCTATACTTAATAGGGAGTGTGCTCCATCTCACTGAGGGAAGAAGTTGCCTCCACAGATTATGTGGAATTCTGAAGATTTATCTCTTTCCTTCCATATATATATTTTTTTTACCTATACACTCAGTCAATCCTTAATTCAGTCAATAACATATATATCAGTTCAGACTCATGGATATATGTTTTGTACTTTGAGTCATAATCTAAAAAACCCAGATTGGTGTTTCTTTTATTTACTTTTCTTACTATATATACATATGTGTGTGTATGTATATATGTATATATCTTACTATATATATATCTACTCTATTTATATCTGCCATATATATATAGATGAGGTATATATATATATGCATATATATATACACATATATCTTAAGTTACTACATATTATCCCATTGGTTAGATATAGCATAGCTTATTAATTAATTCACTATTTATGGTCCCTTAGTTGATAATTTTGCACAAATAAAATTATATAGATACCCTTGCAAATAAAAAAGTTGAGGTTCACAAAAATGACGAAGGGCAAACTTCTGTTATTTATAAGACAAACACTTTAAAAAGTCCATTGCATTCCCTTACATTGTAAGATACAGTGACATTTATGCAAAAGATATTTTTCTAGAGACCTCTCGTGACCTCAAACTCACACAATTCAGAATTATTTTTCTAGTAAAAGTCAAGGGTGCAAGGTGTATTCTCAGACCACATAAATCAGCAGCCATTGCTTCATCTGTGTGTGTTTTCTTTAATGATGCCTTAAAATTCCACAGTATGTTTGTTGATATTTCATATACTGATATTCCTGAAATTAATGGTATGGCATATTATTGTGGTTATTTAAACTTCTTTGTGGCATTTTATCACATCTGATATCATTAATTTTCAGCTATGATTTCCAGTGTTAGCACAAAACAAGCAACACTTTAGTGGCCACTTGGAATGTATTGTTATGGGATCCAAAGAAGTTTAAATTACAACATGCTATGTTAGCTGGCAGCAAAACAGACACTAATTCATTTTCAAACATTATGTTCTGCATAATACTTCCAAAGGTTAACAACCATTTCTAGTTAGCTGCTAGTGAGTGGGATTACCATAAAGGAAGCATGAACACCGAGTTTGCAATTATTTGACCAGCTCTGAAGTCATACAGTGCGGATGACTTCGTGGGATATTGTTGCTGTTTAAAATTTTAATTTTAACTTGATATTTATTAACATTTAAATATGACACTTTCATATTTAAATGTGACATACACACATGCCCATACACACATATGTATGTAACATTATCTCTGTGTTGACATATTTGTACAAATAACTCATGTCCAATAATAAGATACCAAGACACCATGAAATGCGCTTATTGATATGGTTTTATTGACTTTCTCACTGTGTGGGGACCAAAGCTGTGTGTAGGAAGCAATTTACATGTGAATACAGACACACATACACATACATAAGCATGTGTGCATGTGTGTGTTGTGTAGCATTCACGGAATTACTAGGCATTCTAATTTGGAACAATTTCAATTACCGTCACATGTCACACTGAGCTCTAAGGAGGAGCAGGCGTTTGAAGAGGATAGAAAATAAAGAAATATTTAAGTTCATTCTAAAATCAATTTGTCTTAGACTATTTCCAAGAAGTACTTAAAACTGTTATGTCTTATGGTTAAATTTTAAGCAGTGATTTGAAAATTCACAGGCAGCAATGTAGCTTTCAACCATTTCTTATTTTTGTAATTTTCCAATATTTTAGAATTTTATGGGGATCCTCAGACCAACAACCAAATAATGCAAAACATAATCAAAATATGCTTGAGACACATTCCAAACTCCATGAACATTGTTTTATAGTATCAAAATAAATATTATTACATATTATTTTTTATATATTTGGTTTTGGAGAATGAAATTATTTAATTTGACGTATCTCATCTGTCTCTAAAGAGCTAAGTGCAATCTGAGTGTCAGCCTCAATTTCTCCGGAGGTACAATCATGGGTGGAATCCTCATCATCTCCATAGTAACTGTAATTAAAATGACCACATTTTAGGCATCTCCTCCTCAGTGCCTCTGGAGAGTCCAGTCAGTATATTTGCTCCCATTTCTGCTTTCTTAATCTCACTCTTGTTTTGCCCTGATACCTGTCCTCATTCTCTGGTTCTTCTGACCCAGAAGTAGAAGACAACCTTTCCCTCTCGACTTTCCCCAAACCTCAGAATCACAATAATTTGTATGCAGTGGACATTTTATGGCAATTTGCGGTCAGTGGAAGGTTATGTCAAAGCATAGTGTGAAATCAACTGTCATACAGCCTTGTTCTTTTGAAGACCTCTCAGCCTCTCTTACCACCTCATTTCTCCCTGACCAACCTTTTCCTGATCTCCCCATCTGAACATGTGACTCAAGCTTCCCTCTCCCTATGGGTCCCCTTCATAACCCTCTCCAACCACAGTTCCCTCTCCAACCACAGTCTTCAACTGACTCCAAAACTCAAATTTCTCCTTGATGAGTTCTCACATCCTTACCTCCCCTGACCAGTCCACTGAAGGCCTCTATAACACATAATTTCATGGGTCAACTTGACTGAGCCATAAAATGCCAGATAGTTAATCAATTATTGTTCTAGATGTTTCTGTGAAGTTGTTTATGGATGAGACATAAACATTAACATTTAAATCAATAGATTTTTAACATTAAGTTAGATCAACATTGTAATTAGTACAGTAAAATAGATTGCTCTGCATGATATGGGTGAGCTTCATCTAATCAGTTGGAGGTCTAAATAGAAGAAGAAAATGACCCTCCCCTGGGTAAGAGAGATTTTTTGAACTGACCACGTTTGGATTTGTAATGGATTTGAATTCATTTGCCTCCCCAAATTCATATATTAAAGCCCTAGTCCTAATAAGATGGTATCAGGAGGGAGGGTTTGGGGGAGGTAATTAGGATTAGATGGGGTCTTGAAATGGAGCCCTCACAAATGAGATTAATGTCCTTAAAAGTCCCCAAAGGTCTTGCTCTCTCTCTACCACATGAGGACTCAGTAAGACTGCTATCTATGCGTCAGCAATCAAGCCCTCCCTGGACAACAAATCTGCCAGCACTTTGTCTTTGACTTTCCAGCCTCTGGAACCTTTAGAAATAAAAGCTTGTTGTACATTTTGCTACACTGGCCTGAGCTAAGATAGACTCCCTCTGCAGCCCTGGCTCTCCCTGGGTCTCTCACACCACTAATCCACACTGCTGAGTGGATCTACCAGCCTTCACGATGCCATGAGCCCATTCTTTATCATCAGTCTCTCTCCCTTTCACTGGCTCTGCTTCTCTGGAGAATCCTAACTCATATGGTCTCTACCCCACAAACTTGTCCTAAGAGCCAGCTTGTTATTTTGCTAAATGGGCTACAGGTTCTTAAGTTACAGACTTTTTAACTCTCATGCTCTGTTTTAGTCAGCTTTTTTGCTGCTGTGACCAAAGACTTGAGGAGGAAAAGTTTACTTTGGGACACACAGTTTGAGAGCTCTCAGTCCTTAGACATCTGGCTCCATTCCGTGGAGCTTGAGGTGAGGCAAAACATCATGGCGGAAGAGTGTGGTTGGACGAAAGTGGCTTAAGACATCACACCAGGATGCAGAGAGAGATGACTCTGCTCAACAAGCACAAAACATCAACCCCAAAGGCACGCCCCCAGGGATCCACCTCCTCCTGCCTACAGTTACCACTCACTTGATCCCTACAAAGGGATCAATTCATCAATTGGGTTAAGGCTCTCATAACCCAATCGTTTCACCTCTAAACCTTCTTGCATTGTCTCACACATGAGCTTTTGGGGGACACCTAATATCTAAAGCATAGCATGGTCACAGTTATGCACATCTTCTCATCAGTTCTATAAGGAAAAGGCGGCACACAGCAATACTACACCAACTCCCGGCATCCTCCCTGCTCCCACCTACGTCAGGAAACCTTCTCATCGGAGTTCATCACAGAGCACAGTTGACTTGCTATTTTTGTTTTAAATAGCTCCATTTCCCATTATTGCCTTTATGCCTGTGAAGGTGTCTTCTTGAAAAATGACCCATCTAAATCAGCAGTTTAGACTTCACATGTCTAATGAGAATGTTGTGGGTACTGAAAACTTGAGACGTTTGGTCTTGATTTGTCCAAATGCATGTTCTATAGTTCTCAGGGCATTGGAATCAGGAGAAAAATCGATGAGATGATCAGTTTGTATCACTCAGGAGACAAAGCCACTGGGCCATAACTGATCTGTCTCAGTAAATACCTTTGCATTATCTCCTGCTAATATGGTGATGTACAGCCAGCTATAGAGCACAGGAAAATAACTAGAAATAGAGTTTGTTAATGCATTTTGGGGAGTGATACCATCTGCTACAATTGTCAGTAGTGCTTTAACGCAGACTTTATCAGCCTCAGCATTAGGGAGCTTTTGGACGGGGCAATTTCTGTTGTGGGAAGAAAAAAAAAAAGGAAGGAAGGAAGGAAGAGAGGAAGAGAGGGAGAAGTGGAGGGAAGAAAGTAAGGAAGGAGAAGAGGAGATGCAGATAGAAGTTTAACTTCCATCTATGAATATGCATTACTTTAAACTTGCATTGAAATTTAAAACTTAAATTACTTTTTCCAAAATAGGATAATAACAGCTAAAATACTCTCACTAAAATGGACACCGTTCCTTTGGAAAGGGAGTTTTCAAAAACCACATCTGTGTATTTTTCCCACCTACCTCTTTGGGGGAGTAAGTCAACTACCATAAGAATCAAAAAGATTGTTTGTTATTTGAAAAGGTGTTCTGGGTCCACTTTCCTGCGGAGAACTGTGAGAGCTTATGACTAATTTTTGGCTAGTCAAGAAAAAAAGTCACTCCCTTAAATAACTTATGATAAAGCCCTTAACAGTCTTCACAGGCAATTTCAAATGATGTTTTTTTGAGAAGTTGAAGGTGACTTAACTTATTTTTTCCCCTACTTTACATAGATTTATTTTTCCCATTTACCTCCCATCAATAATCTGTCATATATTTCCTTTATATTTTAAATCACTGAGCATTCCCTTGGAGATTTTGTTTTAAAGATCAAAATACCAAATCAAATCTGCATTTTATGTTACTGTAGGCAAGACCCTATGCCAGGTGCCCCGGTGGGTACTCAATCAGGTGAGGGCTCAAATGGCTTTCAGCACAACTGGAAGGTGGACAAGAAGGCCAGGCTGGGAAGGTGAGAGGGTAGCAGGTGGGGTGTGAGCTCAAATGGTAACCAGGGATGGGTGGGCGTGGTGGGGCACAGTGATGGTTCCAGTCCCCAGGCTTGTGCTATGAAATTCTGAGCAGGCTACATTTAATTAAGGTCTGACAAATATATTGAATCATTGAATATATTGAATATATTGAATTTATATATATGTATAAAATATATGATTATATATATTGAATATATTGAATTTCCAATAGATTCCTAATTTCCAACCCAATTATTATCCCACTTAATGTCTAATATACATATAAAGTATGTATATATATGTATATACATTTTTTCTGTATAAAGTATATACTCTATATGTATATATAGCATGTATATAAATATGTATATAAAATATGGGTTTATATGCATATAACCTTTGGGTTTAGTTAATACCAAAATCACACACTGCAAAGGAAATCCCGGTCTCTGGATTGCTGGTCAGTCCTGAGGTGCGCACCTACCTGCAGTGCCCACTTGGACTGCTTGGGTCACCACTACGGCGTCTGAGGTTCTGCATTTCTTCCTCCTTCTCACTAGCCCGTCAGAAGTCAGGATATTCCTTAGCTGCACCATGGCACTAGCTTCTGCCTCCTCTTCAGCATTTGCCCCATAATGAGCGGTAATCATGGCCTGATTTTTTTTCCCACATGGTGGTTTTTCTGAGAATGCCCTTTGGTGTCCCTCCCAAATGAAATGCCAGGCCTTTTCTTCTTGTGTGTCCTTCTTCTCTTTCCAGGTGTAGGAGATTTGTCTTGTCTTGGCTCTCTCGCGGCAGTGAGTTTGTCTTCACTTTTATTGTTATCCGGAAGTTAATTTTTCTCACCCTTTGTCCCCAAAATGAATAATTCTCCCTCAAGCCCCCAAGAAAGTGGCTTCGTAGGCACTCTCCGTAGCTGTGAATTTCCTTTAGTGCATGCTTCTTGAAATTAAATTTTTCTTTTCTGCTTTTTTACTGTCAGGTAATGTTTCTTCACTTTCCCTCCCCTACCCGCCCCCCAAATTGATGACTCTCAAAGCGTATTTTTTTCTTCCCACTTTTCTGAAGTTGAAAAAGCAATATCAGTACTTAAAGGGACAGCCGTGACATTCACCGGGATCTTCTTCCAGGAATTTGTGTAAGGAGTTAATTCTGTGACTATTAACGGCCTTTTTCTTCTCTCCTCATAGCTCTCCGAAATTTATAGATCTAAAATATAGATATGTTATTACATAATTTTACAAACATACACAATTTTTACTTAGAATGGAATATTTCCTGTTTTCTCTGTAATTCCTGGACTTACAATTGGTTACCAACAGGCTTGTAATGGCTGACTCAAAGGTAAGCACATTCCCTGTGCCTCCCTCAGAGAATGCAGCCTTCTTTCTAATTTTCCTCTGGTTTGTATGATGATGACAGTCAGGAAAACCATTCTGCCCAGCGCTTGCATGATCCCTCTACACAAGTATTTATTCCTTCAAAGAATCATTGAGTATCTATACTGTGCCAGACGCTGGACTTGGGGCGGGTCAGTGGCTAACAGTGGAGTTCTGTCCCACCTCCATGGGGTTATCAATCAGGGAGCTGGTCTTGAAATCCATGAACCGATAGACGATGCAAGCAACTGAGCACACCCTGGTTTTGTGTTGCAGGAAATGCAGTCCCTTTGTATAGACATCTGTTTTCTCCATTTCTCACAAGTAACTATTGCTGTCACTTTCTGAGAGATTGCCATGGGCCAGGGACTTGAAATCCTTTAATTGCATTATCTCATTTGACCGCATAGGACCTCTAGTAAGAGTGAACTCTAGTACCCATTCTACACAAGTGCAAACTGAGCCCCAGAGTGGCTGTCATTGTGTGCGTAACCCTGGTGTTCAAGGCAGATCCAGGAGATCAGATACCTGCACCACCCATCTCCTGGAGCTGAATTGATTCACTTAACTCTTTACCTTGTTAGCCAAATGGTCACTTCCTGTTTCTAATGGAGACTTTCTATCTCCAATCAGTTCAAACATTTGCCCCTTAAACTATTAATGTACACTTTGGATAAATGTTTACTGAATGATCATTTCTTTACTTTTTATTCAGTCAAGTGCTTGGGAGTCAAATGATACACATAAGAGTTTGCACACCACCAATTCTCTCAAAGAGATGCTCAGTAAATACTTATTGAATGAATGAGAGAAAAGTTAACGATTAGGGGACATTTTCTACTTTAGAGGAAGCTCACAAACCAAGTCCATCTAATAAAATCTAATTCAATGTAATACAAAATACTCTGTCATTACAAAGATAGACACAGAGGCATAAGAAGGGATTCCTAGTCTGGATTTTAGACTCGGAGGTTAAGGAGAAGACCCCCAAGTTGTGGAAAAGTAAACTGAGTTCCAAAGTTTGGTTACAGACCTGAGCAAATGGGGAGAACCGTGTGCCAAGAAGAACATCAGGGGAGAGTCTGGAGTGCCTCATCTTGAGCACCGCTGAGGTTTGGGGCTGGGACGTTCTCCCTTGAGAGGGGTTGTCCTGAGAGCTGTAGAAGGTTGGGCATCATCTCTGACCTCCAGCCAGTGGATTCCAGCAGCACTCTTCACCCCCAATGGTGCCAATCAAAAATGTCTCCAGACATCTCCAAATATCCTCATGGGCTAAAATCCCTGGCTGATAGTGGAATATGTGTTCAATGCAGTGGTGGAGATAAGAAATGAGTGACATGATTGATTGAGACGGAAGGATACCAAGATCGAAGAGAAGGTGGAGTCCATGGGAAGAAGAGGTTTTACTAAAGGAACTGAGTAATTTTACCGTTGACTTTGAATCCTCAGGACTGATTTCTAAAGGAGAGCAATTTCAGTCATTGTTTAAGAGGAATAACCCTGGAGAATCAAGTTGAGGTGTCTGCATGGGGGTCATTCTTCTTATCTCCTTCTTGGGCATATTGTCTTATATCTGTGTGACTTAGCTTGGAAGTGTCAGACCATGATATCAATGCTGATGAAAGTTCCAGAAGGCTGCTGCTCTGAGCTCCTCTCCACCGGGCGCTTGCCTGTCACTCACTGGAGAGTGAATCGGAAGAGGAACCTTCCCTAGTACCAGACTCCATTTCTCCATGCCCTTGTTGGACTGTGCCCCTGTACCCCTGTGAGCTGAGTAAGTCCAACTCAGCTCTCTCCCTGACAGCCTACTATGTGCAGACACGGGGTGAGATAAAGTAACGCACCGTTGGGGAGTGCAAGGAAGCAGGATTGCTCAAGTACGCGGCTGGGGGCTACCTAGATTTGTGTTCCTACGTCACTGCTTTTCAACCTGTGACACTAATGATGCTCTTTCACTTCTGTAAAAAAATGTTGTCCTCATCTGCAAAATGGAGACAACACCGAGAGTACCATGTTAGGGCTGTTGCTATATCTTGGATTTTAAGTGTCCCCCAAAGGTCCATGTGGTAAAGGCTTGTCCCCCAAGTTGGAACCATAGGAGGTGGTAGAACCTTTAGAGGAGGCACCTAGCAGGAAATACTTAGATCACTGAGGGTGTGGCCTGAGGGAATTGTGAAACTCCTATATTTTCCTCTCTTTCTCTTTTTGGCCTTTCTACCATGAGGCAAGTGGTTTTGCTTCCCTTTATGCTCCCACCATGATGTATTGCCACAGGTCCAAAGCAGTGAGGCCAATTGATCTTGGACTGAAACCTCAGAGTCAACCCAAACCTTTACTCTTCATAAGTTGATCCCCTCAGATATTTGTTATAGTACTGGAAAACTGGCCGATGCAGTTGTTAAGGCTTGGGGGATGGGTCAGCACAGTTTGCTGCACCTGTGTCCTCTGCTCCTCCTGTGGCTTTAGAGATGAGCACTGGGAACTAGAGATGAGTAGGTGGGTGCCACCTAGCATTGCGTGATTGAAATTAAATCCAAGAAGTCCCCCTAACAATACAGTATGGAAGGATGATGTCTTGGTAAGGAGGTGATCCCCAGAAACACTGGCACGAACAGTATAGGAGGGGCAAGGTGGGGAAGGAAAGGCACCAACAGAGGCAGCTTGGAAACTCTGGGAGCCAGAATAAGACAAGCACCTTTGAGTTATTCCACTCCAGGTATGAGTTAAGTGGGGTATTTATACACTAAGTTCTGTCAGCTATTGGGTGAGGATTTTTTTCCAAAGATTGAGAATTATCTGGCGTGTCTGGCCTTCCATTCTGTGAACAGAGTGGATAGGGTTGCCAGATTTAAAAAATAATATAGGATGCCCACTTAAATTTGAAATTCAGGTAAACACCTATTTTTTGTTGTTTACGCATTGCTCACACAATGTTTGAGACCTACTTATTCAAAAAATCACTTACTGCAGTTCAACTTTACTTGGGCATCCATGTATTTTATCTGGAAAACTCTAAATGGACTCTGGATGACACAGTTCTTAAATAAACCTATCTGTTTTCTAGTAGTTGAATCTGAAACCGGCATGCCCCCAAAGGGTAAGGCCCCAGGAAACACAGGAAGCACCATCCACACACAGCACTGGTCTTGCAGGAGTCTGCATGGCACCCATCATGTCCATAACTGGCTCTTACAGTTTGGATTTGAGGTGTCCTGCAAAAGCTCACGTGTGAAACAAAGTTTAAAAGTGAAATGATTGGAGTTTTGGCGCTTTAATCTAATCAGCGTGTCAATACACTTGCAAGCATGAACTGGGTGGTAAGTGTAGGCAGGCAGGTGTGGCTGGAGGAGGTGGTCCCTGGGAGCGTGCCTTGGGTATATATCTTGCCCCTGATGAATGGCGCTCTCTGCCCCTTGCTGCCCTGTCCTGAGCTGAGCTCCACCATGCCCTTCCACCTTGATGTTATCCCTCATTTTGGACCCAGAGCAATGCAGCTGGGTGTCTATGGATTGAGACTTCTGAAACTATTAGCCCCAGATAAACTTTTCCTCCTCCACGTTGTTCTTGTAAGGCCTTTGGTCATAGCACTGAGAAAGCTGACTGCAATACTGGCCCTAGCTCACTCGGCCCACCCGGGCTCAGGCTAGCATATGTGATGTAAAGCAGGACAGCCAGACTCGGGGTGTCAGTCCTGGTAGTCAGAGAAAGTGCCAGAAGTGGTAGAAATCAAGCTATTGTCACCGAAGGGTGAACACTGAGCACTCCCTTTGCACACGTGAGTTGGGGCAAGGATGTCTTTTGTAGTCTCACTAGGTACTATTTAGTAAGGCGTCCACACTCTTGGTGTAGAACTGGTTAGTAGTTTATTGACTTGGAAACATTAGGCGATCCCAGAAGGAACGCAAGCCATTTCTGTGTTAAGGCAGGGATGGCGGCCTGGGCAGGGGGAGATTCGGCTCATTAAATGCTCAGTGTTAAAAATAATAAGGAGGCAGAGAAAATTGGAGATGCAAAAAGGAGGCCTGTGATTGACATCAGCTCCCCACAGTTTTCCAGGGGCCCCGTGAGTGATACATGTAGCAATGAAGGCCTGTCACACTGTGTCAAAGGAAATGTCATCTGCAGCTCAAGGTGGAAGTTTTAGAGCTGAGGAAAACACACGGGGGATACAATATACATACTGAGCCTGGCATTAAATCAAAGCGCATTAGAGGAGTCGTTGCAGGAGAGAAGCTGGTCTGAGCTCTGTCAGTTTCCCAACCAGGCACGGTACAGAAGAAATTCATATCGGTTGTGTGGAAAATTCATCTGTTGATCTTAAAGCAACTGCCAAGCTGTCTTTGGTACATGACAGCTGGAAGAATTTGCTTTCTCAAATCAGCGTTTCCCATGCAGGCTTTCAACTGATGGGTTAAAGAGGGAGGGAGGGGATCAGAGATGAAGACGTGGAGACATGCAACAGGAGGGCAGAGGAGCTGGAGGAGGTGTGATGAGGAAAATTAAGTGAACCTAAGTGTCTCCTAAAGGACTCTGCAATTTTCAGATAAGTCACTTGTTGTAAGCCATTTTCTTACAGAACATAGTTCGCCCCTATTGGTGATGACGGGTCCACACTTGATTCCCAAACTGGATTTTGCCTTTATTTCTTGAAAGGAAGCATGAGCTTTGTGCAGATACAGGTAGAGGTCCCCCACCATGGGGGTACCTGCCACTCATGTTTGTGCTGCCCGAAACTCACCCTTGCCAACTTACCCTTGGAAACCAGCTCCATGGGAAAGTCCACCCAGAAAATGCAAATGGTGGGCTCAGTCAAGGGAGGTCTGAGGGCCGCCATGTGCTTTCTGCTGGGCTTGTGCCACTAGAACTCCATGCAGGACACGTCAAGCTGCACTCTGTTTGCCCAGTAAACAACAGTTTTTGATTTTTTAAAGAAAAGATTTCTAAATCTTTGTGGTTTGGGTAGACAAGCGATATCAAATGGCATTTTTTTTTTACTTTCAATTTTGTTCTTTGTCCATTGTTTTTTTCTCTAAAACCAAAAGCTACATATCTTATGATTTGAAAATAGTGTATATACATGTGTAAAATTTAATTTAAAATGCATGTATACTCTGCATGCTACATTGTTTTTTCCTAATACATCTACTTCCTGTTTCCACTTCTGTGAATATAGACCCATATTAATGACTGCATACCCATTATTACATCAAATAATTATTTTAACCAATGATTTATTGAAAGTTTTTTAAAAAACAATATTACAATTAAAATTTCTATATGTGCATATTTGGGCACTGCCATTTTATTTCTTTAAAAAGAATCCCCCAAAGTAAAATAGCTGGATAAGAGGGTACCCATAGACTTCTTTCTAATACATATTGATGAATGAGCCTGTGGAGAGATGGTTTCATTTCATGTCTTCATTGGCAATATACAGTCACCTGTTCCATTTGAACCATCTGAAAAATAGCAATCTCTTGAAACATATCTCAGGTTTTGTAGGTCAGAGGTCAGGATCAGTTGGTTCTTTCCCACAAACTCACAAGACCAAAATCAAACCGTGGGCAGGGATGTGATTTTGTCTGGATGACAAGTCTGGGGGTGATGGTGACCCCAATCCCATTCATGTTCCTGGTGGAGTTTGGTTTGAGCCACTGCCAGGACTGCAGTCCCGTCTCCTTGGTGGCTGTGAGCCAGGCACTGTTCTCAGCATCTGGAGACGACTGCGTACAGTCTCCAGCTGGTTCATCATCTGCTTCTTCCATTTTCAAAGCCAAAGTCAGCTAGTTCCTCGAGGTGTGACCTCCAGCATGCCTCTGCCTCATCTCCTCTCTGCTCCTCAAGTTTGCGTGTCTGTCTTCCCTATCTGCTTTTCGGGCTCTGTGAATACATCGGGCCCACCTAGATGATCAAGGATAAACCCCCTATCTAAATTCATGGGTGGCAACCCTAATTTCATTTGCTAACTCCTTTCAGAGAATCACCTTATGTCTCCTAAAAGGTCCTCTAAGTACAGACCATCAAAGGTTCTTAAGTTTTATAATCATTCAATTAAAATATATCAGGTTCTAAATTCGATGGAGGGATGTACACTCTGGGTCTTATGAGCATTTTTCTGCAATTCATTATAGAGGAGTACAATTAGGGAATATATTTATATTTTCTTTACTTAAAAATACATTGATCCCTTGGGGCTGAGGTTGTAGCTCAGTAGTAGAGCACTTGCCTTGCACATGTGATGACCTGGGTTTGATCCTCAGCACCACATAAAATAAATAAATAAAATAAAGGTATTAAAAAATACATTGACCCATAACACCACCAAAAAAAGAATAAATAAGTGTGTGTGTGCATGTGTACATGTGTGTATGTAGTATATGTATATATATACACACACATATTTATATGTATTATAATATATAAGTATATATTATGTATATATATATTTTATATATAGTATATATATATTAGTGTTTAAATATAAGTATATATATTAGTTTAATTTATATACATATATTGGTATATATACATATATACATATAAACTATTTAAACTCTGTTCTAGAGTCCATATTAATGAGAAAAACCTACTCTCTTGGATTTTATATTTTAGTATAGGAATGGGAAAAGAGGAGGTGAAAATAATATATTAGTAAATGTGTCTCTATTACATCAGAAAGTTTTATATACTTGGGCTGGGGATATAGCTCAGCTGGTAGAGTGCTTGCCTTGCATGCACAAGGCCCTGGGTTCAATCCCCAGCACCACAAAAAAAAAAAAAAAAAAAAAAAAAAAAAAAAAAATTTTATGTACTATAAAACACCAAAAGAACAGTTGATAGAGATTGGGAGTTCCATGTGGAAGACGGGGAGCTTGGCTTTTCAAGGCAGTTCCCGAGAGACCTCCTGGAGAAGGTGAACATCAGAGCATAAGTGCAGGAGGTGAGGGTGGGCACCTCCACCTCTGAGGTGAGCATCCCGACGGGACCCACCCACACCTTATCCTCTCACCTGCTGCTGCTGAGTATTCAGCCACAAAACCAAGGAAGCTTTTAAACATCAGTGAAATTACGGGAGGTTTTAGTGAGGAATATTTTGGAAACGGTAGTGGAATTGTATCAGAAGGAGTTAGAGTGTTCCTGTGGGGTGCAGAAATGAACGGCATTTAAATAGCTTGCTCATTCTCAGAGAAGAACTAACCAGAAAAGTCATCTACACCTCTGCTGCCTTCACAAATACATTCAACTTTCAAGTTGCTCATGTTGATTCTCAAGAAAACTGCCTCCCCCCCAAGAAGCAGGGTGTAAAAGCTAAATAGCAGCAAAGCTAATACTAATATCTCATTTCCTTTGGTTTAAGTGAGAAAGTTCCCTCTTCCATCACAGAAATGGATAGCTTCCTTGATTCACTTTTACATTTTGATTTATATCCATTTCATTGTGGAGAAGGCGGGATGGAATAAGAAGACAGATCCATAGAAGGGGAACGAGTTAGCTGAGTGGGATTTGAGAAATGCACGAGCACTGGGAGGAAACGGTGATGCTCATCAAAAGGCACCACAGAACCACGTTATGGAAAGAACATGCTAGTCTGAGGTTCTATTCCAAGAATGAGCGATTAGCTTGTACTGCAATTCCACGACATTTCCTCCTCATCTTCTCTGCTGAAAGCATGGTTATGAACAGGGCTTCAGTCATTGATCCAAGCATGTCATGTTAGGGTGGGTGCCTAAACTCCCAGGGGAAACAGGAATGGGATTCATCAATTTACATCTATCAGTTGAGTTCTGGACAGAGGGGAATCAGTCACTTCTCAAAGCAGCAGATCCCCTCCCAGGCCCCAGATGCACATGTCGGGCATGCACTGGGTGGACATCTGTCCCTCTCTCATTCACAGTTGGAGGTGGTGAGACAAGGCTGGTGGCCCTCAGAGTCAGGGTACTATTGTCTCCATTTTATAGCTGAGACACTTGGAGGCATCGCATACTCTGTAAGTTCTCACCAATTACAGGTGAAAGAGCGGAACTGAGGCAGCAGAAGTCTCCAGACACTACTCCAGACCCTGGAAGCTGACTGTTCAACTGGGAGATGAAACCTGTCTTGTGCTTCATGAGTCATTTTTTGAAAAGGTAGAATAGATCAAAAAAGCAAATTAAGTGTTGTTGTATATTATGCTACTTTTGTGGAGTTCTTTGTTCCTTTTTACTGATTCATTAGTTCTGGTCTTGTGCGGGTGATTTGTTTTGTCCAACGAAATGTTCAAATTTAAAGGAGAAATTTTAAAAGCCTCCATGAGTTTCCTCTTCCCCTGAGCTGTTGGCTTCTGCAATAATAGCTAGATTTGAGTAGACACTGGATTTTCAGCTTCAGCTTTGGAATGGGAAGGTGTAACAATTCAAACCTTATATAAGCTTGGAGCAGAGCCAACACCCCATGCCCACCCCACCAGTGAGGAATAAGTATAGATTCATTGCAGCCATCAATGTTTGGGACCATAGAAAAGCCTGACTAAGATAGTTGTGCAGCAAATATGTAAGTTTACATGGGATCAATTTAAGTAGGCTGTCAAGGCTCACAAAATAGTCACGATAAATCCAGTTATTTAGTAAGTAATATTCTTTACATCACAGTTATTTTCTTTCAAGACAAAATAACAATTTCAAGAATAATAGCAATTATTGAATGCTTAGTATATGGAAGATATTATTTCTAAGTTCTTTACATATATTAATTCAAGATAATGCATATAAGGATGGTGTCCCATATTATATAGCCAGACATTGTGGAAGCTAAATAGCTTTTCCACATTTCATACCATGATTTCAAATGACAGAACAGGCTGTGTAATGGGAAGCTTTTGTTCAAAGCCTATACACTCTTGTCCACCATGGAATACTGCCCAACATGTTTGGATGTTTAAACATAATTTACATGTGGATTTTAGTAAAATGCTGCACAAATTAATAAAATTGTAGATTGCTAGTATAGGGGAAGGGCTGATACTGAGTTTGCTCTCTCTCTGTCTCTCTCTCTCTCTCTCTCTCTCTCTCTCTCTCTCTCTC
>JAJEJO010047817.1:0-16481 GCA_020662805.1 Glaucomys volans
CCTCCTCCTCCTCCTCCTCCTCCTCCACCACCTCCTCCTCCTCTTCCTCCTGCTCCTCCTGGGCAGCCCCTTCAACCTCCAGCTGCAGGCCCCGTGTATGGAGGGGCTGCCCAAAGTCCAGGAGGGCACCAGCACTGCCTGCATGCTGTTCAGAGCACAAGAGCCCTCGTGACCAGCCTTGTGAGCAACCTCCTCTCCTCCTACAGGTAACTGGGTGGGGGTGAGGGGGAGGCTTCACATGGACAGCCACACCTATATGACCAGCCTGCACCTCCTGAAGAGGGTACAAAAGGGTCCCCAGGGCAAAGACCATCTTATTCATCCCTGTGAGCCTTGTGCCAGAGTCTGGCACACAACAGGTGTTGACGGGGATGTGGTGAATGAATGAAGACGGTAAGAGTAGTGGGGCGGGCCAACCTGGGCCATCCCACCCACCCTCCGTCCTGCCAGCCCCTCCTCCTTGGCCTCCGCACCCACTGGCCTTACCTTCATTCCTGCTGCTCTGGCTGCTGACACCACCACCAGGTTTCCAGCACATGGGTGAGGGGCAGGGGAGGGGAAAAGACCAATAAGCAGGAGAAAAAGCCTTTTTAGAGAGGCCAGAGCCCCCCGGGAAGCCTCACTGAGGGCTCCTACTCCCAAGACCCTTCACCCAGTCTCCTGGGATGAGTGGCTAATAGGTGATCAGGAGCACAGGCTGTGCCTGCTGCTTGGCTCCTGCTGCTATGGACAAAGGGTACAGGCGGGCACGTTGAGGGAGAGCTCAAGCCCCTCCGCAGGTGACGGGAGGAACAGAGACTGAGTCTCCTCAATCTGTTCTCCACAGTCCCCGCCCAGAGCTCCCTGCAAATGCCATCCGCCCCTCACATACTCACCTTTCTCGTTTAGTTGCCTGAGCATGTGTCTGGTCGGCTCTGAGGAGGAACACAAATGGGCAGAGTAAGCACAGGCCAGGAAACAGCGACACCTGGCCTGCATCCCACGCGCACAGCACCACCGGCCCATCACCAGCTCAAAGTCCCTTTGGCTCACCTCCAGCAACCCTAGGGCCCCAGGAAGGCTCCCTCCACACTGTCACCAAGCCTCCTCACACCTTGCCAACAGGGAAGCAGGGCCTGGGCCACTCCCACCCTGCTACAGAGCCCCAGTGCGCAGCACTTCGCCCAGTCCCTGCATTCACACACCCACCCAGGGCCCTGGGTTCTAAAGCCACAGAGAGGGGATGGATTCCATGCTGCCCCTCAGACCAGCCAATCATGTCTCCCCCTGGTGTCCATCTTCCTCTCTTGCAGAGACCACATCAGCACACTAGCTACAACCCCAGCAAGCCCCTTCACAGCACCCCAGCTGGAAAGCAGAGGTCGCACCCGACTTTCTACGGCCCTTAAGGCCGGACATCACGAAGCCTTGCTGCCTGCTGGGGAGTGTGGCCCGGCTGGATGAGGGGTGACCAGGCTCTGGGGATAGGATACAAAATACTTCCATTAGGCTGTTGGTACCACTGCCTCCTACCCCAGCTATTCTGGGGGCAGATCTGAGGGGTAAAAAGATCTTATCTCAAGAGATCCCTCTACAGAGCCCCTAGCCTATCCCCATCTTTGCCCAACTGGCTTTAAGTAGAAGGCTTAGAGCTGGCCACAATTTTCTATAAACTTGAGTTCTCTTAGCTGACCCTTGCCAGGGGAACAGACTAAAGAACTTCTTTTCTCCCAAGACACACACACATATGTATGTACACACTCTGACTGCATCAATAGAAGTAAACACCTCACTGCTTTTGAAGCGAGAGAAAGAATATATTCTATTCTTTCATTTTTAAACTTGAATATTTAACAGGGGCTGAAGGTGTAGCTCAGTGGCAAAGCACCTGCCCAGCACGTGTAAAGCTCTGGGTCTGCTACCCAGCACCATCAAAAAACTGTGTGTATATATGTGTATAGATAGATAGATAGATAGATAGATAGATAGATAGATAGATAGATAGATATAGATGTAGATATATGCATACAACTACATATGTATATATATAGTTATTTTTTTAAGACCAGATTAAGATGTAAAAATAGACCTTACTTATCCTATATTGCACTTGTCTGTCCAACTCAGTTCTTTGGAAGGAGAAAGTAGAAAAGACCCCAAGGAAGGCAGAGTAGTTGGTTATGCCTGACACTGGATCCTTGCAAGTGGCCTAGGGAACCCCTCTCAGCAACTCTCTAGTCTGTTTTTGTCCACAGTTTCCATAAGTTCCCTCAGTCGATTTCTTTTTTTTTTTTTTTTTTTTTTTTTGCCGTGCTGGGGGTTGAACCCAGGGTCTTGTGCTTATGAGGCAAACACTCTACCAACTGAGCTACATCCCCAGCCCCCTCAATTGATTTTCTAACACAGAGAAGGAGGAAGAAGAAATACTACTGACAAACATTCTAAGACTAAGACTTTTCCTTCAAAACACCTTTTAGTGTTTTGGAAGAATTATCATGATGAACACACATCTGGAATGCGGGCTGTCTCTGTGGCAACCAACAGTGCCTCACCCCGGGCCTCTGGAGCATCTGGCAGCTCCCACCCCATCAGGGATGCTGCACCAGCTCCAGAAAAGGAAAAGTTCAAGTGTGGCCAGCACCCTTTACTCTAAAAGGCTCAAGAATATAAAACATGTTTCAAAAAGATGTCTATTTTCTTAAAGTTAAAAGTAAAACCCATAAACAAGCGAACAAATTGTTAAAATCCAACTCTATTAGTATTTATTTACAGGTTAAATTCTCAGCCATGTGGAAATTTTGGTAAAAGTGGCTCCTTTCCTGACTGCCTTGGTGATAGCTTGATTGAGATATAATTTTTATACCCAAAGATGCATTTAAAGTGTACAAGTCAATGGTTTTTAAGTATATTCCCAGAGTTGGGCATCAGAGAGAGAGTTTTGATGCTGACATTAGGACAGGGCTACCATTTACCATCACTACCATTAGCACTTGAATGCTTCCAGGTTCCAAGAGCTTCCAATGTTAAGCTATGGCAAGTTAAGCAGAAACATCAGAGGAAAAGAAACAAAGTAAGCCAGAGACTAATAAAGCAACACCCCCAATTCAGAGCTTTTAACCATGAAACTTTTGTAACCATATCAAGTTTGCCCAGGTTCAAGATCTACCTGAGGTAATACCAAACAATACAAAAACACAAAAGCGCCGGGCGCGGTGGCATGCCTATAATCCCAGCACTTGGGAGGCTGAGGCAGGAGGATCGTGAGTTCAAAGCCAGCCTCAGCAACTTAGCGAGGCCCCAAGCAACTCAGGAAGATCCTATCTCTAAATAAAAAACAAAATATAGGGCTGGGATGTGCCTCAGTGGCCAAGTGCCCCTGGGTTCAATCCCTAGTACCAAAAAACAAAAAAAAAAAAACAAAAAAAATACAAAACCTTTCCAGAGACTACCTGCCCACCTTCTAGAAAGCCAAAGCCCACACATTAATCCACATGGGCACCCATGGGTCATAGCCAATCAACCCAGTGTAGGGCTGGGGCTGGAGCTCAGTGGTAGAGCAACTGGCACTGGGTTAGATCCTCAGCACCACATAAAAATAAATAAACAAACTAAAGGTATTATGTCCATCTACACCGAAAAATATTTTTAAAAATAAACAAACAAAACAAAACAAAAAAACCAATGCAATTGTGGATCCAAGTCAACACACTGTTCTCAGTCACTCCACAATCTTTCTCTCAGGGCAACTGTGAGGTGGTTCTCAACCCCCTTCCCCAACCCAAATCTGTCCCCAGGACTCAGACTAAATGGCAGAGTAAAAACAGACCAGAAAACAAATATGCATCACTGCAGAGCTAAGAATAAAAGCAAGGTCTTCTCTTTCTAAATAGACGATTCATTATAATAAATCCAAGAACACATCAGCAAGTCCAGCAATGGAAGAAAGCCCAGGGGAGGAAAATGGAACTCTTTCCTGAGACCCAAAGTAAATATTTCCTGTCTGGATTTGGTGCCACTTGGTCTGATTCACTTTCCTCATGTCCTGCTTCTGCTCTGCCATGCCAGAGGGAGGCCAGGAATCATCCATGATGTCTAAGAGTTACTCCCACTGGCCCAGCATTCTGAGTGGCAAAGGAGGGAGGTTTGGATGGAAGAGGAGCTAAGAAGGGGTGTGGAGGCCTGAATGAACAAGTATTCCTGGTCCTCGGAAAGGGGGCTGCCCAACCTAGTAGGTAAGAAGAGCCCAGAAGTACCCAGAGGAGGGCAGTCCAAGAACAGGGAAAAAACACTCCACAGATGTCCAGTGACCCTCCCTGCTGTCCTTGCCCCAGTTTCTGGAGAGATGAAAACAGCAGCTCCATGAATTGCCACAGATGGCCCCCACCTGGCCCAGGGTCCTGTGAAAAGGTCTTCTGCCCACACAGCCCTTTCCTTACCAGATTGTCGGCGCCCCTGGCGCACATGGGTGGATACCTCATCCTGGGAGGACCAAGCCTTCTTCAGCCGCTCTGGACTGCAGCGGTACCGACTGGGATCTGCAACCAGGAGAGAGACAGTCAGGCTTTGGATTCCCATGGACCTCAGCCTAGACCCTGCCCATACACAGTCACGCCTCTGCTGCACAACTCCTGATCCAGGGCCCAGATGCCTCCAGAGCTCCCTCCATCTTCTTCCATCTGGGGTCTTCAGGACTAAGAGTCCTGCCCCTCTGCAGGACTGCATCCCTAATTGTGTGGCTGACCTCCATCCCTTCACAGAAGGAGCCCCTCAACCTCCCTGCTCCTGGAATACAATCAGGCAAAGCCTGCCCAGGATGCAGCCTGACCTAACAAGTACAATCAGGAACAAAACAGGCAAAAAAGGGCTACTCACAATAGGAATCCATTTCCAAGATGGCTTCCTTTGCCTGGAAAGGAAGAAAACCCACCTATTACTACCATGCTGTATGCTGTACCTCTTCCACCCACTAGGACACCCACTGAGCCACAGCAAGGTCTGTGTATCTGCTGTACCAAAACCCACTGTCCATCAGAGTCCGCATCCAGAGGGTGGGGCCCAGCTGATCCACTGGAGCTAGCCCAGAGGGATGCACTCTGTCCACACCCCACCAGAAGCACTCTGGGAACTGACCTTCTGGGGAATGGTGGCATGGTGGTTCTCCAGGATGAGCCTCTTGATGTGATGAGTCCAGCTCCGTTTCTCCTCCACTGTCTTGGCCTGAGAGAACCCAAGGGAAAAGGATCCAGGGGTTACTATTACAGACTGAAGCTGCCAGGCACAGAAAGTACTTCTGCCTGAGGGACAGGCGGGGAAAGGAGCTGTGCTGGGCTCGCTATGAGGTTGCCTTAACTCCTCCCCACAACCCCAAGGTGTTTGCAATGATGGACACTGGAGCTCAGGACAGGGGGTGAATGAGGCACCAGAAATCACATGCAGATGTGCTTGTAAGTCTTGATCCCCACCCCTGCACCCTGGCCACCCTCACCTGGATGCTGTACTGTTGCTTGCTGTGCTTGTAGTGGGTGACTGTGAAGCACAGGGAATCTCTGGTGCTCTCAATCAGCATCAGCGAGGAGCACTAGGGGCAGAGGGAAAGGGGAGTCAAAGGGGAGGGGCAAGGAGCAGAGGGAGGGCCCAGCCCTCAAGACAGACTCACAAGGATGGTCCTGGAGCCTGATGAAGCAGACAAGAAGAGAAGACAGTACCCTTTGGGAAGGGGTAAGGCAGCAGAGGGGCTGGGGTGGCCTGGTTACCGGGATATGACCCTTGAAGACAAAGTGGTCGCCCCGTTTCTTGGTGATAAGCAGTGTTTTGTCAAAGAGGAAGAAAGTCCTCTCATTGCGCACGCGGTGCACACGGAACGTGCCCTCCAGGACAAGCTCCCCGTAGGTGGTCAGGTCTGGCCCCTTCCAATTGATGAGCAGCGACTGAATTTCCTGTAGGGGAAAGACCCCAACCACAAGGGTCAGGCTTCAAAGGCCCCAGAAGCTCTTCAGACATCACCCCTCAGCTCACCCCAGCAGGGCAGCCACACACCCTGTCCCCAGCCTGGCCCACCCACCCAGGCATCTCCCTGAGCCTCCCAGAGCACCTGGAGGCGGACGGCATGCTCATGCCTCCTCTTCATGTCATTGATGTACCAGGCCACACAGGTCATGGTGTCAATGGCATCCTCTACCACCTCAAAGCCATCCTCTTCTTCATCAAAATGTTTGGCAATTTCCTGCACAGGAGACAGGGGTTTGGACAATGCTGACTCAAAGGCCCTGCCAGTCCCTGAGGCATCATGCCCATCAGAGGACACCTGGGCTACCTGGAGCAACAGGTGGTACTTGAGGATGCGCTGGACTGGCTTCAGGAGGTAGGAGCCCAAGGGCAGTGAGTGCTGCAGCAGCTCCTGCCGGTCCCGAAAGAACTTGGCCTGCTGCTTGTCGCGCATACATTCCGTCAGGGCAGCCACGGAGCTGGAGTAGGGACAAGGAATGTCACTGCTGGAGGAAGGCCTGGTGGGGAGGAAGGGACCCCAGACTCACCAAATGGCTCAGCATCCTGTCCCACCCAAATTACTCACTTGGGGTAGTTGTTGCAATACTGGGTGTAGATATCAAACTCTTGGCTCTAGGAGAGACCAGAAAATAGTGATTTCAGGGAGTTTCTCATTTGCCTACAAACCTTGTAGGACCCCTGACCCCTAAGTACACTTCGTCTCCCTTTCCCAAGTGCCTGGGGGAGACATCTTTGCATTCATTTCTCTAGGGCATCCCATCCACCCAGCACCCAGGCGTCCCCTAGAGAGGGATCCCCAGGGCTAGGTGTCTTTGCATACTGGGTTTTCCTTTCCCTTCAAGCTCCCAGCAAGGTGGAGCAAGGACCCAGACCTTCTTACCCTTTCCACGAAGCAGCTGGCCACAGCCACGGGGTCACTATTGCAGCTGTCCAGGTCTCTGAGTAGCTGGCTAGGTGAGGGGACAGCAGTCATCAGAGGTGGAACTCTGCTGCCTCATGCCCTCTGCCCCACCTCCTGAGACCCAGACTCACAGCCAGCTCTGCTGTCAGGCTAAGAGCTAGGGCTTCCACCCTCTGGTGAGCCCTGCCCCAGTAAGTTTCCAGCACACCACAAATACAGGGAGCCAGGGAGGCCATGTGCTTAGCAAGCAGGAGAGGAGGGGACACTATTACCCACCTCAGGAAGGGGACACAGCTCCTCTGCAGGCAAAAGGAGTCAAACATACAAAAGCAGAGATTAAAGGGGGGGAAAGTTGGGGGATGGTAAAGAAGGCTCCCTGTGGAAAGGATGCAGGAAGCAGAGAGACAAGACAAGTCCTAGCACCCCTGATCTTAGATGGGGCACTGCAGGAACTCCAGAAACAATGCTACCCTGCCTCCTCCTCTTTCCTAGCCCCCCATTTGCTCAAGTATTGCCTGTACCCCACCCTCCCAGACTTCTCTGGCTGCAGAGGTCCCTCTGCCCATCTTAAGGGACTTGGGAGAAGGGTCCTCCTGTCAAAGCTGCTCCCCAGGCTCTGCTCCTCCTTCCCTGATGGTCTGTGGTCCCATGGCAGCAGACACAGGTCCTCAAGGAACCCCGTTGGCCCTGAGGCAGCCCTTGGCCAGGCCTCATTTGGCCTCTCCCACCGATCTTGCCTGGCTTGTGCATTCCACTAACAGGTCAAATCATCCTCAGGGAGTCCCAAGTTCCCTTGGGATCAGTGGGAAGGAGGAGAAGAAATTGTAAGACGTGCAAGTAGGAAATGAAGATGAGGACAAAGGATCCACCCAAAGAGCACCAGCGTGCAAGAGTCCAGCAGTCCCCTGAGAAGGTGCTGGACCCAGGGAGACATGCCCTCAAATTATCTATCTCCCCAGAGCATATTTTCCCAGCCAGTGCCCGCTCCCCTAACTGTGCCTTTGTGCAGAGATGGACCTCCCTTTCCCATCCGCACAGATCAGATCCCAGGCCACATGTCACAGCCCATGTCCAGGGACACCCAAGGCTCCTCCCGAGGCCCCAAGGTAGGCCTCATCAGCACAAAGGGGTGAGAATCAGGCCTGTTCACACACCTGTTCAGTGCATAGATGCTTTCTATGTTCCCAAAGAGGGCACTGACTTGTTCTGGCGTCAGCAGCCCAGGTGTGTCGATGATCTTCAAGAGGTAGTCCTGCATGGAGAGGGGATCAGAACTGGGCTCCTTCTGGTTCCACCCTGTCCTCCCTATCCCACTCCCCATCCACCCCTCAATTCTGTACTGCATTTTACAGCTATGACACAACTTCAAAGACAGCACTCACTGTACTGGGGTGGCTAGAATCCACCCAAAACTTCACACCCACTTGGCATCTCAGAATACAACCTTATTTGGAAATAGGGTCTTTGCAGATGTCACTGGCTAAGGCTATCAAGGTGATATAATATTTAGGATGAGCTCTAAATCCAATGACTGGTATCCTTATAAGAGGAAAGGACAGAGAGAGAGACACAAAGAAGGTGATGGGAAGAGAGTGGAATGATGCAGCTATAGGCTATAGGTTACTGGCTCAGAATTGAAGCCTCCAGAAGTTAGAGGAGAGGACAGGACACGTTCTCCTTCAGGCTCCTGAGAGAACCAACCTGGCTAACACCTTGATTTTGGACTTCTGACCTGACAAAGAACTAATTCCTGTTGTTTTAAGCTACGTGATTTATGGTGATTTGTCACACAGCCTTAGTGAACTGATATATCTCTCTCCCTAGCAGGGCAGAGGGATCCTCAAATGGCAGTCACACATCACCATTTCCTGTGTGCTGTACATTCTCAAACACTTCATCCACACAAGCCCTGCCAGTTAGGCATGTTCTTGCTTTGCAGATAAGGAACCTGAGGCTCAGGGAGTTACGTGGGAGACTAAGACCCCACGGGCAGAAGACAGCAGAGTAGGGATCTGGATGTGACTGCCAGGGTTCAGTCCCTGTGGAACACCATGGTCCTGCAAGTGGGGCTGGAGTCCCTCCCTCCCTATCAATGGTGCTGCTTCCCTGGACACATGCAGAAGTTCTACTGCCCAAACTATGGATGTGGTTCGTGTCATAAGAAGCCCGACAAGTCAACAGTCTCCATAGGGTATGGCTCTGAGGCCTCCCCACCGCTCCATGGTAGAATGTCCTGAGACAAATGTGTAAGGGATTTCCCTCCTCAGGTATAAACAGGTTTATGTGAGAGCTGGGCCACTGGAGGCCACTGTGAGGAAACCAACGGCCCTTCCCGGCATCAGCACTTACCTCCACAATGCTGCGCAGGTCCTGCACATACATGCGCTCTGTTTCCACAATCTCCCTCACCACTCGGCCCAGGTAGCTGAGCTTGTAGTGCCCAGGCCCTGCTGCCGCCCGGCTATTGAATGGGGAAAGGGGTCCCTTCATGTTCAGCCAGCTGCTGGAGTTGTTGTTGCTGTTGGGGGCATGCCGGCCACGTGGGGAGCCTGCCCCATTCTGGGCTGAAGCCTCAGAGCCAGTGGGCTCCTCCATGGCACTGTGGCTGTCACGGGAGGAGCCAGATGAGGAGGTGGTGGACGTCAGGCTTGCCGGTCGCTCCTGGCTGCCATCTTGGTGAAGTGTGGTAGAGACGGGCATCCTGGCATTGCTGCCTGCAGGGTGCACTTCGGGGAGATTCTGGAGCAAAAAATGACAGAAGAAGGGTCAACCTCTGAGTCTCCACAGAATCCGAAAGCGGAAGGAAGGTTGCTAGGGAGAGAGGAAGGGCGGAATGGGAAGTTATTGTTGGCAGGTACAGAGTTCAGTTTTATATGATGGTAACAGTTCGTGGATGGGCACTGGTGACAGCTGCACAGAAGCATGAATATACTTAAAAATGTACACTTAAAAATAGTTGAGATGGTAAGTTTTACATAAGTGTATTTTACCACAATTTAAGAAACAAAACTGAATGCCAATGAGGGCCATTCGCTCACACTACATGAGCATTGGCAAGAATGCTTAAGTGGCATTTCTTCCCAATTCCAACCACTCCACCTCCACCCTTTCCCGAGCAGAAGAAAAGGTGGCTTACACCAGGGAACAATAAAAGGCCCAGAAATCTGAGGCCCCAGAAAAGCAGAAGGACACCTGTGCCAGCATAGTGGTCCAGGGGACCTGAACTCAAAGTCCAGCCCTGGCACTCTTAGAGTCTCAGTTCCTCACCTGTAAAAGAGGGTGGATACAGCCTACCCCAGGGCTGTGTCCTCAAAGATGAAGTGACCTGCTATCTGTTCAGCCTTCAGCATGGGGCATGGCACAGAGCAAATGCTCCACATACCATCAGCATGGTGATGACAATGGTAGTTGTCAATAAGCACATCCCTAGTGCCTGCCTGTCAGGGCCTGGCAGGGGCGAATGAGCAGGGAAGAGCAAAGATTGAGCTCTTACAAAGTTAAGACACACACGTACCGTCAGGCAATACTCTCTCCAGAACTGCAAACCCTCAGACACCAGTGGCTTCACCATGTACCTGAAACTTTTTGGATACTGAGGGGGAAAACAGGAGATGGTGGCATGGCTGAGCCAACTTTACCACCTGCTCCACCCTGGCACTTGGTACAGGCAGGACCCTGACTCAGCCAAGCCAGGAAATTCCCCAGAGCTGAGCCACCACTGAGTCTCTGTGAGCTCCCCGCAGCAGAGCCTGGTCAGAGCAGCACAGCAGGCAGGAAACTGCACCCAGGTGAGGCAAACACTGCCACAGGTGGACTTTATTCCCCAGCATATGGTGCAGATTACAGCATATGGTGCAGCTCACTCCCACCCAGAGTCGGGAGGGAGCAGTGGCTAGAGTCTACTTTGAGGCCTTTGGGGAAAACAAGACACACTCACACCACAGGACCAGACTCATTAACACCACTTTCCAGATGTTCATTTGATTGCTATTTCCAGAAAAAAGAAGTTTCTGGGCATCCCTCTCACCTGAGGGATGCTGACCAAAATTCTTCAAACCCTAGTCTGGGACTCAGAAGCTAGTGACCCACAGACAGCCAAGAGGCAGAGGCTGGGGCCACACGAGAGAATCTAAGAAGTGCTATTACTCCAGTATCTCTGGCACTGGCCCCCTGGGTTTCTGTGCCTCTGCTCCCACTTGAAAGCCAGCACTCTGGACTCTGGCTTTTGCAAATATTGTTCTGTCTGCCTGGGTATTATTTCTTCCTTACGTACCCCATATCATACTATCCCCTAACCTTCAGCTCAGATTAGAAGCCATCTCCTCTAGGAACCTTCCCACACCCCCCCAAACTTGGGGGATGACTGATATGTGCTCTTACAGCCTCCCAAGTTTCCTCTTCTGAGACCCTCTGCCCTGGACTGTAAATTACTTAGGGACAGCAGTTACAAGGGCTGATTTGGCAAATGAATAATAATGGTGTACAAATTGATGCTTTTACTAAACTAAAAGTCAGGATGGGCTGAGAATGCAACTCAGTAGTAGACCTCTTGCCAAGCCCATGTGAGGCACTGGGTTTGATCCTCAGCACCACATAAAAATAAATAAATTAAAAAAAAAAAAAAAAAAAGGCAGGCCAGACCCACTTACCATCCATCACTTAACTCAGCCCAGTTGGCCAGGACCTTCTGGAGCATAGGACTTCATCATTCTGGATCTCAGCTGGGAGTAGGGGGAGGTCACCCTTAAGATGCCCTATAAAAGTCTCTCAAGTGGCAGATGAGGGCACAGTGATGGCACTGGGTCCAGTCTCGTGTTCCTCCCGGCTGGGCAACACAGGGAGAATTACCTAACAGGTCTGTGCAGGGGAATCTCAGAGAAGAGGTCCAGGGAAGACTGATGCTGCTTCCTCCTCCAAAGAGCCTTTGCAGTTAACCAGTTCTGCCTCTCTGAAGAACCAGCAGCAGAAAGACCCAGGCCTCACCTCTACCCTTGACCCCCAGCTCTGGGGCACTCTGATGTCCTCCAAAGCAGTTGCATAGTCAGGCACTGCTCCCATCCCAGCTGGAACAAAGGGACAGGGACTTATGGCCTAAGACCTTTCCCAGATCTATGGGGTTAGTCACCTTCTTTTGGGAGGCCAAAAGGAAAAGGCCCAAATCCCAAATGGATTTTGCAGCCAGGCAGGTCACAACCTTAAAGCAAAGGTTTAATCACAGATCCACTCCAACCCACCAGGGAGATTTGTCTCTACAGGGTACCTTCTGAGGGTCACTCTTGGGGACCCCACTGTGTGAGGATGGCAACATAAGTACACTTTGAACCCCAAAACTAAGTCTTTTCTACTTGGAGAAGGTTTGAAAACAGAATCACTTAAATCCTCCTGGGGCTAAAACAAACCAGAGCAGCCACCTGCTGGAAGATTCTTCATGCTATTTACACAGGAATGCTATACAGTGGGCACTTTCAGGACCCCCAGAGATACAGAGTTGAAGTCCCAGTAGTAGTAAGTGGTAGAGCTGGACATGGAAAGAAAGAAGGCCCCAGAATTCACGTTCTACCAGCCACTGCCTCCCAGATGGATTTCACACCAGTTGGGGCCACAAGCAAAGGATTAGTCCCAGCCCCTGGGTGTCAAGGCTTTGCTTCAGAATAAGCTGGGAAGACACAGGGAGACTTGGAAGACCACGGACGCTCCAAAAGACTGAGAAAGCTATTTCTGGACCTGCCTACCATGTGGCCTCTGGCCATTCACTCTCCCATTAGAGCAACACAGTAAATACAAATTCTAGGTCAAAGGATCACAGGCCATGGGAAGCAGAAAGGAGAAGGGAAAAGGTCCCGAGGATCAGATTAAAAATTTCTCAGATGACAAAAGAAACCCTGCAGTGACTTGGAGATCCACCCATGATCATAAAGCTCTCTCTCCAAGAAGGGGAACTCATTGGAAAAGAACCTAGAGGCCAAGAAAGGGAGGGCTGAGGAGAAATGGGCAACAAGTACAGCAGGTGGGTCCATGTGTGGGCTGTGGAGAGGGCCATTGAGCAGTGACACAGCAGACACACCCCCATTCATCCATCCATCCATCCATCTACCCTTCCATCCGAGCAGAGACAAAGACCACCCACAGGCTCCCTGGGCAGGGGTAGCCTTTCCTTCCTACCTGATCTGGTAAGTCATCCATAAAGTAAGATTTACCCCCAAGCCAGGATAAGAAACTGGTTCCTCAAACTCATCTTGGAAGACATTGTCTGCTGGGAATGAGGGGACGAGGCAGGCAGCAGCCAGACCCTCAAGCCCACGCCCACCCCATCCCACCACAGCTGGTCTCCAAGTTCCCTGAGCATCTCCTGCAGAGCCCTCTTCCAACGTTGAACAGCGCCAATCCAGTCAGTTATCAATCCATGAATCAACCTTCTAGAAAATCTACATCTCACATCCTAAGTTGTGAAGCCCTCTTTGACAAGGTCCCAAAAGACCTTTCTTTACAATGAGCCTAAGAACCATAGGCATATACCTTTTTTAAGGATGCAGAAGCAGGAGAGGGAAGGAGAGTGGTTTCTTTCTCTTTCCTTCTCTCTTTTTTATTTTTTTGGGCAGAACTGGGGATTGAAGCCAGGGCCTGACATGCCAGAGAAGCACTCTACTACCGAGTCACACCCCCAGTACTTGTTAAAACTTCTTGAGACAGGGTCTCAGTTGGGCATAGTGGCACACACCTGTAATCCCAGCAATTCAGGAGGCTAGGGCAGGAGGATAGTCAGCCTAGGCAATTTAGTAACACTCTGTCTCAAAAAAAAAAAAAAAATTGAAGGGCTGGAGTTGTAGCCCAGTGGTAAAGCACCCCTGGTTCAATCCCCAGTAACAACAACAACAACAAAAAGACAGGGTCTCACTAAATTACCCAGGCTGGCCCCAAACTTGTGTTCCTCCTGCCTCAGCCTCTTACTCAAGTAGCTGGGATTATAGGCATGCATCACCAGTGACAGCCTTCTTCCTTTTTCTTTCTAAACTTTCTTTAATTTAAATATAAGGAGGATTACACCCTTCCTCCACCCACACCTGTCCAAGTTACACAGCCTCACCTCTTGAGAACAGGCCCTAAATCTCCCCAGGCATGGACTCAGGCAGGCTACAGCAGGTCCCTTGGATTCCCAGCAGGGTGGACTGGGGCCAAGTCTCACATCCTTCCCCTCCCAACCATGCCTCAGCACCATGCCCTCAATCTGACCCAACAGGGGGGCAGGGTAGGGGACACCCCCAGGAAAGTGCAATAGCCTATATGTTCTGTCCTCAGGATTCCTGTAACTGAGCAGTGAGATCCTGCTCCCCCACCACATTCCCTTCAGAAAGGATCATCCCACAGGGGCACCCACCTGGAGCCTTCTAGAATTCCATGCCTCTGGTCCTGGGGAATCCCCAGGAATCACCATGCTTCCTTAGACCTCCCTCCCAGCCAGTCAGTGAGCTGAGAAGGCAAGAGGGGTGAACCCTCTGGTGGGCAGGTAGGCTAGAGACTCCCCAGAAAACATTCTGATTAAGAGAGGCTGACGTCATCCTTTCACCTACTGTCCTACCTTCACCCACACCCAAGAACGGAAGCCCCACAGCTCCACACCCTTGTGGAGGAGGTGGGCAGGGAAGGAGCAAAGGGGTTCCCCTAAAGGTTGCTGCTCCAAAGTCCACCACTCCAGCAGGGGAACAACTCTCCCAGGACCTGCCCAGGGGGAAGTCCTTCTTCAGCCAGATGGTGCAGCCTGACACAGCCTGACCTGCAGCCTGCCTCATCAGCATCTTCTGCGCCACTCAGCTGCAAACATCTAGACATCCTAAAGGTCTCAAAACTGCGGTGACCAAAGGGCTTTTGACCTTCTCCAGAACAATCCCCCAAGTCCATCTTCAGAATCTCCTCAGAAAGACTGCCAGAAGGAAGCCACAGAGAGCAGCCACACCTTTTCTGACAATAGGGTGGGGAGCAGCGTGTCTTCCACAGAGATCTCAACTGAGACCCTGAAACCATGAGGCTCCCAAGAGCCCAGCTCTGGCCTGTGTTCCTACTGCTCCTGGACCCATGCCCTAGAGAATCTCCAGGGGAGGGGAGGGCCCCAAGGGGGTCTGGCTTTCTTTTCACCCCTTTGTCTCAAAACATTCCTCCTTCTGCCCCCTTCCAGGCCTCCTGGAGATCCAGGGCCCCTGAGCACCAGAGGCGGCTCCGTGGGGAGGGACTTTGTTTAATGTGTGCAACATGCTCTGTAGAGACTGTGCGAACAGTGTGGTCAGGGTTTCTGGACCACTCAAACCAGCCCAGCTGGCTCAAACTCATACTCCCTCAGGAATTTGTTTTCCCATGGCCTAAGAGCAGCAGGGGTCCATGATGTCTGAGTCCCTGCAGCAGGACCACAGCTGCCAGGAAGGAAAAGAATTGTGGTTGCTGCACAAACCAAGCCCTCCCACCTGAATTCCAGGATAAAGTCTGAGCCTACAGACTGAAGTCCAGAAAACTCCCTCGGCCTGGCCTTGGAAAGGAAGGAAAGGCCTTGGAAAGGAAGGAAAGCCCTGGCACCTCATTTCAGAGGAGGATGGTTCACCCACACCTCAATGCTCCCACCTCCCCAACATTTGCTCATGACATTTCTCAGAATGCAAGGGCAGACCCTCCCCATCTACAAATTTAACCAAATCACTCCCTTTAGTAAGGCCTTCTCAGTCATTTCCAACATAATATACTATACTATACTACAGTAGGCTGAATAATCCCCCCTGCTACAGACATCTATGTCCATGCAAGTCCTCTGAATCTATGTCACCTCATATGGCAAAAGGGACTTTGTATATGTGATCAAATTAAGGATCTTGAAGTGAGACAATTATCCTGGATTATCAGGGTGAATCCACTGGAATCATAAAAGGAACCCCACAGAAGAGTCAGACAGAAGTTTTTATGATATCAAACACAGAGGGGCAGAGAGAAAGAGGTGGAAGATTCTATGCTGCTGCCTTTGAAGATGGAGAAGTGGCCACAAGCAAAGGGTGTGGGCAGCCTCAGGAAGCTGGAAAGGGCAAGGAAACAAATTCCACCCTGGATTCCCCAGGAAGAACACAGCTCTGTGGACCTAGCCTAACTCCTGACCTCAAGAACTTTGAGATAGTAAATGTGTGCTGTGTTAAGCCACTAAGTTTGTGGCATTTGTTACAGCAGCAGTAGGAAGCAAATACACACGTCTTTGAATTCTAATAACCTCGACATCATTTAAGCACTGTCCCATGGGGTTCATATATGCAAGCATTTCTTTTGAACTAGTGAATCCCAGCAGGCTGGGTCTTTACTCCCAGACAGCAAGACACCACTCGGTGCCCCACGGATGCCTGTTGGGAGGACTGCAGGACCATACCTGGAACACCTCACCACTCCCAGTCAGGAGAAAGGTAAACAGTGGTCAAGGTCAAGACGAAAGCCAGTTCCTTCTAGACTAATGAGTATTCATATTAGTCACTGCCAGCAAGTTTCCAGTGAGCCAAGAAGTACCCAGGATCAGTGATTACTTATTCACCCAGCAGCCCCATCCCACTTGGCCCCAGATACCTGGCAAGAGCAG
>JAJEJO010047818.1:0-30949 GCA_020662805.1 Glaucomys volans
AGGAGCTGTGCAAGTTTGCTAAGCCGGGTGCTATGATCAAGACAGCCTGTCACACTCTGTTCAGAGACTAGTCTCAGGGCCAGTTGAAGGGAAGCTACTGCTGGAGGTGTTCTGGAGGGCCCAGCAGGACACTCTGGAGGGAATTCCTCATGTCCTGTTGGAGCCTCTGGGCAGAGGGCTTTGGGAGCAAGTAAGTAGACCTCATTCATTCATTCCACAGACCTCTTCTCTGCCCAGAGTCACTGCCCTAAGGAATTCACAGTACAGTGGAGAGACAGATTTTGATCATTTAGGGACAGGTGCCTTGGCACAGGTATGCACAGGGGTGTGGTAGAGTCGCCAAGTGGGTAGTAGTTCATTCAAAGGGACAAGGGAGACGGGCACAGCGGTGTAACTCCTGTAATCTCAGCAACTCAGGAGACTGAGGCAGGAGGATCCTACGTTTGAGGACAGCTTCAGCAATTCAGTAGGACCTTCTTTCAGAATGAATGAGGACTGGGGATATAACTCAGTGGAAGAGTGTCCCTGAATTCAACTCCCAATACCATTAAAAAAAAAAAAAAAAAAGGGTAGGGGGAGGTAATTAGGTCCACACAGAAAATGAAGAGAGAGAGGAAGAGGAATCAGAAGAGACACAAACAGGTGAGCAGAGGCCAGGAGGAGGTGAACAGGGGCTGGGGCTGTGGGCAGGTGGGACAGGAGTCATGAGACAGAAGACGCCAGTAGGCATCCTGTAGTACAGGGCTTGATGCCAACGAGGGCTTGAGGCTGTCTTTGTTTTGTGATGACAGCCACAGGTAGATGTAGGAGGCCTGGGGATTCTTGAATCCATAGCAGGTCCGAGTGCTCAGCTCCTGAAGGAACAGCTTCCCTGTGGCAGGTTCTGTGCTGGGGAGAGACCCCCCACAGCAGGGTCACTGCCCTCAGGACTCGCCGTGCAGAGTGCAGAGCTACTGCCTCTCGCTGGGGGGCAGGCAGGCTCGAGCCCTGGAGGGTCATTTTGGAGAGGAGACCGGCAAGGAGTGAGACATGCAGACAGTGCCTTCCTGAGCTCATGTCCAGCTCAGCAGATAATTGCCCAATTAGGTGTTTTACTAGGTTGGAGGCATGGGGTGGACGGGGCAGCTGGATCTAGATTGAGGATGGTGAAGCTTCCTGGAAGCTCCCAGGAGCATAAAGCCTCGCCCACCCTGCTGCCCCCGCAACCAGATGCTTCAGTGGTGCCCCTCCCAGGAGCTGTCTACCAGGGACTCCCAGCCTGGTGGAGCGACCCTGGGAAAAGCTCTGAAGATTTTTCTCAATGAAACCAGAGAATAGTCCTCAGAGAAACCTGGCTGGGGGATCTCTGGGTGGCCAGCTGAACTCTGCTTCCCAGCTGGTACAGTGCCAGTCCTGCCTAGGAAGCACTGTACCAGCCAGGCCCCACGGTTTCCTGGAGAAGTGGCTCCCTGCTGCCCCCTCCTGGAGACCCTCGGAAGTGACCTTTAAGAGAGGCACAGGCTGGCTTCACTCAGCAAGAATTGACAACTCCATTGTTCATTCGTTTGTTCTTTCTTTCTTTCTTTCTTTCTTTCTTTATTTTTCTTTCTTTCTTTGACAACTCCATTGTTCATTCGTTTGTTCTTCCTTCCTTCCTTCCTTCCTTTCTTTTTCTCTTTCTTTCTTTCTTCCTCTTTCTTTCTCTCTTCCTTCCTTCTTTCCTCTTTCTTTCTCTCTCTTTCCTTCTTTCTTTCTTTCTTTCTTTTTCTTTCTTTCTTTCTTTCTTCTTTCTTTCTCTTTCTTTCTTTCTTTCTTTCTTTCTTCTTTCTTTCCTATTTCTTTTCTTCTTCCTACTATCGATTGAACCCAGGGGTGCTTCACTACTGAGCCACATCCCCATCCCTTTTAAAATTTTTTTATATATTTTTTTTATTTTGAGACAGGGGCTCCCTAAGTTACCTAGGGATTGGTTTCAGGCTGAGACTGGCCTAAAACTTGGGATCCTCCTGCCTCAGCCCCCTGAGACACTGGGATTACAAGTGCACCACCATACATGGTGGCAACTCCATTTCTTGAGCTCCTGTGAAGTACTGCCATATTATCTCAGTAGGTATTATTTTCCCTATTTTCAGACTTAGAGGCAGACATTCAAAGGTTTAGGATCTGGGCAGCAATTGCTGTGTCTGGGTCTGTATGTCCAGGGCTCCACCATTGCCTGGTCCTAGGCCAGCAATGCCATGTGGGTGTCCTCAGTCCATACTCTCAACACCCCTTTGAAAAGTGGCATGATGTCATTTGAACCCTACAACCATCCCACTAGGTAGCTCAGGCAGGTATTATTTTAAAGTTACCATGTTATACTGGTGCACATCTGTAATCCCAGTGATTCAAGAGGTTAAGGCAGGAAGTTTGCAAGTTTGAGGCCAGCCTCAACAACTTAGCAAGACCCTGTTTCAAAATAAAAAAATAAAAAGGGTGAGTAATTCACCAATTTTAAAAAGTGGGAGAAAGAAAGGGTGGGGACAGAGCTCAGTGTAGAATGCCGGGTTCAATCCTCAGTACCAAAAATAACAACAAAAAGTAAATAAAATCAAGTCACCATTTCAGGAAGGAGAAAACCAGTCTAAAAGAAAGATGAAGAGATGCCTCTAAACCTGGAGAAACCCAGAGGGTAGACTTCTGCTCCACATCTGCCTCCTGCTCATCCTCTGACTCCCAGCCCTCCCCTGCCTCACCATCCCACCACAATCTCATTTTACAGGCCTTTATAATGCTCAAGTCTAACCTTCTAGACCAGTCCTTGAACTCATGACCAGACCGTCCCAGCTCCATAGGCTCTGTGGCGCCTAGCACCTGCTGCCCGGTGGCCTCTGATCCCACGCCCCACCCCCCAGTGTCTCATGGCAGCTCTGGAGTCACACCAATATCTCTCAAGTCTTGACTCTGCCACTTACCTGTGGTGTGGCCTTGGGAGGTCACCAAATCTCTGTCTTAGCTGTTCATCCTCTAAATTGGGGTGGCTGCAGAGCTCCCCCATTGTTACAAAGGTGGAATGAGATAAGGCAGCCCAAGTCACCAGGAACAGCAACAGGGACTCAGTAAGCATGGTTGTAGGACATGCAAAGGCCTGGGGTTGGTGATCCCACCTCAAGGCATCTACCTCTGGTTGAGGAAATAAGAGATAGAGATAGAGAAATAATCAGTATGTGGAGAATTTATATATATGATATATATCACTTATATATGATATATATATCTTTATAGGGAATATCTATATGTACATATACATGGAGAATTTTTTTTCAAAAAATAAGGCAGAATAATTCAGAGAGGTCATGTATCAAGAACCAGCTTGTAAATACTTTGTGTTCCAAAAGTTCTTAGGTTGATTCTTTGATCTTAAAAGCACATGATCCAAAATAAAACAGAAAACGAAATATGGTGCCATCTAAAATAAATCCAGAATTCATTCTTTGGTTCCCAGTCCAGCCTCCTAACTCTTTAATCCTTAGTACTGTAATGCTGTACTCCTGCAATAAAAATAACAGTCAATACTACCAGTTTAGCATGTATAATTAGACAAAGTTTTAAAAGTCCTTTAAATAAAAAATGGTTTCTTTACTTGGATGCTGGTACTTGAGAAACAGTGACTCTTTTTTTCTTTTTCTTTTTCTTTCTTTCTTTTTTTTTTCCTGGTGGCAGGGATTGAACCCAGGGGCACTTAATCACTGAGCCACATCCCCAGCCCTTTCTATTTTGTGTTTTGAGACAGGGTCTCCCTAAATTACCTAGGGCCTTGTTAAGTTGCTGAGTCTGGCCTGAAATTTGCGATCCTCCTGCCTCAGCCTCCTGAGCTGCTGGAACTACAGGTGTGTGCCACCGTACCCAGCTGAAAAATGATTCTTGTCAGTAGTAGTGGAAGGCTTTTCTAAAGGGCCCAACTTCCCTGTTGTGCCACCCAGCACCCAGGAAGGCAAGACCTGGGCAGCTGGAACCCCCAGCACAGTTGCCTTTAGCTGAGTGACCTTGCCTATTTACCTCAATGGGCCAACCAGTAATTTTTTCTATGTTGTGAAAGGAGCGGATGGAAAGCCCAGCAGCCCCACCCACTTCTCCTGAGCTTTCCTTCCTCGTCTGTTGGTTCTCCCATGGATTGAGAGCCTGGAGAGGGTCTAGGCAGGGCCTAGCCACTTGGCCTGCAGGCTGGGGCGTTGGAAAGGATAGGAGAGGAGAGGTAGGACAGGGCCATTGTGGCCAAGCTCCCAAGGGCAATCTGGGAGGAGGATGGAGGCTGAGAGGATGGCAGCCAAGGGTCTGGCCAGTGTCAGGCCAGATAGCCAAGCAGACACCAAGTCTAGGACTGACAGCACTGTCTCATGAAGATCCAGAGTAGCATCCCATCACAGGACATTAGAAGTGGTGCCATTGGGTTTGAGAACTGATTGGGGGAGGGATGAAAATAGCTAAGTGTGCCGAAGGCCAGCCGATCCGAGTGAGCGGGAGCCATGCTGAGAGGACCTAGCTGTCAGAGGGGAAGAAGGGAGCATGCGTTCAGTCTACATTTATCTACAAATTATTCTCAGGCTGATGTCGTTACCTGCATCGCACAGGTGGGGGTACTGAGGCTCAAGAGCATCCTTCCTACTCCTTACCTCCAGCCTGGAAAATTCCAACAACCAAACTAGTCTCCCTCCAGGTTCCCCTCCTTTCAGCTCCCAAGCTGTTTAATGCAATGTTTATTCATTGAGTGCCTCTCTGTGAACAGCACTGAAGGAAATGAGGAAAAACTCCTGCCCTCATGGGGGACAGTGACCAAACATGACTAGGATATGGGATGACAGACATCTGTGCTGCAGAGGAGGGCGAGGGGTGCTGGGCAGGGCGGGGCTGCTGTTTTAAGCAATGTACCAGGGAAGGTCCCTTGGAGAAGAGGACAACTGAGTAAAGACCTGAAGGAAGTGAAGAGGGAGTTATGTAGATGAGTACAGCTATATAATGTGTAGGACCCAGTGAAAATGAAAATATGGGGCATCTTGTTTGAGTGTATTAGGAGCCTCAAGATGGCAATGGTGGAGCATTAAACCAAGCACAAAGTTCTTCTAAGTGCAAGGCCCTAAGGACTGCATGTCCTTCCAGTCACATACCCACATGTGCATGTGAATATCTTGGGAAAGACCATGCCAGACAGAAGCAATGGCAAGTGCAAAGGCCCTGAGGCATTGGCATGTTTAAGAAACAAGGAGGTCAATGCAGCTAGAGCAGTGAGCAAGGGGGAGGGTAGAAGGAGAGATCAGAGAGATGGCAGGGTGGGAGACAATGGATCCTGAAGGACCTGCAGCCACTGTAAGGGCTTTGACTTTTCCTCAGTGAGAGATAGGAACTACTATAAGGCCAAGGAGAGGCCATCAGAGTACTCTTAACTAAAACCCATCAGAGGTTTTAGTAAGATCCCCATTGCCCTGAGGACAAAATTCAAACTTCTCAGCTCAACTTTATGGCCTGTTACCATCGGGTCCTTTCCTACTCCTCACCCTTCTCTCTTATCTTCCCCTCTGTTCCAACCTTACTGAGCTTCCTGACCTGCCCAGGCTGGGCCCCACTAGTTCCTGGTCCTCTGTCCTGGCTTATGCTGTTCCCTCAGCCTGGCATGTCCTTCCAGTCCTCTTCACCCACCTCATCCCCACTGTTCACACACAGCTCCAGCCTCACCACTGGGAAGCCTTCCACCCTGTCCTCCCATGGGATGGGGATGGCCCTCTGGGACTTGCCGCACTTTGTTCCATCTCTGCTTCACCTTTCCCACCCAGAGCAGTGTGGCTGGCTTTCCTCTGCCATCTTTCCTGAGGGCTGGGATCATGGCTTCTGCAGGTCAGGATGCCCACCACCAGCACAGGGCCTGGCTGATTGAAAGAGCACAGCTGGCACAGCACAGGGGGCAGATGAAGACCTGCAGGGAGGAGTTTGGGTGCCATCGTTACTCTGCCCTCTGCTGCCTCCCTCAGTTCACCAGGCGTGGCGCTGACTAGTGTGGGTGGCATGCTCACAGAAGGCTTCCCAGAAAAGGTGACTTCTGAGAGGAGAAGAGGGCATTCCTGAAGGGAGAAATGCACAGGAAAGGGCCAGGGCCAGCCCAAGCAGGGACAACGGAGGCAGACCCCCATGCCGCAGGCTTCCAGGTGGCCTCTGGGAGCCCTCATGGGTCCTAGAAGCGGCTGCAAGGCAGTGCATGGGTCTCAGGGCCCTCAGGAGCTGCAGCAGGCAGGGCTGGGCTGGCTGGAGCTGGGCCCCTGAATGGTTCCCACCTCCCACAAGGTGGCTGCCGGGACCTCCTGACGCAGAAGAGAGTGGTCAGCAGGGCCCTGGGACTTGAAGTTTGTTGCTGGGCAGCAGAGGCTGGCCCTCAATGACAGTTTCCCCTCCCCCAGGCTCTATGTACTGAAGCTGTCAGATGACATCGGGAACTTTGGGGAGGTGCGGCTGCCCCTCCTAGGCTGCCTCGGTGTCTCCTGGGTGGTCGTCTTTCTCTGCCTCATCCGAGGGGTCAAGTCTTCAGGGAAAGCAAGTACCCCTCCCCAGGCAGGGTCTGTTCCCACCCTGAAAGACCCTGCCTCCCCTGCCTGGGTTGTGGGAGGGTGCTGGGAATGGGTGAGGAAGGGCCATAAGAGGGGAAGAGGGACCAGAGGGCCAATGGTGCCTGGGGGACAAGGAGGTGGTGCCAGGGAGGGAAAGAGCCCAGAGGTGTCCATGGAGCCCATCTTGTCTCCAGGTGGTGTACTTCACGGCCACATTCCCCTACGTGGTGCTGACCATCCTCTTCGTGCGTGGAGTGACCCTGGAAGGAGCCTTCACGGGTATCATGTACTACCTGACCCCACAGTGGGACAAGATCCTGGAGGCCAAGGTGGGATGTGGAGGGGGAGCCTGCAGGGGTCAGGGAGGGGCCAGGCTGGGACCTCACTGACATGGCACCTTGCTGGTTTCCCTGCAGGTGTGGGGGGATGCTGCCTCCCAGATCTTCTACTCACTGGGCTGCGCCTGGGGCGGGCTCATCACTATGGCTTCCTACAACAAGTTCCACAACAACTGTTACCGGTGAGAAGCTGGGGCCAGCCCTGAGGCTGTCTGTCGCGCCTTCCCTCTCTGCAGTTCGACCCAACACACTCCAGTGCTGCCTTCTGCCCACCAGCACCCACCCTTCCTCCCATGTTCTTAAGTCCTGAGAGTACTGGGTCTGGGTGGTACTTTGGCCAGAGGAGGAGGAGGGGTGGGATAATGGTGTCTCAGAGCTCTGTGAGGATTCAAAAGCCCCAGAGCAGACCAGAAAAGGAGTTTGGGGCACATTTATTTCTAGAACTTTCCCTGTCTCCATATCTTCTCTTGGCTCAAATCAGGGGGAAGGAAGTAAGCTGGCTGTCCTGAATGGTCTCTGTTCTCCTCCCTCTTAGGGACAGTATCATCATCAGCATCACCAACTGTGCCACCAGCGTCTATGCTGGCTTCGTCATCTTCTCCATCCTCGGCTTCATGGCCAATCACCTGGGTGTGGATGTGTCCCGTGTGGCAGATCATGGCCCTGGCCTGGCCTTCGTGGCCTACCCTGAGGCTCTCACACTGCTGCCCATTTCTCCACTGTGGTCCCTGCTCTTCTTCTTCATGCTTATCTTGCTGGGGCTGGGCACTCAGGTATGAGGTGTGGGCCAGTGACCTGGGAGAGAAGAGGGCAGAGATAAGGCCCTGCTCTGATGGCTGTGTCCCACAGTTCTGCCTCCTAGAGACACTGGTAACAGCCATTGTGGATGAGGTGGGGAATGAGTGGATCCTGCAGAAAAAGACCTACGTGACCCTGGGTGTGGCTGTGGCTGGCTTCCTTCTGGGCATCCCCCTCACCAGCCAGGTAAGGACCAAGTGGGGGAAAGGCTGGGCTGCAGTTGCGGATGCATGGGGAGCCTGGGCCATGGACACCTACTCAGCTGCCTCCTGGCCCGCAGGCAGGCATCTATTGGCTGCTGCTGATGGACAACTACGCGGCCAGCTTCTCCCTGGTCGTCATCTCCTGCATCATGTGTGTGTCCATCATGTACATCTACGGTAAGTGCCCGTGTTTCCATGGACTTGCATGTCCCTGCCTGTAGCCAACCCACTGTCCTATTGGGCCTGCTGACTGCCCTCTCTCCAGGGCACCGGAACTACTTCCAGGACATCCAGATGATGCTGGGGTTCCCACCACCCCTCTTCTTCCAGATCTGCTGGCGCTTTGTCTCTCCAGCTATCATCTTTGTAAGTTCCTCGGGTGTCCTCCCTCCTCCTGATGCTTATCAACCAAGTGTCCTCTTGGAAGCCAGTGGAGGGAGAACAGGAATCTGTCCACTAGGCCAGAGCTCCACACCCATGACCCTGGCCTCCAGTTGTCTGAGGAAGGTTGAATAGTCAGATCGGTGTGTGTGTTTAGAGCCACCGGCCCTGGCCTTGGGTCAGAAAGGAAATATAGAGACCTGTACTTGACTGATAGCACTGCTAAGGCTTGGAGGGGGATGGTGGATGGCAGCAACTCAGTAAATCAGACCCATGCCCTGGTGTTCCTGCCTGGCTCCCCTGAGGGGCCTCGTGAGCCATTATTGGTATTAGTGTCACCTCTGTCTGCCTCACTGCTCTCATCCTCAGCCCCTCACAAAGAAGGTGCCTGAGGAGGTTGGTTATATGGCATGAACATATGTGAGAGTGTTCCCAAAGCAGACCCAGGATCTGTCCATGCAGGTTAGGAGATGGCAGCTTCCCAAGCCCTCCTGGTAGGGAAGTGGGCTGGCTCAGGAGGGGAAGTCCCATGTTGCCATTCATTTACCAGCTGGGAAACTCCCACCAGGGAGCAGAATTGGTGGTAGAAATCCCCCCATGGCAAGGACCCAGGCCTTTTCTGCACACTGTTCACCTGTTAATTCCTCAACATAACTCTCTAGGGTCTCATTGTTATCCACATTTTACAGATGAGGAAATTAAGGCATAGGAATGTTAAGTAACATCCAGTCACACAACTAGTAAGGCTGAACAGAGCCATGATGTGGAGCAGGTAGCCCAATTTGGAGCCTGCCTGCTGGGCCAGTGTGATGCTAGACGCACACAGGAGGGAGGAATGGCTTATGGGCTAAACGCTGTCTTCTTGTGCTTAAGGTGGGAAGTTGGGGGGTGGTGAATAGTGTACATAGAGAAGCAGCGGGGCTACTCTGAGTGACAGAGGGGTCACCCAGTGGCAAGGGCAGTGTGTGGAGTCACACTTTGCCCTGCTTTATTCCTCAGGACCACAGGGAGCTCAGCACTGGACTTCCACTTTGGTTCATGTTTCTAAAAATTAGGCCCCTAGAGGGCTGAGGCCTCCACCACGTGGGGTGTGGGATGTTTCTCAGCGCGGCACAGGCGCCCATTCTGGCCACTGGCCAGCTTTGAAACTCAAGGAGGGGAAGTCTCCTGCTGTAAGGGCTGCCACTCTGGAGATAGACCCAGGGCACCTGCCAAGGGCAAGAGGAAGGAAGGAGACCAACACAAGAAGGGCAGCCTCAGCCTAGGTCTGGTGTCTTCTCAAGACTGAAGCAGAATGGGCAGTACCTTCTCTGTACCTAGGAAACCTGACTGGTGTCACCCTAAGATGAGGACTCTGGGCTTCATAGACATGTTTCTGGCTGTCATGTTCTCACTGGAGCATGGCTTCTATTTCTGGAAAACTCTTTTGACAAACTCATCCATCTGTCAGCTAGTGAAGAGATTTGTCCATTTGTGGATCAGGCCCTAGCTCCACTCAGGAGACTCGTTACATGCTCATTATGTACATCCCAGACGGGGTCCCCAGTTTGGATGTGGGTCTTACCTTCTAGAATGTGGGCATAAGGCCAGAGGAGCTTGAGCTTCAGGAAGCTGCTGAGGTCTGGGGGAGGCTGCTGAGCTCTGCTGGCAAGTCCAGGCACCCCCATCCTCCAGGCTCTGGTGGAGCCAAATCACCGCTTCCTTCACCATTTTTGTTGCTGCAGCCATAGGCTTTATTCCCCAGCTCAACTCATCTCTCTCCAAAGAGGCTCCCTAGTGTATTCACAGCCTGATGCTCACCATTTCTACCCTTTGAACCCTCTTTAATCTGAATGTCACTATCTCCACAGCCATAGCCAGGCAGGGCTTTGCCCATCCTCTCCCAGCTCCCTCCGTCTCTTAGCATGGATCAATAAGACACTGTTGCCAGGGACTGTGTAGGGCACTGCAGACCCTGAGCTCATGTGTGGCCAGGTGCTCCCAGGTGCTTGGGAAACAGGAAATATAACTCTGAGAGAGGCAGATGGGAAATGCCACTGAGGGGCCCTTCAAAAGGAGACAAAATCTGAATGGCTTCCTGAAGGAGGTAGTACTGGCACAGGGTTTGACAAAGGAAGATGCAGACGATGATCCTCCAGAAACAAGGGAGAAAGGGTAGGAGTGCTGGGTGTAACTGAAACACTGAGGTAAAGTAACATGGCCAGAAAGATGAGCTGAGGTCACGTTGCAAGTGAAGGCCTAAAGGCCAGAATTTGGCCTTGCCTCAAAAAGTAATAGGGAGCTCTGACTTCCAAAGGCAGTGGCAGCTTGACTGTCACTGGCCCGTTCAGGACTATGGCAGACAGATCTCTCCCCTTCCATGGCGCCTACCTGCCCACCATGCCCTGGGCCCCTGGGCCTGCCAGCTTCTTCTGCTGCCCAGTTGCTGACAAGTTGCCTGTGGCCTGCCCAAAATGCCTCTTTCTAGCTTGGGAGTGGGTAAAGGAAGGGATGCCGCTAGGAGGGAGGGCCTGGGGTCTGGGAGGAGCTCTGGGCTAGCCTCACACCCACTCCCATCCACACCCCACAGTTTATTCTCATCTTCACGGTGATCCAGTACCGGCCAATCACCTACAACCACTACCAGTACCCAGGCTGGGCCGTGGCCATTGGCTTCCTCATGGCCCTGTCCTCTGTCATCTGCATCCCACTCTACGCCCTGTTTCAGCTGTGCCGTACAGATGGGGACACCCTTCTCCAGGTGAGGGGCAGGGACTGGGCAAACAGGAGAAATGGGAGGAAGTGGGTGGATGAGGCTTAAGGGCTCCCTTCTGACACCCTGCCCACTGCACCCCCTGCTTGCTACTTGTACAGCGTTTGAAAAATGCCACAAAGCCAAGCAGAGACTGGGGCCCGGCCCTCCTGGAGCACCGGACTGGGCGCTATGCCCCTACCATAGCCCCCTCTCCTGAAGATGGGTTCGAGGTCCAGCCGCTGCACCCAGACAAGGCCCAGATCCCCATTGTGGGCAGTAACAGCTCCAGCCGCCTCCAGGACTCCCGAATATGAGCACAGCTGCCAGGGGAGTGGCCCCACCCCCACCCCGTGCGCCCACCAGAGACTGGGGAGGCAGTGGACAGGTGTCACCACCTGCCCCATATGCCCTGGCCAGGATGGCTGCTGTCCCCTCAGCCACCACTGCTAGTGCAGTCATTTGTGCTTCTGTCCCCAGTGTTTACACGTCCTTTGGATGCCAAGGGGGTAGGGAGGCAATGGGAGGACTGCAGGGGGGCCTAAAGCACTTTGGAGGGGTCTTGGGCCAGGTCCCCAGAGGCCTGTCAGGCTTTACATGGCCTCTGATACCCTCACACTCTGCCTTGAGCTGAGGTTCTGGGTTGGCCCCCCACCTGTCCTCCCTGGGCCTCCAGTCTTGTGACCAGTGTTCCTGCCCTCAGAACAGACCCCAGCCTCTGCCCAGGCAAATCTGGATCTTCCTACCTGGCAGGTTACAGGGCTGGGCCTGCGCAGTGTTACATGTTAGACCACCCAGCCCTGTTTATCTGTGTAACTGTTTTTGTAAAGATTGTATCTGTGGTTGCAACCCCTGCCCCAGCCTCGGGTTCAATCTGTCTTCCAGGCCTGCTTGCACTTCACTAGGCTGCTCCAGGGTCTGTGCCCCTCATTCTAGCCCTGGCTGTTGGGCCCAGCCAGCAGAGGCTGTGGCCTAGCAGCCTGCCCAAAGCACTTGTTTCAGGAGGGCAGGGGTGGAGGCTGCTCAGCGGGAGGTATGAGCCCAGAGCCCTGGGGAAGGAGAACCTGCACAATACCCCTTGCCCTCCCTCCACCAGGCTAAAAGCCCAGTCTTCCCAGATGTGTTGCCCTCGTTCATGTGCCAAATGGCCCCAGCCCACGTGCCCCAGCCTCCTCTGGAGCCAAAGCTCCTCTTAAGGCCTGCAGTGTCCATTTGTCCGTCCTCTGTGCCCTCTGTGCAGTGACAGCCCCAGTCAAGCCGTGTCTAATCCTTTGTAGCAATAAAGGTGCACCCCCCACCCCTGCCCATTTGTGCACCACTAGGATTTTAAAGTCCATAGATTTTAATGAAATTTCTATTCCTGTCTCTGAACTGCTGCTGTGCTTTGTCTGGGTCCCCTGGGGACAAGAGTCAGGACTGGGATGGGACCTCTGTTGGCCAAGCCTTTGTGGAGGCCTGGGAGGAGAAAGGCTGAAGGATTTGACAGGTAGGACAGATGTCTGGCAACTCAGCCCTGGATACCAGGGATCTGGCAAGGGAGTGGGAAAAGGGTTAGAGAGACAAAGGCCTTAGGGTCTTGGCAAGAACTCATCCAAGATGAGACCTGAAGCTGGCAGGGCCATGACAATGGAGAGGCAACAACGCAGAAGGGGCAAGTCCTGACAGAAGCAGAAGTCTGCTTTGTGGTTGGCCCTTCAGGTTGGGGCCTGGGGTGCTGCAGTGGACATTGGTGTGGAAGGTGGTCCTTCCCTGGGGCTGTACCGAAGCTGCCGTCCCCAGCGGCGAGTGGAGGCCCAGCCTTGAGACTGGGGGCAACGCTCCAAAGGAGGTGCAGGTAGGTGGCCTTGGAGAGGTCCAGTGCAAACTCCATCAGCTCCATGGAGGGGAGGAAAGGGTCTAGGGTCCTGAATGGATGACCCCAAGGGCTGCTGCCTGAACAGAAAGGAGTAACTGCATGGAGGCCATGGTCTGACCCTTCAGCCCACTCTGATTGCTACCTCCATTTTGATATACCTGTGTTTGGCAAAGATGCAGGAAGGTCTCATAGAGGCCTGCAGCTCCTTTTCCATGGCGGCCTTCTGCTCCTTCAGCTCTGCAGAAGGACATTGCTGAGACAGTGCCCAGTTCCTCTAGTGTGTGCACAGTATGGGGCAGGGGCAGGAGGCTGGGTGCTCTGGGGCCAGCTCAGGGTCCTCACCTGCCAGGGTGGGCTCTAGGGTTGCTTCAGAGGGCTGGTGAGCCTGTGTATGCTCTGCTTCCAGGCAGCGCTGCAGGGAGAGGGGAGTCAGTGGCACAGCATGAAGGCGAGACCAAGATCCCAGAATGGGGTCCAGAAATGAACCCATGCAGCCCTCAGCCCAACCACTGCAAGAGTAGCCCTTGGAGGGAACACCAGCCCTACTGAAAGTCAAGCTTGTTAAGATGGTGGTTGGGCCTATACTCAGGCTTAGGTAAGGGAAAGAGGCGAAAGACCTGGGCAATCCAGCAGATTAATCTAAAACTGCTGACTCGACACAGGAGCTCAAACAGTATCCTGGGCTTCTAGGATTTCACACAGGTGTGCACACATGAGAAATGGACACAGGACTCACATAATCTTGATATGCACATATATACACAAACACATATGTGCATATGTCTCAGACCCCCAGGTGAGAAATGTATCTCCACTCAGCAGAGAAGCTCTGGGGGAAGACCCAGGACAGTGCTCACCTGCAAGGTAGAAATCTCCCTCTCCAAGGCGCGACACTCCTCCTGAAGGAGATCTCTGGGACATAAGGGAACATGGCAGCCACAATCAGTGCCACAGGACCCACAACTAAGCCCACCACACAGTTCCCACTTCCAGCCTCACCAGGAACCCTCAACCCACGCCCACCTTCTCAACTTGCATTGCCCTCTGCCACCTGAGTGCTGCCCAAAATAGGCTTCTGGCCCCTGTCAGTCTCTCTCTGGGCAGGATGTCTCTTCTTGCCCACCTGCTAACTTTCACCCTACAGGCCCCATCCCCTCTTCCACACTATTTCTGTGAGCTTGTAACTTCCCCTGCCTCCATTCTTCCCCACATCACAGCCCTTCCCCTGCTTATACCCTCCTGCAGCTCCTCCTATGTCAGAATAAAAATCTTAGGGCCTTGGTCCTTCCTGGCAGGGGCCCCACTAGCTCTGCAATAGCTGGCTCTGTCTACCTCTCAGCCTCCACATGGGTCTCCCTTATGTCTCAGTTCCAGCACCTCAAGATCCATCCCTGTCTCCTTTCCTGTGCCTCACCTACCCACTCAGGTGCCCCTAGGCCTCACCTCAGGTATCCAGCAACCTGGTCAATGTTGGACATGTTCAGTTGGTCCTTGATGACACTGAGGTCCCTGTGGCTGCTGCTGGCAGATGAAGTCTACATCACTCTCCTATGTTGCTCACCCCAGGCCTTAGGGACACAAATGCAGCTTCTCCTAGGTAACTGTATCTTTTCTCACAAAGGCAACACAATATAGTATAATATAGTAGGAATTCTGGAGCCTAGGCTTGCAAATAGGCTCTGTCACCCTTCACTGAATGTGACCTTGGGCAAATGACTTATCTTTTCTGAAATTCAGCTTCCTCATCTGCAAAAGAGGGACATCACTCACCTTCGAGGGTTGTGCGAGGATTAGAAGCAGCTGCTATATTCACTTATGAAAATGCCTGTTCATCTTATTCAGCGCCCTGCTGTAAATACTGTTTGCTGCCCTCTCCACTCATCTCTCCCTGCCTCTGTAGCCTAGCACTCACTCCTGTTCTCTAGGCCTGAGAAAGAACTGCCCACTGAACCTGGCCTCTTGGCCCCTCTCTTCCTGCAGAGTTCTCTCCTTCATCTGTCTGGAGAACTGCTCAACTCCAAGCCCCAGATTAAACCAGTTGCTCTCTCGAGCAAGCCTTGCTGGGCAGGTGTCTCCTTGGGGCTTCTACAGCCCTCAGGTGCTGATCTCTACCACAAACCCCGGTAAAAGTGCTTAGCCCCAGACTGGGAGCTCCTCCATGGAACCAGGTGGACTCTTCCAATTGGCTGGGGTCCTATGCCAAGCAGGACAAATCTCTCCATTACTTTACCTGTGTTCACTAGCTCTCATCTGGAGTATCTCCTGATCTGGCAAGTCACACCTGGGCTCCTCCAAGGCAAAGCGAATGACCTTGGGACTGTATGAGGCCCATGCCTGGGCCGGGTCCCTACAAAAGTGCACAGGAAGGAAGCTGAGAGGTTCCTTTCAGGAAATCACAGGAAAGGTCACCCTGACTCCTTATCAGGGACAGAACTAGCCTATCTGATGTCTGCAGAGGAGGCCCAGGCCTGAGGTTCCCACCTGCCCTCGCAGATGGCCTTGTCTCGGAGCCTTTGGAGCAGTTGCTGGAGTTCCTGGCGCATGAGGTCCCTCAGGAGGGGTGGAGGTGCCAGAAGGGAGCAGGAGTCAGAGATGGGCTGAGAGCCCGAGGCTTGGGAAGATCGAGCCTCTTGCAGCAGTGCCTCTAGCATAACCACCTGCAAGGAGAGCTGGGGCACCTTGTGACTGGGCATGGAGGGGACCTGAGTGTTGGGTAGGGCGGAGTCAAACAGGAGAGGGCTAGGCGGATAGTGAGTCCTGACAAGATCTAGGGAGTCACTGGGCAGGGCCAGAGGCCCGGAGATGGCAAATCGCGAGCGGTCTGGGGTGTGGCCCACCTTCCCATTCCCCACCTCCGCTCGCAGCTCCAGGGTCAGATCTACCGCCGCCTCCCCCAGAATCCTCTTCACTTCGGGTCGTTCCTGGAGTGGAACATGCTCCTCCACCAGCTCCCACAGCGACAGGGAGCCCCAGGGCATGGCCCGCCCGCGCCGCTGTCCGCAGCTCGGGCCTTTGGGATGACAGGTCAGAGCGCTGGACTTACTCCAAGACCACCGGTCGCCCCGCCCACCCTGACTTCCCAGGCCGGCCTTGTTCTGCCACCATTCTTCAGGGCTGGAATTACCCAGTCAACCAGACCGGTCTCTGGCGCCGTTTCTTACACTGCGTTTCTGGCAGACCCTCGGGGGCCACGGTTTCGGACCACCGCCCGGGGAGCCCGGCAGCTGGGAACGGGGCCCTAGCCCCGCCTCTTCCGCGAGACAGTCACCCGGGAAACAGCGCGCAAACCCAGGCCCCTAGAGGCCCCGCCCAGCCCCTGCCGGTCCCGCCCGCGGCGCCTGCGAGCTGTTGGTCCGCGCGAATCGCGGGAGAGGCGCATGGCGTGAAAGCGCCCCAGAACCCGCCCCCAAGTTCTTTCGGCTTGTCCCTGGGCACCTTCCGGCCCCGAGGCAGGTGAAACAACTGAGAAATCTGGTCCCACTGGGGTTGTTACTCAGAGCCAGTGGAAGCAGCAACAAGATAAAACTTTTTCTGTCTAGGGCAGAGTAATGAGTCCCAGCGCTTGAAAAAACCCGGTTGACCCTGACCAGGTACCCTCCTAACACAACTCAAGAGCAACTAGATTCTGGGACCCGGATCCCCACGCCCAGACAAAGGGGCTGCTCCATTCACGTTTTTTACTAAAGCACCCACACAAGTTCCTGTGCAATGTACAAACACGAGCCGGCCCTGGGGCTTCTGCCTCCTCTCTGAGACAGGGAGGCGGGAACCAGACTGACTGATCCAAGCTCCTCCCACCCCCCCATGCAAAGGCCAACCCCAAGATCCCAGGCAGCAACGCAGCATCCCCTCGGGTCCCCTCTTGGGGCTGCTCCTCAGCAGAGGGTGCACCAAAGCTTGCCCCCTACAATATTGAATGAAAAAGGTTTCCCCTCCCCTGGGAGCATGGGGGATCCCCAGGTCTGAGAATTCCCCCTGGAAGAGACAATGCCCCCTAGTCATATCTCCCACCCTTCCAGGCCCTAGGGGACTCAAGGGGGGGAAACTGAGGCACAGAGAGGTGGAGTGACCTAGCCCAGGCCACTCCGCGAGGCAGTGCAGGGGCTGGCCCGACCCTGACAGTGAGAGGGGCTGGGCTGGGGGAGTGGGGCAGGAAGGGTTGACCCCAGAGAGGCCACACTTGAGGGGCCTGCCCAGGCCAGAAGCCCCTCAAAGTGGGTTCTGAAACTTCTAGGTGCAGCTGGCAGGTCTACTGAAGACCTCAAAACAGCCCAGTCTCAGTCCTGGGGGTCTCTCACATAGCAGCTGCCAGCCAGGCTGTAGGTCAGTCCTCTGGCAGGCATTCCTTGGCACCAAGAGCCTTTGTCCATGTCAGCCCCGAGGGGGCCATGATGGAGGCCGCCCAATGTCCACGGTGATGTTGGTGAAAAGCGGTTGCCGAGACACCTCTAAGACCTGGTACCGCACTGACCCGATGCCATCCCGCTTCATAGTCAGCTTCGTATTCTGAATCTTGGTAAACCTAAAGGACAGAAATGGATCCAGATCAGGGCTAACTGCTAAGCTCAATATGGGATCTCTGGGGCCAAGGCTCAAGTCATCATGCTCCATTGAGTGGTGACTCGCTGGAGCCCTTTGCTCTTGCATCTACTCTTGAAATACAGATCTCAACTCCTGTCAGAAAACAAAGGATAGCTTCACAGATCTCTCAGCTCAAACCTTCCTTCTAAGCTAAGCCACAGACCCAGACACGAGGCATCCCACCAGCACCGCAAAAGCAATGTGTCCAATGTGAGGTGCATTATCTTTACCCCCCAAATCCATGCCATCCTCTCTATTCCTCATCCTTTAGTCACTCAACTTCCCCTACCTACTTATTGAGCACACCCTGTGTGCCAGGTTGTGCTGAGCACCAGTGATACAGCCATGACCAGAATAGGTGAGGTCTTTCCTCCCCTGTCAAGTCTGTGTCACTAGTAGAGGCAGGTAACAAGCAAGGAAAACCTCAGAGTGCTAGGGAGACAAGGTGGCTGCCTTTGAAGGAGTCTGTGACACTAAGCTGAGGGTAGTGAGAGGAACATTCCAGGGAGAGGTTAGAGTGTTGCTGCCCCTAAACTGGGAACAAGGTTTTGGACAGCTGTGTGGCTAGACCTGTGGGCCCAGAGGAAAAGCAGATTACCTTGTAGGCTAGGGCATGTATGGGCAGGGCTCTGTAAGAGGAAGCAGCTGTATTTTATTCTGTGAGTGAGAAGACATGAAGGGAGTCTCAACCCAGGTGGAGGAAAGGTATGCACTATAGAAGAACAAAGGGGAAGCAGGGTTTCCAGTAATCCTGGCAGAATCAGAGATTGGGGTAAAGGTAGAAAAGGAGAAAAACAGGTTCAATGTTTTGTGGGGTTTGGACATGTAAGGTGAGGGAAAGAATTCAGGAAAACTTCTAACTTTTGAGGCAAAAATCACCTAGGTAGACAGAACCACTGTGTATAGAGTTCCTTAACCCAGAAATGTCTTGCTATTGGCCATTTCCACACTCAGTAGATATCAGTCATAGATGATGATGCCCAAACTATTCCTGCAACAAGACCAAGGCTGCTATTGGACTTGTAGAGCTCTTCTCTTACCCTCATCCTCACCGTTTCAATCCTCCCAGTCCTTCTGAGCTCAGCTTAGACCCTTCTTCTGAACCCTCTCAGTATGGTGCACCTTCCCTCAGCTGCCCTGAAGCCCCTCTTCCCCAGTCTGTCATCCCTTTCCTGATGACCATGGTTTGTACTTTTCATCAGCTCATTGGACTCTGCAGCCTCATGCTTCTGCCAAACTCCAACCCTGCATCAGTGCTACAATCCATCTCCCCTATTCCTATACCCTGGGAAAACCCTACTGTCTAAGCTGGGGGCACAGCACACCCACAGGTCCTTGCTCCAGCATGCCCCCACCAGGCTGTCAATTTCTTCAGGACTGAGCCTCATCCTCTAGCTCCACCCAACAACTAGGTCAGTCTTCACCTTCCTTGAGCTCAGAAAACAAGTCTTCCAAACACAATCTGACCACTCCCCCAACCCCCCTCAAAGCCCTTCTACAGCTCCCAGTCTCTCTGGGACAAAAGTTAAGACTCACAACCTGGAATTCAAAACCCTAAACACTTAGCAGTGATTGTTACCTACTGTTATTCCTGACCTTCAGGTATGTTAAAACCATAAACAGAGACTCAGTATATGCCATGAATGTTCACATTCCAAGCTCTTACAAATACAATTCCTTTCATCCACAATGGCTTCCTTCATTAGCCTGGAGAATACTGCATTGTGTCCAAGGTAGGTGTGAGGTAAGAGAGAATAACTATTTTCAAATTCAAGTTTACCCTCATGCCTCCCACCCTCACTCCCTCTTCTGCCCCCATCACCTTGTGCCACAATTGCCTATCTGCTTGCCAAGAATAAGCTTCATGAGGGATAGAAGGATGGGGATCCCCAATCCCACAAAATTTGGCATTGGTTGCAGAGAAGCATCAGGAAGCCCACATGCCCTTTAGGCCCTTCTCCCAGCCAGCCCGATATCACACAGGGCTCCCTCCTACGAGATGGAGCTGACTCCTCTCGTCTCAGTGCCTTACACTGTCTGTCCACTCTCCACCCCACACCGTTTGGGCCACCTCTGTCAGCTTCCCAGGAGCTGCGCCCCAGATATCACTCTCTCTCATCCTATCTGCTCTGGCAGGGCCAGTATAAGCAGGGGTCACCCAAGATGTATAAATGAGGTATTTGAATACACCAATGGAAATGCAAATGACTCAGTGACGATTCAAGCTTACATTCTAGTCATCTCAATGGATCAAACTAGGAGTGATAGGTATCTAGTAGGTAGGGGACAGGGATCAGTAGCCTCTAGGTGTCTCAGGGGTCAGGGATGCTTAGAGGCCACATCTAGGAGTTCAGGGATTGAGGACACTTGGGGTCAAAACTTGAGGATATTAGGTCACCTCTAGAAGTAAGAGGTTAGGGGGACCTGGGGTCAGGGGTGCTGGAGGGTCACCTCTGAGGGTTGGGCTCGTTATGCTTGTCCCGGTCGTGCTTGATCATACGGTAGCGGCCTATTCGGATGTCTGGGCGGGAGATCTTCATCCCAGTCAGGGAGATCCTGAGGACAGGGACAGATGCACTGGAATAGGCACTGGGAGGGCAAGAAGCCCCACCCAGTCTGCACTTGCCCCCTCACCACCCAGTCTGCTACCAGCCCTATCCAACCCTACTCACCGGTTGAAGATGTCATCATCCTCGCCACCCCAGCCCCAGTACTCGTTGGGGAAGCCATTGATTCTCAGAAACTGGGCCTTGCTCAAGCCTGACACACCTCCAAAGTAGCCAGCATAGGGCAGCCTATGGCATGGGAGGGCAGGTGTCAGGAAAAGCCACAAGGAGATTCAAGACGAAGGACCAGAGTTAGGATGTAGAGACAATGTGCGACCTGGGGCCTAAGGAGGATCTGCCCTAGCCAGAAAGGTCAGGGTCAGGGGCTAGCAGGGCACTGAAGCTGGGACTGAAGGCTTGGGTGAAGTAGGGGTGGGAAAATCCAGGTCTAGGTGAGAAAAGAGCCTCACCGGAAGCCAAACTTGTCCATGGCAATGGCAAAGTGACGGGGCTGGTCGCCACAGCGGTATAGATTGCGATCATCCATGGGGACCAGGTCCACATCGCTGAAGATGAAGCAGTCATAGGCCGCGTCCTCCTTCAACGCCTCTAGGAAACCCACGTTGAGCAGCTTGGCCCTGTTGAAGGTGTCCTCACCATGCTGGGGTGGAGGGGGGAACAGCAAGACCTATTGCTTCACCACTTTCCAGAATTGTCCCAGGGGCTCCCCAGCTCCTCTCTTCCTGCATGGCTCCCTCAGACTCTTAAGAATCAAGTCTAGCTGGGCGTGGTGGCGCATGCCTGTGATCCCAGTGACTCGGGAGCCTAAGGCAGGAGGATCACGAGTTCAAAGCCAGCCTCAGCAACTTAGCGAGGCCCTAAGCAACTCAGTGAGACCCTGTCTCTAAATAAAATACAAAATAGGGCTGGGGATGTGGCTCAGTGGCCCAGTGTCCCTGAGCTCAATTCCCAGTTCTAAAAAAAAAAAAAAAAGGAAAAGGAAAAGGAAAAAAGGAATCAAGCCCAATTTCTCGCCCTCGATCTGGCCTTCAAAGGCCCTCCATGATTTGCTTCTAACCTCTCTCCGGCCACTACCCTCAGACCCTAAGGCCCAACCACACTACATCCCTCAGCAGCCACAGAACATGTCAGACTCGCTCATCTCCAGACCTTGGGGTTAACAGTTCCTCCTGTCTAGAATGCTCTTTTCTGCTTGCCAACTTGTGTCTGGAAAGGGTTTCCTAACCAAACCTCCTGGCCCTGGTACCATTGCTTTCTCCTTCTCATGGGCTTTGTTTATACTAATGTCCATTTAAACCATTATTTAGAGCTCTCATCTCATTCATCATTCTAACAAGCCCTGTGTCTTCTTTTGTGCCAGTAGGGATTCCAGAGATGAGCAGCCCTGGTCTCTATCCCTGAACATGCAGTGCAGTCACAACATGAGACAATGAGTGCCCCAAATGACCAGTGTGTAAGATACAGAAGCCACAGGGACTAAGCTACCCAGCCTCAGGCACCTGCCCACTCTTGTCCATTCCAATCAACATCCACCTCCCCGGTCAGCCTCTGAGAAATGGAGCTGCAGGGATCCTGGTCATGCAGGCCCAAGCACCAAATTCTATACAGAGCAGGGAGGATACAATTGGAGGAGGTGGCTCCTGAGCCCCTGCCCCAAACTAGACTCTCCAAGCTAAGGTTAGGGGCTCCTGGAGAGGTCTGTGAGTGGATCCCTCTACAACAAGAAGGCAAACAGCAGCCCCTCTATACCAGCCACACCTGAGTCTGATGAACAGGAGCTTCTTTCCTCTGGAGCTGTGACCTGCCCAGTCCTACCCTTTCCCTTCCCTCCCTCTCCTACGCCTTCTCTTCTATCAGCCCTGGGAAGGATTGTCCATATTATCCTAGATCATAAGCATTCCTTTTGGCCTCTCTCGCTAGCTAGGAGGCCTAGGTTTCTCCCTCATGGCTCATAAATATGCCCAATTCCTTCCCTGGAGAAAAAAAAAAAAAAAAAAAACACCCTTAGGCCACCCCCCCTTTTTCCTTTCCCTTCTTGTTAAAGTTAAAAAAAAAAAAAAAAGAGAAAAAAAAAAAAAAAAAAACCCAGTTGTCTCCAATCAGTTATTTTGTCAAATCTAATTCTTTCTCAACCCACTGCAATCTGCTTCCGCCCCCATCATGCCCCTGAAATGGCTCTTGCTAGGCCCACCTTGTTGCTAAATCCACTGGACGTTTCTTGGTCCACATCCCTCCTTACTCCCCCACGGTGCTCACGCAGCTGCCATGTTTCCTTCCTGACACCAACTGCTGAGCTTCCGGGATACCCACTCTCCTGGTTCTCCTGCCACTCTCTGGCCAGTCTTCTCAGCCTCTGTACCAACCTCCCTCTCTCTCCACCCATCCATGCAGTGTGGTTTTCTCCTCCTACATCCCCATGCTCTGTGAGTGTGCTGGATGTTGCTGGTTTTAGGGACCATCTACTTACATGCATGTTCCCAGATGCCTCTCTCAACTACAGACCTTCCTCCCAGATCCAGACTCATCATCTAACTGCCTACAGAATGTTCCTCTTGTACTTCCCCCAGGCTCTCAAGCTGATCAGAGATAAGATGGGATTCAGAGTCATCCTCACCCCAACACATGGCCCAACTTCTGCATTCCCTATCTCAATCACAGGTGCAGCCATCCACATGCCAATAGCCAGACACGAAAACCCTCATGTTTTCTTGCTATCTGTCTTTTCTTACTCTCTACTACTTGTGTGACATCTCTCCTTCATCCCCACATGACTGCCCTACCCAAATACACATTCACCATCTTTTTCCTGATCACCAAAACCTCCACCTAACTGGTCACCCTACCTCTAGCTTCCCTCTTCCATTCACTCTCCATGTGCAACCACAATAATCTTTCTAAAAAGCAAATACACATACTATTCTCCCCTTAAAACAAGGGTGCCCCATCACCTTCAGAATGTAATTCACCTGCTAAACATGCCTCCCAAGATTTTTCCTGACTTGCCTTCCACCAATTTCTCCACCTAATCTTTGCTAACCAGCCTACATATTGCACCACACCTCAGCCAATAATTCCTGAACACAAGAGACCAATTCCCTTGGTGACCACAGGGTCCTCTATGTCTCTCTGCTAAGAATGCTTGCTTCCTCTTGTGCCTCTACCAGCCTATTCATTCCTCAAGACCCATCTCAACAAGTGCTTCCCAAACCCAGGGCTAGACCAGGCTCCTCTATGCTACCATGGCCCCTTGAACCAACTCTAATCATACACCATCCTTCTGGAGTCTACAGGGATCCCTGCCCAAGTCTAGCAGTTGTTTATGGGCAGGAAGGGCCTGCATCAAATGCTCTCTGGGACCCAGCAGCAAGCCCTACAGGCCCGACAGGGTTTAGATGCTATGCTAAGCCCCCTGGCCTCAGCTGTGGCTAGTACTGCCCTAACAGTTCTAAGCTTCATCCCTCTTTCAGGATCTAACTCTTCCTCTCCTAGGGGTCCTCAACACCACCTCCTAGTCAATGTACGCTACCATGATGAGGGCCTGCCAAAGTAGACAATAGAGCCAGTCAGCTTCTGAGGCTATGCACACATCCACCAGTGTGCATGCCGATGTTCAAATGCACCCTTTCACATGCACATGAATCTTCCTGTGCACCCTAACAAAAGCACCCTCAAGCCCCTTCACATACCCACACAATTATGCGCAGACAAGGACTCATAGATGACTCCCAACCCCATGTATGCACCAATAGGTAGATGGGTCCCCACACTCCTGAGCAGGTAGACCCACAGGTGTGGGTAGGTTCCTTGCTGGTTAGTGCCTATTCATTCCTCAAGACCCATCTCAACAATTGTTTCCCAAACTAGACCAGGCCCCTCTCAGGGACCCCAGACAGCACACCTGATTGATGACATAGATGCCATAGCGTAGCCGCTGCCGCCTCAAGATGGGGTGCAGATAGTGGAGCCAGTAGCGCAGGTGATGCTCCCGGTGTCTAAAGGGGATGATGACTGCCACTGTCTGGGCTGGGGTGCAGTCAGGCGGTGTGTAGCGGCCCCCCAGAAGCACACCTGGGTTCTCCCTCTGCACCCGCTCCAGGGGCATGGGTGAGGTGAACTCAATCAGCAGTCGGCCCACTGCAGGCAGGACGGTGTCAGGAATCAGGGCCTTTGCCAGAATCCAGGGACACCAGCCCCCTGGGGGTGAGCAATGAACTCCAGAAATAGCCCTTTTTCAATTGACTTGGACCCGTGGTACCCCCATGGGTCAGGACTCCATTCTTCCAGTCACACTAGTAAGACCCTCTCCCCACCCCTTTACACAGGCCCTACCCAACAGGCTCACCAAGACCAGGTGGTAGGTCAGGACAGGGTGGGAGGACAGGAACTGTGGGGCCAGGCCGGGCACTGGGGACCTCAGGGAGCCCAGAGCTGGGGGCAGTGGCGTTGGGCCGAGAGCAGTTGGTGCTGCTGCTGGCTGCCGGGTGGAGGGCATGGGCAGGGCTTCGGGCACTGAAGCGGCTGAAGAAGGCCAGGTGCTGGGCGTAGACGTCAAAGTACAAGATGACGGCCACAAGGAAGTGCAGCAGGCAGAGAAGGAGCACAGCCTTGCAGACGCGCTCCAGCGTCCCCCCCCAGCAGTCTGCTCATCCCGCAGGCGGCCGCCGGCCCGCCCAGTGGGCCCGGGCATCCGGCTGCCGGCCTGAACAGGGAGGGAGAGAAACAGACCCCAAAAGTCAGGGCAGGATGGGTAATGCTGCCTATCGCCTCCTGCCCAGCTTCGCACACTCAGAGATCCACATCCTCACTTACCTGCTCACACCCTTGCCATTCACAGACTCATGCTCTATCTGCAGTCACCCCAACAACTGCCGGCAACTAAGAGCTCACTGATCTTCAGGTACGTCCCAGTACTAAATCACCTGCACTTATATTCCTTGTTCTCCCTGGCACACATACGCCACACCCAGGTACACACCCTTACTGCACAACTCTATACATATGTACTCCCAGGAACAAGGACACGTGAACTCTGATCACACAAGTTCGTACCTAAACATGGAAACACATTTAGCTACACGGGCACCTGTGCCCAAGGAACAGATGCCCCCCAGGGTAGCATCCTCAACCCAGGGCTCAGGGCTCGGGGAAGGGGAAGGGGAAGGGGCCACTTACTGAGTAGCTACAATGCAGGAACACTTCATACTCATGACTTCATTTAGTCCTTCCAGGAGCCATGGTGAGGTCTCAGAGGAAAGCAGGCCAGGCCAACTGGGCCCAGGCTGGGAAGTGGCCCTCAGCATTCAAGGGGGCCCAAATATGGGCAGGATATTTGTGGGATCCCTTCCCACAGGAGCAAGGGGTCATAGTACAGGGCTGGGCAGGGGATACCCTTCATCTAAGATAGGAGGGCTCTGGAGTCTGCCTAGAGCCACCAGTTCTGACTTCCAGAAGAGGACATGCCTGTGCCCTGGGGACCCGGGCAAAGCTCTCAGCATGGCAGGGGAGGGGCTTTCCTGGGTCAGGACTCCAGCTGTGGTTCCAAAAAGGCAGCAACCACTCCGGCAGTGCTCCAGAGAGCAAGGCTTCTCCCTCACACATACGTAGAATCGCACGGACATGCCTGGACCCAGCAGTAGTCCCACACTCAAGACACACAGAACTACAGAGTGGCAGACACACCCGGTAGCAGTGACACAAGAGACCCACACTCACCCACAAAGCGTCCACTGCTGGACTTACACAGCCATACATCCAGGCTCCCGGGCAGCTCACACCCAGATCCACGTGCAAGCATTCCCTCCCCTCCCTCCAGGGCAGGGGTTCTGGGTCAAGCTGGCCGCCAGGCTGAGGGGTGAGTTTGGGCGGGGCTGGGAGGCTGAACACGTGGCACCCCGGGTCGGGGGAGGCAGCAGAGACCAGGTGGGTGTGGAGCCTGGGGGGCGCGTGGAGTGGGGGGAGTGGAAGTGGGGCGGAGGCCGAGGCAAAGGGGAGACGTGAACGAAGCGCCTCCCCGCGCCACGAGGCCGGGGCGAGCGAGGACAATGAGGGAGGCTGTCTGGGGGCGGGCGGAGGAGCCCAGGGTTGGGGGTGGGGTGGGGTGAAGCCAGGCCGGGGGTTGCCCGCCGGCGCCTAGCTCACGCGCTCCAGGGCTGGGATCTGGCGCCGCGCTCGGGCAGCCCCTCGCGGGGCCCGGTCTGGAATCTCGGGGCCCTGGGTGGGGAGCCGCGCGCGCCCTCATCTCACCCGGAGCTCGGGGCTCAGCAGGGGACGCCGCTCCAGCTCGGGCAGGGCTCCCGGCTCCGGCAGCTGCGGTCGGCTCCGTCCCCCACTGCCCGGCCCCGCCACCTCCCGCCGCCGCCGCCGCCGCGGGCCATGGAGCCGAGCCGCCCCGGGGGGCAGGGCGGGGCCGGGCGGCCGGGCAGACCCACGGACCGGCGGACCGACGGACCACAGCGCCGCCGCCTCCCTCCCGCGCTACGGCGCCTCGGAGGGGCAAGCCCGGGCGGCGCGTCCGCGCGCGCGCCCCCGCGGCCCCCGCCTCCAGCGCGCCCGCACGCGCCGCGCGCCGCTCCGACGCCCGCCCCTGCCCACGGCCGAGCGCAGCCCAGCCCGGCGATGCGGAGGCCCAGAACCTGGAATTCTGTCTGGCTCCTCCAAGGGCTTGGCTTAGAGGTCGGACGTGGGAGGGTGCAGACTGGCCAAGCTCTTTGAGCCGGTCTGGAGAACCTGGAGTACTGGGTCTGGAGGGTGGGCCGATTGAGGCAGGGGCTAGGAATTTGTCAACTCTTCCAAGAGACCATCATTAAAGGTCGGCTGATGTACAGGAGTTTTGTGATTTTTCTGGACCTTGAAAGGTATGGATTGGAGGTGGCTGGGGCTTTTAAGGTGCCAGGAGGTTGGGGTAAGATTAGGAGCAATTCAGAAATTAGACAGAAGGGTGCAGAGCTGAACAAGGCCCAAGGAATATGGAACAGAGTAGAGGTGGTTGAGAGCAGATGCGTGCAGGAGCAAAACTATCATAGAGAGGAAAAGGCCCTCTAGAGGGTTATGATGCCTGAGGGTAGTCAAGCTTAAGTATAGGTAAGTCACTGTGGCCATACAATTTGGGCCTAGTGGACAGGGCCCTGAAGACAAGGACCCCATGCACAAAAACATCAAGGGGCTTGTGTCCCAGACTCCGTCATCCCTTCAACAGATACTCAGGGGCTACAGAGCCCTCAGCCCAGCATAATCTCTCCACCCAGGAGCCAGCTTTGTCTAGAGCAGAGGTGTGTACAGAGCCAGAAAGTTGGCATGAGACTGAGGCACATAAGCCCTTTACCCTTCCTTGTGAATGGTGGCGTAAAAGGTCAACAGAGGCACTGACCCAGACATATACCACGTTTATTTCACAAACACTGGGAAGATGGGTTGGGGTAGAGGTGGGGGTACAGGTGCGCAGCTGCACAGTCACCATCAGTAGCCCACTGCCCACACTGAGGATTCAGCCTGGACTTCGGAGCCTCCAAGTTGACAGACAGCAAGAGGAGTGCAGGGAGGGCCCTGAACACCAAGCCCCCTGAAAGGCTACGGGGCACAGCTCCAGCTGTCCCAGGAAAACCAACAATAAATAAGAGTAGGGCACGGCCCCACCCACACAGATCGCCTAGTCACCCATCTTCACTCTGGAGGTCTGCAAAACAAGAACAGGAGAAGTTAGGCAGGAACAGAGGAATAGGTAGGTAAGACAATGACCAAGGACAAGATCAGACAACTGGATGGACAGATCACAACAGATGGATGACCAGATCAAGACAGACGCATTGTGACAAACAAATAATTGGAGACAACCATAGAGTTAGGCTGTGGGAAGGCTGTAGAAAAGTGGTATATGAACAGTGCTGGTCACCAAGAGTCACCCCAATCAAGCACCCCCAGTCACATTTACAAACCCAGGCTAATCCTTAGTCACAAACCCAGAGTGCCAGACAAAAAAGACACACTTTAGACATGCTGTCCTACTCACAGGTATGTCATAGAGACATACATAGGCCCTGAGAGACACAAACACCTCAAGCTGGACTGATAGACACAGACAAGATCCCAACATGGTTCAGACCACAAAGACATCATCTGTATTTCTAGAGACAGCAGCCAGGAAGAGGATGACATATGACAGACAAAACAGAGACTAAATGAGAAATATATACCTTTAAAACAACAGAAAAAATAGACAAAAGCAAATTGAAAGCCTTAAAAGAGGGAGGACAGGAGATGGGAATGAGGTGGTAGAAGCTATTCAAGAATTCTACAGTCATGGGTGGAAAAGGAAGTACTTTAGCTCCTTTGGAAGAAGAGTAAGGCTGAGTTGGAGACAAGGACACAGAGGTTTCCCTATGGGGATTCAGCACCTGAAGGATTGCAACGATGACCCCAAAGAGGCCGATGGCACTTCCAAATATCTCCACGATGAGAATCTTTACAAAGAGACTTGGGTTCTGAGCGTCAGCCAGGGCGGCCCCACTGCCCACGATGCCCACGCAGACTCCACAGAAGAGGTTAGACAGACCCACTGTGAGACCAGCCCCAAACATGGAGTAGCCTGAGGGACAGAAAAGGACTCACTGAGGTCAAGCCAGAAATGGATGAAGACAAAGTCAAGGGCCCAACATGGGCTAATGGGACCAATTCCCACCCCAACCCTGCCAAGCAGGTCAAAGTAGCTGAGAGAATATAAAACTGAGAAATCCAAGCTGGGATGTAGGAAGCACGGAGCAGGTGGGAAGCCTCTGATTTGCATCTTTACACACCCACCCACCTACCTGCATGGTAGTTTCGATGACCAATGGCCTGGGGGTCAGTGGCACTGAAAGGCTGAGGAGGGCAAAAAAGTAATCAGAAAACACCCTTTATGCATCCCACCCTCCATCTCTAAGCAATGTATAGAACACACTGGAATTGATGCCTATCCCCCATACCCAAGTCTTCCTTACCTCAGCCATGTTGCTAATGACAATTGCCATGATGATGCCGTAGATAGCCACAGCCTCACAGAAGATGATGCTGGTAGTGGTAAATGGCAGAGATGGAGGCAGGAGGTGGACAAGAGAAGGACATCAACCTTCCTCCCCCAAAGTCCCCAGCAGCTTTTCCTCAGCTCACATCCCACCCTATCAAGAGGCAGGCAGCCCTTCCACAGCTGAATCTGACAACCACTAGCATTTACACTTACCTGACCAGGTTCTTGGTCTTGATTCTGGGGGCCTTCACCCCTCCCCCAATGATGGAGGAGCCTGTAATATAGATGCCCCTGGTGAAAGGATAAGAAACTGATGAGCAGAGCCCAAGATGACACTGCCCCCAGGATGACTAAAAACCCAGTGACACCCCCTGACATGACTCAGTCCCTCCCGACAGTCCCACCATCCCAATATTCACCAGGCTGCCCCAACCACAGACAAGGAGATTGCTAGGCCAATGCCCAGGTTCGACCACATGAAGGGGGAAGTCTCAGTCAGGAACCTGGTGTGGAAACAGGGAAGAAAGCAATTCAGCTCTGTTAGGAAAAGGGGCACAAAACTCTCAGCCTCCCATTCCCCTTCAACCCCACCAGTCCTAGATACTGCAACAGTAGACTAAATATCTCCCATGGTCCATGTCCCTGCAGCTTGGGGTGGCGTGGGGCAGGGGCTCCCACCACAGAAGCAGCAGCTCCTAGAGGAATTCTCTCCCTGCCCTTCCTTACCATGCCACATCAAAGCGGAAGCCCAAGTCGAAAATGGTGTAGCAGATTCCTGCAGTCGTGAGAAAAAAAGGGTTAGGGGCTGCTCTCTGGAGAGAAGCTCCCCAACCTACAGAGCACTGCCCAGCTGACCCGCAACCTACATCACAGTCAAGGGAGAGTCCTCGAGCTGGCCGCCAAGTGAACCAGGCCTCCATTTTCTGCCACTCCCTCGTGACACATCTCCCTCAATGACACCAAGCCCCAAGACCCTCCACAGACACGCCCGGGCAGGCCTGATACCCTGGAGAAAGGGAAGGAGCAGGTGCTCCGTCCGGGCCCCGCCGGATCCCGCCGGCCCAGTCCGAGCCGCTGTTTACCCAACAAGCTGTGGGTGGGGGAGGGCAAACGGTAGGGAAAGAGGAACCGGAGTGGCCGGCTCATGACCCACGCAGGCCGGTCGGGTGCAAGAAGAGGAGGCGACAGCGAGACACGAGAGGTGGCGGTGCTGACAGAATGGGGCTACCGCTGCTTTCGCGGCCCCCACCTACCGCCGCCCGCGCCCCTCATAAGCGGCCGGAGCCCCGGCCTCCTCTCGCACAGAGGCCCCAGCAGGCTGGAGGCCAGTCCCGGAGCCGGGGGCAGAGGGCCGCGCTGGGGCCTGGTATTGCTGGCAGGCAACCCCCTTCCCCCGCGGGGCTCCAGCCCCGCCAGCTCGGCCCGGACGCTGCCCCCGCCCGCCCGGGCCCGGCCTCACCCACGACGAGCATGCAGGCCCAGAAGGCCACGAAGACCCCGGAGTAAAGCAGCGCTAGCCCCATCATGGCGGCAACGACGGCGGGGGTCGGATCGGCGGGGCCAGAGCGAAACCGCGTCCCTGCGTCCACCGTCCGCCCCGCAGTCTGTCCGCCCGCCCCGCAGCATCACCTGACGCGCCCACGTGACGCGCCAGGAGCACGTGACTCCAGGCCCGGCCCTGAGCAGCTTCGCCACTCGCCTCGAGCGTGGCGCCGGCGGAGGACCCGCTGAGCATTGTGGTGGTTGTAGTCGCGCGCCTCCGGGTCGGCTCCCGCGCCTTCCTCAGGGGTGCCCGGCCTCCTGCGCCCACTCACGGGCCTCCGGGTTGAACTTCCAACCACTGCTGATCCCGATTCCAGGAGAGTGCCGCTGTCTCTTCCCGAAGCACGCCTCCTCATCTCATCCCTGGCCAACAGCCACTGGGCCTCAGAAGCCATCCTTCCAGG
>JAJEJO010047819.1:0-10994 GCA_020662805.1 Glaucomys volans
TCTCTCCAGATTGGTGTATTATTTAAATTCATGCACATACTTATTAATGTTAGTTGATAGATTTGTTTCTGTTCTCTTAATTGCTTATCACCTTTATCACCAACTGAGAGGAGCTAAAAAATTATCAGAATATTAGCATTTGTTAGAAATCTCTGTTAGACAACACTGATGGAATTTTAGGAAAATTTGAGTCCCCCTATATAGTTACATATTTTAAACATTTTTCTTATCAGGTCAGACTTGGCCTATGTGAACCAAGTTCAGTTATCAAATAATAGCAGGAACATATTTTGAATTTTTCTATTTAAATATATGGAATCATTGTGATAAACAGAATCATACTTAAAATCAATCCAGGTTCACTCCATTTTAATGGATTATTTAAAAACTAAGTATCTAATCTAACCTTGAAATATGAGCCTTCATGGAGTCCAGGTTTTCCTTCATCCTTCAAGAAAGCAATGGCATTTCTCTAGACTAATGGGGTCCACAAATAAAATTGATATTAGAAATTTTTTTGCAATGTTGTGGATCAAGACCAGGACTACTCACATGACAGCTAACTTCTGTACTACTGAGCCTTAACCCCAGCCCCTATTTTAGAATATTTTGTAGTGACTTGCTAGAAGAATATTTTCCTGGACAACATATGTATTTAATTTAACTCCACCTTCTCAAATGTGTAATAATTAAGTTTTAATTTGGGTGTTCACACACTGAACCATAATATTATCTGGAAAGCGAATGTGTAGGATAAAAGAGTTCATAAGCAAATAGATATAAAAGATAAGATACTAAGAAAATCACAATTCAGGAGGCTGAAAGAGAAGAATTGCAAATTTAAGACCAGCCTCAGCAACATAGCATAGGCCCTAAGTAAAGTAGTGTGAACCTATCTGAAACTAATAAAAGAAAAAGTCTGTGGATGTACCAATGGTACTAGTATCCCTTGGTTCAATTTATGGTACTAAAAAAATTTACAAGGAAACCTGACATGTTAAAAATTTGTGAATATAGTTTACCATTTAAGAATTCAGAGCTTAAGTAGATATTTTTTAAAACATCGAAATACAGCTTTTTTATTGTAGCTTTTAATTGACATAATATTTGAACTGAGGCTTGGAGTATGATATTATAAATCAACACATGTTTGCATTGTTTGATGATCACAGTAGGGTAAGTAACTGTTTCAATTTTCTCAAATTTCATCATTTTGAAGTGTGAGGAGTCTCAAAACTCTCCTCCTCTACTTATGTGGGTGTATGTAATTACATGGTGCAGACTCTAGTGACCATGCTGAGCTATAGAATGGGAGGGCTGCTTGCCTCAGCCCTGCAGACGAGCAGAGCTGCCCCTCACCCTGCCTCCCACTGATCCTTCCACTGCCACTTCCCAGCCTCTGATAAGATACACTTCTATGTGGACAATGATTTTAGCTTCCATACATGAGTGAGAACATGCAATATTTGTATAAAAAGAAAATTCTAAACCTCATTACAAAAAATCTCAGTTTTCCCCCATGTGATGGTCAAGCAGAATGGCAAGTGTACTCTTTCGCCCATTCAGCATATTTGGGTTGTTACCCATGACAAGCTCAACAAAGGCAATAGAAAGATTTTACATGAAGCACCTTTGTTTCATGTTTTATGCATCACCACGGTCACAGCACGCAGTTTGGTTATTCTCTCATATATTTATATATAGAAATGACGTACATTTGGTCTTATATACCTGTTTCATTTGAGGTAAAATATATGCTCATGAAGTTTTAAAGAACAAATTTTATATGTATATATATATACATGTACATATATATGTGTACTATACATGCACACACACAGATATATATATATACACATATATGTATATATTCTTGTATACATGTATCTATGTATATACACATATATACATATATACATGCATATATATCTGTGTGTATCTGTATAATAGACATATAATTATATTTACAAAATCATGAAATAAGAATTAAAAGGATACTTTTAAAATTCTCTTCTCTTATGCCATTTTTGTGAAATGGAGACATTGATTTCATTGTGTTTAATTCATTTTAAGACAAACCATTCAAGCATTGTAAAAGAGCATTGTACATCTTTCAGGAACAGGTGTTAATAACCTACATATCAAAGCATTAGATTAAATCATTTTCAGTGTTACTTCAAAGAATGCAGTCATGGGAATCTAAATGATTTTTAAAAGTAGAATGAGACAAAGCAATGAATTTTCAACAATATTTAGAAATTAAGACCTCTGTTTGTTGTTGCTTTAAAATGACTGGAGAGTATAGTTCTTCCAAAGGTGAAATTCCACTGGAGTAAAAAAAAAAATCTCCTTTTTCCAGAATGTAGAAGAGAGTGATTGAATACTACTATCAACAAAAACAAAACTTTCAAACAAGGAGTGATCACATTTCTGGAGTTTCCCAATGTGTTTGTATATTTTTTCCTTTCTTTTCTTTTTTTTCTGGTAAAAGGATTTAACCCAGGGACACTTAACCACTACACCACAGTCCCAGTCTCCCCCTGCCCTTTTATTAATCTAGAGACAGGGTCTCTCTATGTTGCTTAGGGTCTTGCTCATTTACTGAGGCTGACGTTGAACTCACAATCCTCCTGCCTCAGCCTCCTCTATGGGGTTTGACTGGGAGTCACTGAGAATGATTGGTCAGCATGAAGATTTCCTGTGGCCTCCCACTTACTTGTCCAACATTCTGACCTGCTGTTGTTGACTTGTCAGCCCCTGTGACTCTCAGGACTCACAGGCTTGGGCAGAGTTGTGTTCTCTCTAGCATCTCTGACTTCTATTCTCCTAGGCCAAATGCTCCCAGTTTATGATTTTCCACAGGAGTGTGAGGTCTTTGCTAGTTTCTGTTAGATTTACATGGATGTTATTCTGAATGCAGGGAATAGGTTTCCTGCGTTCCTTTGGCTCCACCACATGGATGTCCAAGAAAGCTCTTATATTGGCTCAGCAGTGATGATTGATAAACTCAGTAAGACTACTTTTTGGATTCGTTTAAAGAATTGAAGAGTCTTTGATTCTGCTGGGGCAAACTGCCCTTCTGCTCTCAGGAGTTCTCACTCTAAGTCTCAGGGAAAAGCAGTATTTCCACTGCTTGAGTTGTGGGTAGCTGAAAGAGGAGAAATGCTGCCTCATTCTAATCTGCAAACTTGCCTCCACATCAATCTTATTTCCTTTTCAAAGAACCAACTTTTTTTTGTGTTGATTTCCTCTCTTTCAAGCAGCACTTGGAAAGCTCCCAGGGCCTCATGCATGGTAGTCAAGTGCCGTGCCACGGAGCTCCATCCACAGCCACACCTGCCTCACAGTATCAGTGTATCTTCTGGGAAAAATACCTCATAAACCTGCATTTTGCTGACATAACTTTGGTGACATGAAAGGTAGCTGCTTGAGAAAAAACAGAGCTGATAATTTAATATCTTTCTTAACCTGAAGAGAAATGCAAACCTGAAGGCGAGTTTGAAAATCCTAGAAGAAATAGTATAACCAACCACATAGTGGGAGAGAGGACCAGGTACAATGGTCTCTCATTTTACAGAGAAGACCCACAGAGTCACTGGGAACCCATGTGGGCACCACTAACCCCAGAGTAGAAACATTATAAAATATGGAATGCATTTGAACTAAGCTGAACTTAGGTTTAAAAGTGAGAGAATGGGTGTAGTCTATGTGATTGGGAGCCTTCCAATTCCTCACACAGGTGTATCGAGTGAGCTGAGAGAAAAGTTTTGAGTTTGTCTCTCCCCAGGTTGCTACTATCCATCAGAGAATAAAGTAAAAGTCAGAGACAGGTGACATGTTCCACTGGGGAAGCCACAGCTCTGTGTTTTCCAGTGGGATGTTGTCACCTCTTACAGATGCCAAAATTAAAGGCCTGCAGAGAACTTAGTTAAGGACATCCTTTCCTTAAAACTGTGCAGGATCAGCTCAGGTCCCCTGACTCCCAATGCAACCTGCCTAGGTAAGTGCCTTTCTATTCCTCAGATGCAGCATCAGCAGGTGAGCAGGCTTCTGTGATTAAGATAATCAAAATTGTATGCTATGATCTTTGTAGCACTAAGCTATGTATCCTGCTATAACCATAATCAACGTCTCAGAGCCTTTTTTTCTCTAGACTGCAAGGGGAAATTTTCTTTTTAATATATGTAGCCCTTTAATTTGGTGACTTATGAACATTTCTGGATTTTTCTCATAAGAAATTATTATTTAAAGTAATCATTTTTGTACCCATTTATTTCTAAAACTGCAGTGAGCTTAATTTTTTGCCATATCAGTTTTCAAAGTACATAGTATTATATTGTCTGGTTATTTTGTACTTCAGCATTACTAATTCATATTCATATTCACCAAGAAAGAGATAACTTTAATCCCTGGAATTGTATTATTGTATTATACATATTTGTATTGTACATGTATACATTATACATGTATAATCATATTGTACATATTGATTTTCCTTCTCTTGTCTCCATAAGTCAGTTCAAATATTATACAAACATTTAATTCTATGCCTGAGATAATCAGAAATAATTATACACCAATACTTTTCAATTAATCAGAAGGAAATGGTATTTTTGTTCAAATTATTTACTTATAGAATTTAAGCTAACATTCATGCAAAATATCAAGTAGCATTGTCTTATGCAGATACATTTTGTCTCAGTTTTGATGTCACAAAAGGAAACCGTGGTGCTCCAGCTGCCAGGAGGTTTTGAGCTGGAGCAGTGGCCAGGGGCTGCAATTGCTTAAGAGATACCACTAAGTGGCAAGCACTGTGATCACCCCTGGTTCCTAAGAGCCATGGGGGTCCTCTCCACTCTATGTCAAAGAGAGAGGGGACATTAGTAGAGAATGGATGGTAAACTTGACCTGTATGGTAACAGCAAACCAAATATGCCCTTTCATGTATGTAACACATCACTAAATGAGGACATAGATCACAATATTTCCATGACATGCTTTGGTGTGTCCATAGTGCACCAAGAAAAAAGATATGTCCTCCTCCCTGTATCTCCTCCAGTCTGTAACTGTCCACACACAGGACACAGTAGCCCAAGCTGCTGTTTGCTTCTGCTGAGAGCCATCCTCCTTATCCACTGCTGTCCCCACACTGGCTGGGGTGCACTGATTTTGGCATTGTTGTCTAGTTTCTGCCTCTTTTGGTGATAGCATATGTCTACGATTTGGACTATTGCAGAATGCACAATGTTTAGGGGAAGGCTTTCTTTGTCAGGGTAGGAGAGGGAGTCTGCAGAGTTACCCTTCCCTTGAAGGTACTTCACACTGTCTGCTTTAAGCAACCAAGGAGAAGATTTTTTAAAGAAGCCAATGTCTTTTCACATTTTTTCTTCACTTATCTTTATTCACAGATCTGCCCACTTAGACTTATATTGTTCCTCCCCATTGTGACCTCTCTAAATGTGACTGTTTTCTGAACTTCTTTTCCACATTTTTTATCTGTGAGTTATGTCACCATATTCAGCATGAGGTCAGGTTATTTTCTCCAGTGTTTAAATCATGGTTTGGGACTTGGCAAATTAGGGGAGCCAGGTGCCACTCCAGCATCCTCTCCATAGAGCGCAGATTGAGGAGGGAATCCTGCATCATCCTGATGATGGAAAGAACTTCTTTTCTCGGTCCTGGTCTAGACTGAGTAGTACTGGCAGGTGTGAGTGGGTGAGGCACAGCAGGGGGAGGACTGGCTAAGAGGATTCCTTTTATCTTGACTTTATGAAATAATCATGTTTCAGGATGTTTTCTAATGAAAGTGATAAAATTGTGCAGAAGTAGAAACATTACATTATTTTTAAGACAGCTACATGTATAATGTAGGGAAGTGCCCTGTAGGTCCCACTCATACACAGGTGTGTGATCTGCACAGTGTGGAGACAGTGAGATGCTTCCTCGCCAGCTGCCTCCTGGTGCAGCAGGGGAGTTAATGCATGTGGGGGACTCCCAAGAGCGTCTGACTCTGCCACTTTCTTTGATCAGCAATGTGGGAAAGGAGATGAGGTCTTCCAGCTGTAACTAGGAAATTTCTCCTACAGAAAAAAAAATGTAACGTTCCACTTGTTTTAAGGTTACGCTCCACTGAAAACACAATTCCCTTATTCCCTTCCTGAGATTGCAAGTCCATGGCGCCTCCTCACTGTCCTTCCCTCCCATGATGATGCAGGCAGCACTGCAATCCCCTTGGAAGTCCCTAAACAAGAGTCCTGGGCCCTCAGTCAACAGATAAATCAGATAGAGCATTTCTCCGATTTTTCAGTGCACTACATTTTATTTTCTTATACTGCATGAAACTGAATTGAAGACAAACCTGTGCTTCATATCATGATAGAAGGGAATCCTTATTATTTCATTTTGTCATTTTTAAAGGGCATCTTCAAATGTCACATATCCAAATCATATTGTTTGAAAGGACTTTTGGGATCAAAATGTCAGGGCATATCTCATAACTTACTTCAAGTCTGCACACAGAAATCAGCGCTATCTATTCATAGCTAGACAGAAGACACATCATCCATGTGGTGACATGCCTACTCATAACAGTCTGTCACTTAAAATGCGGAGACTTCTAGACAATTATATTAGTATTTTTCTTTTATTTTTCTTGAGCATACAAAGGGAGCTAATATTTTTTGGTGAAGGTGTGGATGGAGAAAAAATCCTTTCTTACTAAATTAAGCATTTGGAAGAGGTTAAGTTTTCCTAATGTCACTAATTAATTTCAATTTTAGATAAAGATGCTTCCTTAAAGATTTCAAGGAAATTGTTTAACTAGGCTTGAAATGCTTAACTTGTATTGACATGTTGTCCTTGTTGCTCACTCTTAGGAACTCATGCTGAAGCACTAATTTTCCAGATAGTTGTGAAAATATTAGTCTTACACACTTTTTTTACAGGTGATAAAATGTGGGAATGTGTTACTAGTCTCATTGTAAATGTTACATGCTTCATAAATAAACAGAATAATTAAAATTTCAATAAAGAATGTGCCTTCATTTTTAGGGAGATATTCCATGAGAATGCCATCATCAAATTACTATTGCTTACTAACAGAAGGTATGAACGCTTGTTCTCCTATGTAAACTCCTTTCTCAGGGTGAAGTTGGATTCCTTTCTGCTAAGTAAAACACTAAAGAGTATGATCCCATAAATTGTGCCAGCATCATGGTGCATGCCTGTAATCTCAGCAGCTTGGGAAACTGATGCAGGGTGATTGTAGGTTCAGGGTGAGCCTCATCAACTTACTTAGGCCCTAAAAAACTTAGTGAAACCCTGCTGCTAATTAAAAATAAAAAGGACTGGGAATGTGGCTCAGTGGTGAAGTGTCTTTGGGTTTAGTGTCTTTGGGTGGTTAAAAAGAACACAACGTGATTGCTTTCCATCGTTATTCGATATGCCAAGATTGGACAGAAAAGAAAGTTTTTAATAAGATTCCATTATCAATTGATGGTTCTGCCCATTTCAATATTGTTTATCTGGCATAATCTGATGTCTGTAAAATATTATAAGTGGTTAAGAAAACCTGGGATTGATTTCCAGTACCAGAATATGTATATTAATTAATAAATATAAACACTCTGATTTCAGAGCCAACATTTTGATATTTGCCTTTAAAGGACACAGAAGGTATAGAAGAGCATGCGGGCACCTCATTGACATTCTTTCCTTGAGAGTTGTATTTGAACATTTCTGCAATCTGTCTCACTTGAATTCACTGCAAATGCTGCATACTGAGGTTTATACAGGTTGCTGCCCATATTGAGAAAAATTAATAGTGGCCATACTTTTGTAAAACAATAAGGATAAACAGAAAATGCTGCATTTGAGTATTGAGATAGTTTGGAAAAGCGCATTAAAAAGTTACCCAGATACTGTGATGGGGACTGTCTTGTTGGTTGGGAATGTAGAAACTAATGATAATTGTGATGAAGAGAGTTTCCTTTTCTCCTCAGACATTGACTATATTCTTCTTTCCACCAGAAAGAAAATGACCAAAAGCAATACACTGAACACTTTCATTGCGGTAAGAAATGCCTTGTTTTCCCAAATTATCATTGGGATCACAGCCAACCTCTTCCTGCTTCTCTTCCACATCTTCACATTTTTCCTCCAGCACAGGCCCAAGCCCACTGATCTGACTATTGCTCACTTGGCCCTAATTCATCTGCTGATGCTAATAATCATGGCATTCCTCGATATAGAACTTTTGGGGGTTCAGGACATTTGGAATGACATCACATGTAAAGCAGTCATCTACCTGTACAGGTTGATGAGGAACATGTCTGTATGCACCACCTGCCTGCTGAGTGTCCTTCAGGCCATCACCCTCAGCCCCAGAAGCTCCATTCTGGCAAAGTACAAACCAACATCTCCACAACAGAGTCTGTGTTGCTTTCTCATTCTCTGGGTGTTCAACATATTCATTAATGTTCGCATTTTAGTCTCCTTGGCAGGTCCCAACAATGCAACATCAAGTTTTGCCTTTGCCTCTGAATCCTGCTCTATTTCCCCCACAGGTCTTCAATTCAAGACCTTATTTTCCATAATGGGAATAATCCGGGATATTTTCCTTCTAGGGCTCATGGTCCTTTCAAGTGCATACATAGTGACCCTCTTGTGCAGGCATAAGAGGCAATGCCAGCACCTTCACAGCACCAGCTTGTCACCAAAAGCATCCCCAGAAATAAGGGCCACCAGGACCATCCTGCTGCTCATGGGCTTCTTTGTGGTCATGTACTTCATGGACTGCAGCATCACCCCTGCTTCTGAAAAGATGCAGAAAAATGATCCAGCTCGTGTTCTGTTCCAGATGCTGGTGGGCAATGGCTATGCCACCATCAGTGCTTTGATGCTAATCAGCACTGAAAAACGGATAATCAAGTTTATCCAGTCCACACTGAGAAAGGAGAGGGAATGTTTATGCAGTGCTGGGTAAACTTTCATTTTGTCATCCTACACTGTTTACTTCTGAGTTTCCAAAAAAAATTCTTATGTTGAAAAAAACATGTTTTTTGGTGGAGGTTTAAGTTCAAGATTTGTTCTTTGTGAAGATGCTAAATCAACCAGGTGCCGATGTGCATACCTGTCATCCCCCTGGTGCATGAGGCTAAGCTGGGAGTATCTTAAATTCAAGGCCAGCCTCAGCAACTGAGACTGTTAGAAACTCAGCAAGACCCTGTCTCAAAATAAAGTACATAAATGACTGTGATGTGGCTCAGTGTTTAAGTGCCTCTGGGCTCAATCCCTATTGCCCACCCCCTAAGATGCCAAATTACAGATGGGCTGTTTCATTACTGGTCATTTCCAAATGTTTACAAAGCGTTTTCACCCTTGACTGGAAAAATGCATTTTGCAAGAATTATTTTGTTTAGTCATAGCAAGAGAAAAATCTTGTTTAAGTACAATTCTCTTTGTGTGCCTGATATAATTATTGTTATGATTCATTTATTTTATTACAACAGAATACAGGATGATGAAATTACCTCCATGTTAACTCCAGGACCTTTTCTATTCATAATTCTACCTTTTATTCTCCATGTATTTCTTTTTAATTGCATTTTTGCATTTTAATATTATTTTATTATAATCTAAATGATAAACCCATAGTGAGGGTAGAAAAGGCAGCAGAGACAATCAGGAGTGAGAGTACAGGAGACAGCTCAGATATCTTGGAAATAGATTATCTAAACCAGATCCCAGTTTCCTTCTATTGGCCTTATGACCTGGAACTCATGGCCTAAGTCTCTCAGTCTCAGCTGTAAAAGGCAGGCAGACAGTATCTGTTTGGGGGTTATGGTGTGGATGAGGTCTGACAATAGTGTTCACTTTGGCAAGATGTATATTGACATTGGCTGGGTGCAAAGGAGATTAGCACGGTCCCCGCACAAGGATGGTATGCAAATTTACAATGCATGCCACAAAGAAGAAATACAAGCTAAAGCTCCTGTGTGTATGCAGACTATATGTTTATATTAACTCTTCATTACCAGAGTAATGCTGTGAAGATATTAGTGTTACTATCCCCACTTAACAGTGGAGGAAGCTAAGACCCAGATAAATTAAGCAAGAGAATTCCAGAGGAAATATATGGAGAAAGTTAGGATTGAACCCTGAGAGCCAGGCTGCAGGACCTGGTCTTACACTACATAGCCAATGATCAGAATTGCTGCTGGAAAAATGAGAATCATTTTGAACTGGCAAACAGTAATCACAGAAAATGCTGTAGACAACCACAGACGGACATACCAACCCCAGTCCGCTATCTTTCCAACTCAGAAATGAAGCTGGATGGTAGGTGGCTATGTTCTGACCCATGGTAACATAGCCTTAACTAAAGTTGTGAGGCTGCTGCTCTGAACCCCCAAGGTCAATGTGAAAAATGTTTAGAGGCAGAATTGGTGAAACCCTGGAGAACAGCACAAGCCATCACCTTCCATCTGGAGTAGCATGTGAAGATTTCAGCTGCATTTCTCATGATCCTATGGGGGACTCCCAAGGTCACTGGTCCACAAGACCCAGGATGCTGCTGTTTCTCCGGACACTTGAAATGTCTACTCTACCCCAAGAAACAATTTTAGGCATGGGATGCACTTTTTGCCTCACTCATTGTAAGGTAAAAATACTGTGGGTTAGTAATCCTAAAGACATCTTCACTCATTTCTATGTAACCAAGTGAAGCCATGTCAAATGAAATGCATTAGAATTCATTCTCTTTTATTAAAAATGTATAAGTGATCATTTACCTAAATGGTAATTTGGTAGCATGAAAGGTATAGACATAACTACGTATGGAGGCACAACATAAAATACAGAGGTGTGCAGATATACATACAAAAGGAAACAAGGTTTTTATATTTTTTCATCAGATTTTCAATTCCCGCAGAAAGGAGGCAAATGAACTACCAGATTTAACCCACGAGAGAGTAGAGCCTGTCACAGATTTTGAC
>JAJEJO010047821.1:0-18236 GCA_020662805.1 Glaucomys volans
AGAGTTGCTTTGTGGCATAACATATGGTCTATTTTAGAGAAGGACCCCATGAGCTGCTGAGAAGAAAGTGTATTCGCTTTTTGATGGATGGAATATTCTATATATGTCTGTTAAGTCCAAATTAGCGATTGTGTCATTGAGTCCTATGGTTTCTTTGTTCAATTTTTGCTTGGAGGATCTGTCCAACGGTGAGAGAGGAGTGTTAAAGTCTCCGAGTATTATTGTGTTTTGGTCTATTTGATTCCTGAAATTGAGAAGGATCTGATTGACATACATGGATGCACCATTGTTTGGTGCATAAATATTTATGATTGTTATGTCTTGCTGATTTATGCTTCCTTTAAGCAGTATGAAATGTCCTTCTTTATCCCTTCTGACTAACTTTGGCTTGAAGTCTGCTTTATCTGAAATGAGAATGGAAACCCCAGCTTTTTTACTCAGTCCATGTGCATGGTATGTTTTTTCCCAACCTTTCACCTTTAGTCTGTGGGCATGTTTTTCTATGAGATGAGTCTCTTGAAGGCAGCATATTGTTGGGTCTTTCTTTTTAATCCAGTCTGCCAGTCTATGTCTTTTGATAGATGAGTTTAGGCCGTTTACATTCAGGGTTATTATTGAGATATGTCTTGTATTTCCTGTCATTTTAGCTTTTTGGGGGTTTTTAGCTTAACTTTGTTTCTCCTTTGATTGACTCTTTCTATAGGGTAGTTCCTCCCCATGGTGACCGAGATTGTTATTTTTCATTTCTTCCTCTTCGAATATTTTGTTGAGAATGTTCTGTAGGGCAGGCTTTCTCTGTGTGAATTCTTTAAGCTTTTATTTATCATGGAAGGATTTTATTTTGTCATCAAATCTGAAGGTAAGTTTTGCTGGGTATAAGATTCTTGGTTGGCATCCGTTTTCTTTCAGAGCTTGAAATATGTTGTTCCAGGCCCTTCTTGCTTTTAGGGTCTGGGCTGAGAAATCTGCTGATATCCATATTGGTTTCCCCCTGTAGGTAATCTGCTGCTTTTCTCTCACAGCCTTTAAAATTCTATCTTTGTTTTGTATGTTAGGTATTTTCATTATTATGTGCCTTGGTGTGGATCTGTTGAAATTCTGTGCATTTGGTGTCCTGTAGGCCTCTTGTAATTGATTTTCCATCTCATTCATCATATTAGGGAAATTTTCTGATATTATTTCATTGAACAGATTGTTCATACCCTTGGTTTGTATCTCTGTGCCTTCCTCAATCCCAATAACTCTTAAATTTGGTCTTTTCATGATGTCCCATATTTCTTGGAGGGTTCGTTCATGATTCCTAACCATCTTCTCTGTTTGTTCGACTTTGTTTTCAAGATTAAATATTTTGTCTTCATTGTCTGAGGTTCTGTCTTCCAAGTGATCTATTCTGTTAATTATGCTTTCTATTGAGTTTTTAACTTGGTTTATTGTTTCCTTCATTTCCTTGTTTCCTTCAAGGATTTCTGTTTTTTTTTCTCAGAATTTCTATCTCTTTATTGAAATGATTTTTTGCTTCCTGCAATTGCTCTATTAGCTGATTATTCATAGCCTGAATCTGCTCTCTCGTCACATCATTCTCTTCTCGGATCATTTTAATTATGAACATTCTGAACTCCATTTCTGTCATTCCTTCTACCATGCTGTCTTTGGGATCTCTTGATGTATCATCTAGGTTTGTTTGGGACACTTTCTTCCTGTGTTTTCTCATGCTGCTCATGTATCTTCCCCTCTAGTAGTGCAAATCAGAGGGATTGCAATTTCCCTGTAAAGACTTAGGGCGTCCCTGCAGATTTCCAGTAACTCACCAGGTGTTTGAGAGGTGCTTGATCAAGTGGTGACCCAAGATAGCTGCTGTCTCACAACCTCCAGGTTGGGAATGATCAATGCTTCCGGGCAGAGGCAACCAGGAGACACAGCACCATGGCCCTGGAGCCGCAGTGCCGTGTCCCCGCGGGAAGGGCTGAGCTTAGGTCCGAGGGCTCAGACAGCTGAAGATGGTGTCTCTCCACCAGGGAAGCTGCAGAATGGTGCCGCTGGGCACAAATTCCCCGCTGGAGCCGGTAAGCAGACCCGCTCCTGGCCAGATCTCTTAAGAAACTCTTGTTACTTCAACCTATAAAGGATTAAACTTTGGCTTATATCAGTACATTAACATTTGACCTTAGGCAAAAGCCTTCTGTTGTGGGGTACAATTTTAGTAACAGACCAATCACCACTGAGAAGTCCAAATCTGAGTCTTTATTAGCCGATCCGCTGACTGTCTCACATAATGCCCAGATGGCTATTGGGAGAGCAGCCCTGACCATAGGGTGACCGGGTTTTTTATACCATAAGTCAGTACATTAATCCTAAGTGTCTGTTGCTATGATTCAAAACTATAAACTAACATCATGAGATCTAAAATCATAAGCAGAAAGGGAAGTGGGTCAAAATGACCTTAGTTGAGTGCAAGTTAAACAGTGTTTCCTAACATCTAGACAATTACTGTTGACATGGTACATTGTCTAAGAAAAATAGGAATCAAAAAGAGAACAATTTTACATTATATAAGAATTGCCATTTTGTGTTGCCAAATCTACTATGCTAAGCAACTATTGATGAGTACAGAGGTGGGGTGTTCTCATGGGAGAAGCATTTCCTACATGACATGGAGTCTCAGGATAAAATAGAGTCTGTATATTCATTGCCCATATGGCCTGGCATATAACGTTTCAATGGAGTCAAATATATCAACCCATCACACCTTCCTTACGAAATTTCTGAATTTTCAATTACTCCTCTTAATAAGGTGAAATACTTTATGCTATTTACGGTACTTTAACTGAAACACAGCTGAACCTTGCTTTAGTGAAGACCCAGAAACAATGCAATTGTAAACTATGTTTTCATTTACCAATTTATAAAATCACATTTGATGTTTAAATGTATTATTACCTTATGGAATTCAAGAAGGCAAGAGTACTTGATTCTGAGGAGATCCAAGATGGCAAACTAGAGGAGGGCTGCATTCTTTGTTTCTCCATGACTCGGGATTCAAGCAGAGCAAGTACTGCATCTCTGTGAGGCAGATGATGCTGCCCACAAATCCCCTGCGGTATACTTCCCATTTGTCCACTGCAATCACTCTCCTTTTGAATGCAGATCTCTCTCTGACTGTGCCTATCATATGCCATTTGCATGTTTTTCTGCCTCTTGCCTGCCCATTGCCCACCTTTCACCTACCCATTGCCAGCCACCCGACATCCACCTGCTGATCACCTGCAGACTGCCAGCAGATTGCCTGCTGCCTGCTGTTGCCTGGAAGTAGTGGTCACAGCTTGGGACCTGTTACCATGCAGGGGTTTGGGTGGTGCCTGGTGCAATGTGCAGCATGTTGGCATGCTCCAGGTAGGTGTGGCCTGAACTGGTACACCCAGCGGATGCAAGCACCTGCAGCTCAATGTGCTCTGACTTAGCCAACGTGGCATGGTTGGACCCAGGCTTCTGCTGGCTCTGGGCACTAGCTAGTGCCTTATTCATTAATTTTTATGTGGTGCTGAGAATCAAACCCAGTGCCTCACACACGCTAGGCAAGTGCTCTACCACTGAGCCACAACCCCAGCCTCTGGCAGATTGGAGTTTTAAAAAAGACCCAACAATGTGCTGTCTTCAAGAGATGCATCTCCTAGGAAAAGACAAACTGAAGGGGAAAGGTTAGAAAAAACATACCACTCAATTGACTGCATAAACAAGCAGGGGTTTCCACCCTCATATTAGACAAAGTGGATTTCAAACCAAAGTTGGTCAGAAGGGACAAAGAAGGACATTTCATACTTAAGGGAATCGTACATCCACAATACATAACAATTGTAAATACATATGCCCCAAACAATGGAGCATCTATGTATATCAAACAAACCCTTCTCAATTTCAAGAATCAAAAAGACCACAACACAATAATACTGGGTGACTTTAACACACCTCTCTCACCACTGGATAGATCTTCCAAACACAAACTAAACAAAGAAAACTATAGAACTAAATAATACAGTCAATGACTTGACTTAACAGACATATATAGAGTATTTCATCCATCATTGAGTAAATTCACTTCCTTTTCAGCAGCACATGGAGCCTTCTCTAAAATAGGCCACATATTATTCCACAAAGCAACTCTCAGAAAGTACAAAAAAAAAAGAGAAAGAAATACTACCCTACATCCCATCAGATCATAATGGAAGGAAATTAAGTTAATGATAAAATAAAAACTAGAAGGTACTCCAATACCTGGAGACTAAATAGTATGCTATTGAATGATGAATGGATAAAAGAAGAAATCAGGGAAGAAATTTTTAAAAAATGCTTAGAGGTAAATGAGAACACCAATACAACATATCAAAATCACTGGGACACTATAAATGTGGTGCCAGGAGGGAAGTTCATTCCATTGAACTCATACATTAAAATAATAAAAAGTCAACAAATAAATGAAATAGCATTATATCTCAAAGCCTTAGAGAAAGAAGAACAAATCAACACCAAAAGCAGCAGAAGAGAGGGGATAATTAAAAACAGAGCTTAAATCAATGAAATTGAAACAAAAGAAACAATCAAAAAACTGGATAAAACAAAAAGTTGGTTCTTTGAAAGAATAAATAAAATTGATTAACCCTTAGCTACATTAATGAAGAGAAAGAGAAAGAGAAAGAAAATTCAAATTACTAAAATTTGTGATGAAAAAGGAACTATCATGACAGACACTACTGAAATACAGAAGATAAGTAGAAACTTTTGACAATGTACATTCAAATAAAATAGAAAATATTGAAGACATCAACAAATTTCTAGAGGCATATGATCAACCCAAACTGAAGCAGGAAGACATACATGATTTAAACAGATCAGTTGCAAGCAATGAAATAGAAGACACCATCAAAAGCCTACCAACCAAGAAAAGCCCAGGACCAGAAAGATTTGCAGCTGAGTTGTACAAGACCCAAAGAAGAATAAACACCAATACTCCTCAAATTATTCTATGAAATAGAAAAGGAGGGAACCCTTTCTAACTCATTCTATGAGGTTAGTATTACTCTGACACCAAAACCAGACAAGGACACATCAAGGAAATAAAACCTGAGACCAATATCCAGATGAACATAGACACAAAAATTCTCAATAAAATTCTGGCAAATCACATACAAAAACATATTAAAAAGATAGTGCACCATGATCAAGTGAGGTTTATCGCAGGGATGCAAGGTTGGTTCAACATATTGAAATCAATAAATGTAATACATCACATCAATAGACTGAAAGACAAGAAACATATGATTATCTCAATAGATGCAGAAAAAGCATTTGACAAAACACAGTGCCTCTTCATGTTCAAAACACTAAGAAAAACTAGGAATAGTAGGAACATACCTCAACATTGTAAAAGCTATCTATGCTAAGGCCAAGGTCAACATCACTCTAAATGGAGAAAAATTGAAATCATTCCCTCTAAAAACTGGAACAAGACAAGGATGCCCTCTTTCACCACTTCTATTCAACATCATCCTTGAAACTCTAGCCAGAGCAATCAGACAGATGAAAGAAATTAAAGGGGAATAAATAGGAAAAGAAGAAGTTAAACTATTACTGTTTGCTGATGACACAATTCTATATTCAGAAGATCCAAAAAATTCCACCAGAAAACTTCTAGAACTCATAAGTGAATTCAGCAAAGTAACAGGATATAAAATCAATACCCATCAATCAAATGCATTTCTATATATAAGCAATTAATTCACTGCAAGAGAAATTAAGAAAACTACCCCATTTACAATAGCCTCAAAAAATAAAATACTTGGGAAAAGATGTGAAAGACCTCTACAGTGAAAACTACAGAACACTAAAGAAAGAAATTGAAGAAAACCTTAGAAGATGGAAAGATCTCCCATGCCCTTGGATAGGCAGAATTAATATTGTCAAAATGACCACATTACCAAAAGTATTATACAAATTTAATGCAATTCCTATTAAAATTCCAATGACATTCTACATAGAACTAGAAAAAGCAATCATGAAATTCATTTGGAAAAATTAGAGACTCAGGATAGCCAAAACAATCGTTAGCAAGAAGAGGGAAGCAAGAAGCATCATAATGCCAGACTTTAAAGACTACTAAAGAGTGTTATGGGGTGCAACTTAGGAACAGACCAATCACCAGACCAAAGTCCAAATTTGAGAGTCTTTATTAGCTGGCCAGCTGACTGTCTCACATAATGCCCCAAAAAATGACTATTGGGAGAATAGCCGCGACCTTAGGGTTGTAGGGGTTTTTATACCATAAGTCATTACATCAATCATAAGTGTCTGTTGCTATGATTTAAAATTACAAACTGACATCATGAGATCTAAAATCATTAGCAGAAGGGGGAAGTGGGTCAAGACGACCTTACTTAGGTACAAATTAATGAATGGTTACTAACATCTAGACAATCGCTGTTGACATCACTGTTGACATGGTACATTCTTTAGGAAAATAGGAATCAAAAAGAACAATTTTTCATTATACAAGAATTGCCATTTTGTGTTGCCAAACATGTCATGCTAAGCAACTGATGATGGGTACAAGAGGTGGGGTGTTCCCACAGGAGTCGCTAAGCAACTATTGATGGCTGCAGAGGTGGGATGTTCCCATGGGAGAAGTATTTCCTATGTAACATGGAGTCTCAAGGTAAAATGGAGTCTGTTTAGTCACTGCCCACATAGTCTGGCCTATAACATTTCCACGGAGCCAAATCTGTCAACCCATCACAACAGCAATAATAATAAAAACACCATGGTATTGGCATCAAATGGACATGTAGACCAATGGTACAAAATAAGAGAGTACTTGATTTTACATTTAGCGGTTGACGTTTTAACACTTTAACTTTAGTAAGTTAGTCAGATGTCTCCTCTAACAAACATATTTACAATTAATCCCATTGATGTTGAAGTTAAATCTAATTTACTCATTTTTTACTATAAAAACCAAGATATCAGACAAGTGTAGGTAACAGTACTAGCTATCACTTCCCTATTGAAGAAAAATCCTCGAAACAATGGACATTACATTGTAGACATTTTATGTAAACCAACACTGTTATTGCCCGATAACCCAGAATAACTTGTGAGTTAGTAATTTTAAAGACATCTTCATGTGAATTAAAAGATATTTGGATCCATGATCTTACTTAGGTACAGATTAAAGAAGGGTTACTAACATCCACACAATCATTGTTGACATCACCATTCACATGGTGCATTGTTTAGGAGAAATAGGAATCAAAAGAGAACAATTTTTCAACACATGAGAATTGTCATTTTGTATTGCTAAACATGTCATGCTAAGTAACTGATGATGGGTACAGAGGCGGGGCGTTCCCATGGGAGAAGCTCATTTCCTACATAACATGGAGTCTTAGAGCAAAATGGAGTCTGTTTAGCCATTGCCCATATAGCCTGACCTAATATTTCTATGGAGCCAAATCTGTCAGCCCATCACATTCCCCACTGGTTTTATGTACATAATCAAATCACTGATTATAGGTGATTGTAGTGGGTGTGTAACACCATTAGCTTAACAGACTGGATTTTTATCTCTAACATATTTAGTTCAACAGTTTATCATGCATGGCCCGATTAAAATCCCCAAAATAATTAGAATGAGAGGTCCCACCATTGTGGTTACTAAAGTAGTTAACCAGGGGACCAAGAGAAAAGATTTTGGTATCAATCTGCCTCAGGTTTTCAGTTTTCCCTCCCTTTTTTGAGTCCTTTTTAAACTATCATGAATGACACCTGAGTGGTTAGTATAGATATAACAGGTCTCCCCTAAGGCCATACATAATCCTCCTTGTTTTAAAAACAGCAAATTTAACTTTTTTTGTTTTGTAAAACTACCTCAGCGAGTGAATCAAGGGATTTTTTTAAGTGGCTTACAGAGTTTCTTTTAATTCACTTAAGTCCAGATCTATTTATCAAGTTAAAGTTTTGAAATTTTGGTTTCCTGTATTGAGGGCAGTTGTCCCTACAGTTGTGGAACCAGTTATACTTACTTCCACTAGGAGGGGAATTAAGACAGGGGCCACTTGTTTAGATATTAGCCCCATATGTTTCCTTCTTCCCTCCCCATCATAATAATCTCAAGAAGTCGAATGGCCAGACATGGAATTACTTCTGACGTACAAGTAAATTATGTTACCTCAGGAGTCATAAGATGGTTGTCATATGGGCCTGAGGAAGTCCCAAGTGTCACAGTAGAGGTGTAAGAATACTTGATTTATCTTTTAAATTAGATAAGGGTTTGTAGTGGCCATGCATATACATTAATTTGACCAACAAAATATGTTGTTTTAGTAGCTTGGGCCTTATAATATAGGCTAAGCAAGAGAAAAAACATGATCACACTTTTCAGTCTTTTCTTTAGAGGGTGGTTGGGGTCTCTGAGGGCTGTCCATTTTTCTGTTGTCTTGACTCAGATGTGAAGAATCCATGTTGAGAGTAAGGTCCCTTCCATTTTAGCCGAGCATTAGTCCTTCTTGCTGGAACTGTTTGATGCAGATGGAGTCTTTTGGCTGGAGTGAGTGTTGGAAATCAGTGGTCTCTTGGGGCTGGTTCTCTCGTAAGTTGAGCCTGTTGGAGAGACTTAACAACAGGTTGGAACAGGAGCAGGTTATCTTGATAAGTATGGAGGAAGGGCTCTGGAAGCATTAACATTTTAATTTCTCAGAGGTCATTTGCCTCCCACTTTCTGGACCTAAACTGGCCTTTATTTTTGTGATTCAACCCAATTACCTATCTATATTGACTGTCTTTTTAATTTTTTTATTACCCCTCTAATTTTAGAGACTTCTTACCACTATAGGGAAAAAGGGTGATGACCACTCTTGCTGCTTCGAGCTGGGAAGGGGTGACGTGGGGTGGGGCAAGGAGTTTGAAGTTTCTCTTTAGAATTTGGATCTATCTAGAGGTAAAAGTCTGGCTCTATGAAAGAAACAAGAAAACATAAGTACAAAATAAGTAGTACCTGGAACATGTCAAAGAATATCATGAAGATGATAGAAATTAATAATCTCTTACCAGGAGGTGGAAGAACTGAGATGTTGTTTTCATAATCAGGCCTAATAAAGCCTAACAAGGCTGGAGAGATGAGGTCTTTACTTGTAAATCTTTAACACTGTTGGAGTTATCAGGAATGTAAACACAAATTTAGTTAAGTTTTCTAATGTCATCTGATTTTGTAAAATATAGCAAACATGGATTAAGCCTACCTGTATAGGAGGTTAAGAAGATCTGTAGGCCTTAAACTGACTAAAAACTTAGAACTCTGGCAGTTTCTTTTGATAGTTATCAGACATTTTTGTCTAAGAATCTTTTTTGTCACCTTGAGTTTTACTTATTTTGGGGGGGGGGCTATAACACAAGTGTACATCTCAATTTACATTAAAATAACCAATGCTTTTTTAAAAATGTTCAGGAATGACTGTGTTTTGGTTTTAACTATTTTTGCTAGTTGTTTAAGATCAAGTTGGTCAAATAGACCTTGTTCCTATCTGTTGTTAATAATAGTCAGCTGAGGGCTGGGGTTATAGCTCAGTTGGTAGAAAGCCCCAGGTTCAAGCCCCAGCACCGCCAAAAAACAAAAAAAAGAGTCAGCTGAGTTCCCATAGGGGTCACTCATGGGGAACCTGAGGACAGCTTCTTAGCTCCTTTAGTGCTCGTCACTAAGTAGGGTATCCTTGATAAGGTGGCTTGATTTGGAAGCATTCGGGATGTCTCCCTTTTCCAAGGACCCTCCTCTGCAGCAGGTGCACTGATTGGCTTTTTATTCTTTAGTGGTCTCATCAAGCTCCCTGATTGGGAGGTCGTGTGACCCAGAGTTGTAAGGCTCCTTCGAGAAGTTCTCTTCTTCCCTGTGTTCAGGCTGACTCTGAGGGAAAGAACCAAATATTGATTTTCTTGGCCCCTTTATTTTAATCTCAATCTTTAAGACTTGACCTTAAACATCTAGCAAGTTAGTCTCACCAGTCATACAGTAAGAGTACTGGGCTTTAACTTTAATGTTCATGACTTTACTGTTATTTATTCACTTTTATCTAATTGGAGTCTATATTATCTGTCCTACAGGTGATGGCTTATTATCTCAAATTAATTTAGATTGTTTGTTCCTGAAGCAGGACCTCTGCAAAACATTAATCAGTCAACAGTAACGGAATTTACAAGGAAAATACAAAATGAAAGTAACAACAGTAAAAACATATTTGGCTGTGTAATAGGTATCTTAAACTTTGACTGAGCTATATATTATATCACCTGTTTGAGATCACAAAAAAAACCTAATCTTTTGAATATAACTTTAAATGAGCTGAAGTCTGGCTTATTTTGGAGCCACTGTAACATGTAGTGAGGTGGGAGGCAGAGCCTTATCTCAGGTAAGGTGGGGTTCTTCATAAATCTTAGGTAAATGGTCTAGTTCTGGAGCTGATCTTTGTCTCTCTCTTAAATGTCATTTTACAAAGTTTACGAATATTGTCTCTATGAACATTAGTTAACACAATATAACATTATATCTAAAACATGAATCAGAGAAAGGCTGAGAGAGCTCTTAACTTTCATTTTGTGTGGAAGAGTGGCAAAATTCTTTCATGTTTTATGATATTAACCTCTAAAGATCATGCTCTCATTATCTTTTAGAAATACATTTACCTTTTTATTCCAGTGTAGAAGGTAATATAAGGTTCAGGTTCAGTTACAGAATATTAAATGATATAAATAAATCCCCAATAAAATTTACTATATATATATATATATATATATATATATATATTTTTTTTTTTTTTTTTTGCAGTGCTGGGGATTGAACCCAGGGCCTTGTGCTTGCGAGGCAAGCACTCTACCAACTGAGCTATATCCCCAGCCCAAAACTGTACTATTTTTATAAGTTTAAAATTACCATTACAGACAAGTTTAGTTTGCAGAATAGCAGCTCAATAAATTTTCTGCTTAAAAACTTGTATACCTGGAAGATATGAACCCATTTAGTATGCCATACTGATGTTTTTATATTAACCAAGTTTAGCTTTAAAGGAAAGTTAGACTTTATAATATAGTGCAATACTCTAAAATAACAGTGGCTGTTTAACCAGAGTTGTACAAACCCCTAATTTTTGTTCTAGAAAATAAAACTTAACAGACATAATGTTAAGAGTAAATTAATGTTTTAAGAATTATTGGTTATTTTAGTATATAGACTGAACTTTGGTTTATATCAGTACATTAATATTTGACCTTAGGGAAAAAAGCCTAATAGTTTTAACTGTTATGCTTCATATATATATTAAACGTCTAGCAAGTTAGTATATATATAATATAAATATATATATACACACACATACATTTATATTAACCTTTTAAAATTTATCCTTAATTTACACTTTTTAATCACTTAATTAGACCTTTTTGGTGTTTACACAGATGTATTACAGCTTTATTTGACATGTAGAGACTTTTTTACATAGAAACATTTTTTATTAAATATATTTTTATACCTAGAACCTTTTAATTTTTTTAGTCTGTTGATTTCCTCTTTTTATATTCTGAAACAACCCTTGTAAATTTCTGAATTTAGATAAATCACCCTATTTTAACAAGATGAAATAGTTTGTGTTTTATAGAACTTCATTTGAAATACAGTTGAAACTTTTGGACTCTTTATATAGAATAATACCTGTTGAGATTTTAGTAACCTTGTTTTTAGTGATAACATAATTTTAAACCCTCTTTTTATTTACCAATTTATGAAAACACCAAAAAGATTTTAAGTATGTTACCCTATGGAATTTAAGGAGTTCAGAATACCTGATGTTATATTTAACAGTTAGCATTTTAACTCTCTAAACCAATCAAACACATGTCCCCATCAAACACATCCATGGTCAATCCCATATATGTTGAATCTAATTTAGTTATTTTTTTAAAAAAATCAAGATATCAGAAAAGTGTATTGGGCCATATCAGTTATTTCTTCCCTGTTGAAGAAAAATCTAGAAACAGTGGATATTAGACATTTTATATAATTAATATTTTATCATTTTTTGACCACCTAAAAACAAAACTGTGTTAGTAACTTGAAAGTCATACTTCTGTTTACGCAATTTAAAAACCTTTTAAATTATGTGAATCAAAGGCATTTGGATCCATGTTTTAGAATTTTAATTTATGAGCTCATCTGTCAATTTTGATACCAAACATATGTAGACATGACAATTCACTGGTGTACATATACATAAAATAAATAGATGGACAAAGGCCTTATAGCTTATTTTTTAAAACCCATAAGATTGAGAGTTAACCCTTGTAAATTGGCCTCTGAATGAAAGAGAACATTGGGGCTGGGGCTGGGGCTCAGTGGTAGAGCGCTTGCCTAGCATGTGTGAGGCAGTAGGTTCAATTCTCAGCACCACATAAAAGTAAATAAATCAAATAAAGGTTTGTCAACATCTAAAAAAATTTTTTTAAAAATGAAAGAGAGCATTAAGAAAGCTTTATAGTTGGGTAAAACAGGTCTGATTAAAAATTAATTTAGGTGCACCAATTGAAATTATAAACTCAAAAAAATAGAATTTAAAAGTCTTTTTGGCCTCCATCCTGATGTGATCCCACTCATCAGAGTTGAGAAGAATTAAGAGAATACAGACAAAGGTTATGCTCTCTCCCTCCCTGAAGGAGTTTCCCAAAGAGACAGCAAGGGAGCTTGCTTCCACTGTTCCCCTTGGGAGAGCCCCCTCAGGTTGGGGTGTTGGACTACACTGGTTTTTCTGGTCTCTTGCATAGAAGCCATCAAAATTTTAGCCTGGCATTTTTGTGGACTGACTCCAATAGTTGGGAGTTCCTGTTGGCAGCAGTTTACATATTAATGTAAGCCTTAGTAGACATGGTTAAAAATCCTTTTAATAATTTTTTTAAAAAATTTGAATATAAGACATTTGATTAGGATGTTCAGGCTGCCCAAAGACAATTAGGTGGTCCCCTGAGGGGGCCATCTGACCATGAAAGTTGGTTATTCTCTCTCATAGAATTTAGAGAGAGAAAAGATGTCACAGGTCCTGTAGTCAGCATCCCTTCTCTAGAATTCCTGGAAATTGGTCAATATGCATTGAAGGGGTACATGACAAACATGAGGGAGACTGACCTATGCCCACACTTAAGGGCAACGAAAAACAGAAAAAGACGAACAGACACAGAACAAGTAAGACACCACAGTCAATGACAAGTGACCACTCCAGATTCCTGACCAGAAGGCCTGGGCAACGTCTTGCCACACTCCTGGACTTGGGAAGTAGTGCTGCATCCAGCCTTCCTCAGAGTCCCCAGATTCAGATCCACCAGAAACAGACTTACCAGGTCCCCTGGGGTGCAGAAACAGGTGACTCTCTGGGAGAATTTAGTTCAGTCCTGGGGTGGGGCTCCACAGACCGTGCAGCCCGGGGGTCTTTCGGAGGCTGTCCCCTAGGAGAAACGCTATGGCCTCTCCCCTCCGCAGGAGTTTCCAGGTCAGTGGTGAGTTGTGGTTGCCCTCCAGGCAGTGAGGATCTCACTGGGGCCTCCAAATGTTATGGGGCACAACTTAAGAACAGACCAATCACCACGGAGAGGTCCAAATTTGAGACTATTTATTAAGCCAGCCGGTTGATTGTCTCACACAATGTCCCAAAAAATGGCTATTGGGAGAACAGCCCTGACCAATAGGGTTGCAGGGGTTCTTATACCAAATATCACATCAATCACAAGTGTCAGTTGCTATGATTCAAAATTACAAACTAACATCATGAAATCATCAGCAGAGGGGGAAGTGGGTCAAAATGATCTACTTAGGTAGAGGTTAAAGAATGGTTACTAACATCCACACAATCATTGTTGACATCACCATTCACAAGGTACATTGTTTAGGAGAAATAGGAATCAAAAGAGAACAATTTTTCAACACATAAGAATTGTCATTTTGTATTGCTAAACATGTCATGCTAAGTAACTGATGATGGGTACAGAGGTGGGGCGTTCCCATTAGAGAAGCTCATTTCCTACATAACATGGAGGCTCAGAGCAAAATGGAGTCTGTTTAGTCATTGCCCATATAGCCTGGCCTGTAATAGTTCTATGGAGTCAAATCTGTCAGCCCATTCCAGTCTCTCATAGACGTAAACTGTTAGAAATTAAAATAGAGCTTATCAGACTTTCACATTATGACTTAAATACAGAGGCCTGTGCAGTTGGAAATGCTAGGTATAAAGTGAACAATAATTAGTCTAGTAAAGAAGAATGCAGAACATCTTTATCAGATCACAGTGCACTTTTGGCTCAGATTAGAGTCAGGTCAGATATTGGAAGAGAATGCTCTCAATACTTAGGTAAAGATTCTCAGGACAAAGAAGAACTTGTACATATGAGACAATTTCATCCTCCCACCTGTTCTGCAGTGTTTAGGGAGGAACTGGTGAAGAAAGCAGCATGGTAGATTGCCAAGAGGAGATAAGATAACCTGCCATTTAGTTCCCACAAGGGGCTTGAATTTAAAAGTGACTTTGTTTTTCCTTTTGGTCTCAAACCGGTTTGGGGAAATAATCTCTGCAAGGTCTGCAAGCCTTGGAGAAATACAGATCTGGCAGAAGCTAAGAGGTAAGGGAAGCTGGTGATTTGAGCCCCTTAGTGCTCTAGGTGATATCTCCACTAGAGAAAATAAATCATTTGGATTCCTGAGCTAGAATAGATGAGAGGTAGTTTTACTCTAAGTGAAGCAGATTCTTTGGTCTTTTTCGTGCCAGATGAGGGGAGAACAGAAGAAAAGTATAAATGAGAGTTTACAGAAGGTGGTCTAATTGTAAAGCGAGTACTAGGAGATATTTAGATTTTATTATAGGGGGCATTTGGGTGAAGTCAAGTTGCCAGTCAATGGCAGGAAGGACTCCCCTAGCTTGATGTGTGGGACTGGGTGTGGTCTCACATTGGAGTTGGGATGAGCATTGAGACAGGTGGTGCAAGATTGAGAAAGTCTCTGGAGGTACAGTAAAGCTCATTCTCAGATCTTGCTGCAATCAAAATTAGATCTGAAAGGATGGATTTAGGAAATTCTTTAGGAATAGTTGAAGGGAGCTAGGGTCTCAGGCAGAGCACCTCCACAAGAGACCGGAGGGGATCTTGCCTCTCTGAAGAATGAGAAAGCTGGTGTTGCATGCAGGAACAAAATGGCAAAAAGCAGTCTCTGATTTGGAGGTCTAAGTGTGTAAGAGAAGGCAGGAATTGAAGAGGAGAGGATTAGAAAGAGGATGCCTCCAACACCAATGCAGGACCCCATTCAGGTCCTTGCTCCATCCCCATAGCAATGAGGCAGCAAAAACCTAGCCCACAAATGGGGTCATTTTGGGGTCACATACCAGTTGCTTTTAGCCAAAGTGGAGTTGGAGAATGTGAAGGGTCTCCTTCTATACATTAGAGAGAGAGAGAGAGAGAGAGACAGACAGACAGACAGAGGAAAGAGTCAGTCTAGGAATTCAGCCCTGCTAGTCATGGCTGGGGACTTCCCTGGCCTCAGAGAGCCACAGGGGTGCCTGATGATCAACTGCCTCTTTCTAAGTCTCATTGGCCATTTAACATGACTGTTAGGAAAGAGAGAAAAATGGGAGGGAAATATTAAAAAGTGGTAGGGGTTCATTAGGACAGGGAGGTGTAAGGAGCCCCAAACGCCAGATCCAGGTTTCTGCACTAAATGAAGGAGAAAGTAAAGAATCAAAAACAGACCTCCAAGCAGCGGAGGGGCACACTTTGAAGAGAGAAAATGGCAACTGGTTACAGTAGGGGTCTGAGTTTGATAGGGTGTAGTTCGATTTAATCACAGCAGAATGTGTTGGTTGGACAGTCAGGGAAACAATTATGGAAATGGGACGTGGTGAGAGTCCAGAGCCCCTTGTTTCCCTTCTCTCCCTGGGACGCACCGTCCTCCTTTTCTCGCTGGAGGGTTGCTGTTTTCCCTTTCTCCCTGGGGGTTGTTCTTTTCCACATCCTTCACTTTACCACGTCTTTTAGCTGAGCCCTGGATTTCAAGAATCCCCCAGTTTGGGTGCAGCAGGGCCACCTCGGCCCAGGTACCCTTCTGTTCTACTTTATTCCTTGTCACCAACCTGTTTCCTTCATTGTGAAAGCGACAGGGCCAGTGACCAGAAGACTTCTGAGATCAGGCACCACATCTGGACACAGGAAGAGCGAGGCCTGCACCTGCCTGCACGCACCAGCACCCCTGGCGCCCATGAACGGCGTGTGCACGCTCCACCTCACCAGGCTCCAAAATGACTTGTCAGGCTCTGTGGCCCAGATCAGCCTATGGGCTCCAGGCCCAGAAGCCGCTGCCCAGAGTGGGTGATGCACCAGGGCCAGTTCACCCTCGCCGTCCCACCCCTTGTCAGCAGGGGTAGCGATGTGAGCCCAGAAAAGGGTGCCCTTCTCCTTCCACAGAGATGCCCAAAATACCGGAGGCTCAGGCCAAGGACCAGGCTATGCCAGGTGATGTGCACTGGCTCCTCTCCATGTCGCCACCATTAGAATTATGGGAGAAGGGGACAAAACAAGAAAACGGACTTGGAACCACCTGTGGAGGGGTCAGGTTCACTGCTCCATCCAAGGAAGCAGAGGCAGGTGGGACCAGTGGCCCTATTCCTATTGGCTCGCGTTGGCACACCCTCCAAGCCGCTGTGTGAGGCTTCTTTGTGCACATCCAACAGCTCTTCCAATGAAATGATGAACATCCGCAAAGAGCAATATCTAATCAGGCAATCCATGTGGTGAGTGCCAAGGAGAAATATGAAGACACTGAAGTGGAAAGATGGAGAGAAGTACAGTTGCAGGAATCTGAATTTGTGCAAAAGCATCCCAGGGAATTGTATTTCACGTGATCCCTGAGAAACACAGCCCTGGTCCCTTCTTATCTCTTATTTCCTTATCAAGCCATAGTCTTGACCTTGAGTTCAGATACCAGCTGCCAAGGACAGACTTCCAAGCATAACAAGAAAACCACAACACCTTGCAAGAGTTGTGACCTTAAGCCTGGCTGCTCTGCAGCAGCTTTCCTACTAATAACCTTGTGATGATAAACCTATGTAATAAACAAGCTGTGTTAGCTCTGGGGGATAGAGATGGAATCAGCGCTTGATGTCTCCCATCACTGGACAGCAGTTCCCCAGAGAATGAGAAGGTGACCCCTCCTACAATATCCTTCACAGGAAGGTGTCCCACCTGGTTCCAACTTTCTCTTTATAAATATTTGTTGTGTCCTTCTTCGTCCTTCATAACCCCTCGTTGGTTTCTAGGGTCCATCATGCAAGTTGTGGCAAAAAAAAAAAAAAAGAAAAAAAAAAAACACAGAAAACCATTATCAGATCAGGACACAGGTCTCAGAGGTCAAAGTTCAGTGAACTTTCCCCCACTCTACCAAATGAAGCAAATGCTGCTGCATACTTTTCAATACTTGTTGTTCCCAGTCTGGGAAGACGCCATCTGCAAAGACTAACCTGGGCTGCTGTAGCCACCAGCACAGAGATTGAAATGGATACTATGATTTCAGAAAGGCAGCTCCTGCCTCCCCTTCCCTGATGCCCACAGTGCTATGGAGAACACAGAGTGGCTCTCTGACACATGAGGGAAAAGCAACTGAAGAGGTGGCCTGGGATGGGCCTTTCAGAGGTCCTTCCTCTGGAGAGTTCTGTCCTGGAAGCTCCATGGAAGAAGTAGGGGGTGTCCAGGTCGGCTGTCAGGGGAGCCAGGATCTGCAGAGAATCAGTAGTCACAGGAAGTGCTCTGTCCTCATGAGAGGAGGGTGGCCCCACACAATGGCCAGTGTTGCCCCCTGACTTGAAGGCTGAGCCTCACACCCGGATTCCCAGCATGGGAATGCTTATTCCTTCTTGCTCAGTTACAAAATAAAGAATAAAGCCAATTAACAACTTTACATTATTCTCGCTTTGCCTTTGACAAAGGAAAGCTTTGGAGGTGATTTAGAGATCTCTTTCTAGAGACACATGATGCCAGTCACTCTTACCTCAAGGTTATGTAACTGTGACCCTGTCACCATCCAAGATCCAACTCCTTTGCTGATGAGCGGAGAGGGGACAGCCTGGAGCTGGGACAGAGTCCCACTCACTCTGTGTCATAGCTCTGACTCCACTCATGACCCTGGG
>JAJEJO010047824.1:0-10623 GCA_020662805.1 Glaucomys volans
TCCGCTCTGAGGACTCAGGCAGCTGCAGATGGTCGCCCTCTGCCAGGGAAGCTGCAAAATCTGAACTTACTGTTTATAGCTAGCCTATCATTGTGTGACACCCTAGGTGCTATCATAAAGATGAATTACTGTGGCTAAACCTATCCTGACTCTTCAGGACCAAAGTTAATCTTAAGTGAGAGTGCTTACTAGGAACTCAACAGGGCCTTTGTCCTCCACAATCTAATTTAATTCTCCCAGGAGCACTGCAAAGTAGATAAAGTATCTGTATTTTAAATAAAAGGAAATGGATATTCAAAACTTTCAAGTAAATTATCCTATAAAGGGTAGAGTGTGAATTCTGTCTGGGTTTGTCTGACTAGAAAGACTATCATATTTCTACTGACTCTTCTTTTATTTTAAAATTTGTTTTAATTAGTTATGTATACATGACACTAGAATGCACTTTGATATATCACATATAATGGAGTATAATTTCTCTTTCTTCTGGTTATAGAAGATGTAGAATCACACTGGTTGTATAGTTATATATGTACATAGGGTAGTAATGTCTGATTCCTTCTACTATCCTTCCTACCCCCATATCACCTCCTCTCCTTCACTCCCCTCTACCTAATCTACCTCACGTGCCCCCACCCCTATTGTGAGTTAGCATCTGCATACTGACTATTGCCATTTGTTATAAAGCGAAAGACACATACAAGGACAAACTAAATTTCTAAGTATATAACGCTCAGGTTTATTTGAATCCATGAATAATTTTCCAATTTATATAAATGAGTCTATTAAATTTCTAAATCTTCATTGGTACCCAATCTAGTAAGCCTTATCTCTATTTACCTAATGGAGACAAGGACACAAAAATCACAAGGTGCCAGTGAACCAAATTAACATATCTTAAACCTAATAAAGCAGCTTATTAGAATACTTGACCAAATTTCATGATCATAAATTTCATTTTATTTAAAGAACATCTTGAAATTTTAAGTGAAATTCCCATTAAATAACTAGAAATAAGGAAAAAGAGTCACTCTTTTTTATGTTTTCTTTTTTATTAACACAGATGAGTTGTACAGATTAACAGGTTTCACTGTGACAGTTCTATACAGGCATATATCATTATTGATCATACCTTGATGTCTTCATATCTTTTTCCCGCCCCTGGAATCTTTTTTTCCTACATTATTTTATTCTTCTTTAAAACATCTCCATCCCAAGAAATTAGTATAATCCAAATTCCACTAGAGAACATGAATATTAGTTTTCCAGCCTTTGTTTCATGGTGGAAGACAAATAAGGAGGGAGCAAGTTCACAGAATCCAATGTATCACCTTCCCTGAAGTGAGCTTCTTTATTATCTTTTTCACTTTAAATTTGATCTATTTGACAGTTAATTACTATTCTATATCTGTCTTACATTATGTATTTGAAAAATAATTGAAGTTTTTTGATGTTACATTTTCATCTAGTTTTCAGAGATTCTGAAAAAACAAAATGTTTTTTAAAATCACATGTTTTAGACTGAAGCATTTAAGACCTTAAATTCACAAGGAGGATTGGTAGAGTGAACTTGAGAGTGAATCTTTGATTACATTTAAATGTTTTAATTCATCAAAATGAAATACGATTTAACCGTTAATAAATAATCAATAACATAACATACCATTCACTCTGGGAAAATCTTACCATTCCTATCTAGTAAATTTAATGTTCCAACTCTTGGAGATGACAATTTCTTGACTTTTTATGAATGGCTTCCAGAACACCCAACTGATGATCATTTCTTCATAGGAGGAAAAAGAGTTTCAGTCAGATGGCAGCTATTTCCTCATCCCCAATACCAAAGTCATCACCCTGAAAGCATCATTGCTTACATTACCTTTGTCTTCTTAAATGTTAAATAAGGGTACTGGATCCTATCTAAGTTTGTTCTCTTCACTTGACATCTAGACCCTCTTCCCTTTCTTACTTTCTCTCTTCTGAATCAAGTCCATTGATACTCAAAAATACCTTAGAATTTCCCATTAAAAAAGAAGGGGGGGAAAATCCCAAGGCTTTTCTCTATGTAATACCAAACTATTGTCTTATTTATCTGCTCCCAATACTATCAAAAAGTTTCACTGTCTTCCCGGCTCCATTTTCTGACCATTCTATTCTAATTGAACTTCCATTCCCATCCACACTTGAAAAGTTCTTATCAAAGTATGAAACTGCTGACATCCTGAGAAAATAAATGGTGGAGTCTGTTTTTATTCTGTGATTTATTAGGAGTATCTGTATGAATTGGGGCTCTTCAGAGAAACTGATCTTGTGTGTGTGTGTGTGTGTGTGTGTGTGTGTGTGTGTGTGTGAGAGAGAGAGAGAGAGAGAGAGAGAGAGAGAGAGGTTGATTAATTATAGAGGCTGGCAAATCAAAAATTTTCAAGGTGAGTCAGTAGGCTGAAGACACAGGAGAACTGATATTTCAATTTGAGTTTGAAGGTCACCTATTTTAGAACCAGGAGTGGATGCTACAGATGAAGGTCAAAGGCAGTATGCTGGAGAACTTACCCAGGGAAGTCTCATCTTTTTTGTTCTTTTCATGACTTCAATGAATTGGATGAGACCCATTCACTAATATTATGGATGACAATCTGCTTATCTCAAAGTCTACCAACTTAAATGTTAATATCACCCTCACAGAAACTCCTAGACTAGTGTTTGAAAAAATATCTGGACATCCTGTGGTCTAAGCCAGTTTATAGACAAGATCATCACAGTATCATTTGCCACGTTTGATAGCTCCAATATTTAGGGTTAAATTATACTCACTCTTTTGAATTGCTTATTGTTACATTCTCTATTCTTTTCAGTCTCTTTTTCAAGTTTCTATTTTTACTAACAGGGATTTTTGTTTTTATTTTTCAAATTTTCAGTTTCTTAAAGTCCTATCTTCATTTATCTTCTATTCCATATAATCTGATAAACTCAATCTAGACTTTCTCAGGATTCAACTACCTATTCAACATGTCAATTAAATATCTAATTAAATACCATTACAAATTAACTCATCCTAAGAATAAATTATACATGTGTATATTTTTGTATATAAATAAGAAATAAGCTTGCTCACCACACAGGGCAGCCTTCAAAGAGCAGAGCGAGGCCCAGCTGCACCCCTACGGTGCTGTGACAAACAGGAGTGCTTTTGTGCTTCCCTTCCTGCCTCTGCAGCCTCACAGTGGCCACCAGGTGTGGGAAAGCCCCAGGGCTCTGCCCCAGCACTGGTACTGCCTCACCTGCAGGATGCAAGAGCCTGTGTGCATGGGTGGGGTTTTCCTTTTGATGTCAGGGGACTATTTTTTGAGGACAGGGAGGCATCAGGGTCCTGACCTGGGCCTGTGTTCACATGCACCAGCCATGCAAACCTCATGCAGGGTGTGCTTCCCTGCTGGCCTTTGGCACACTGGGTGGGCACAGGAAGTCTGCTGGAGGAATGTCTATAGGTTGGCTTGTTGAGAGGCAACAGGAAGACCAGCTGAGGCTGAGCTCTCTGCTTCCCCCAGATGGAAGAGGTAAAGGGGAAGGATAAAGAATGTTAATCAGAAAACAGACTCATGCAGGCCCACATGGTGCCCTCAAGCTTTCCTCCTGCCTGGAGGCCTGGATTCTTGGTCAATGGTCCTCCTTTACCCGAGGCCTCACTTGCATGCTGTCAGTTATCTGTGGTCAAGCACAGTCCACAAATATTGAAGATATTTTGAGAGAGAGAACATGTCCATAACAGTTTTATTATGGTATATTGATATAATTGTTCTATATTGTTAGTTGTTAATCTCTTGCATGCCTAATTTATAGATAAACCTTAATCCTAGGCGTTCAAAAGAAAAAAAGAAAACATCCAGTGATTCTGTTATTGTTAAGAGTATAATGGAATGGTAGACAGGGCTGAGGAAGATTTTCGTAGTTCATGGTAGAATTGTTTATTTTTTCATCACAGGATATTTCATTTTACTTTTTATGGGTCCTTTTTAGTTCTACGTAACATGAGGATTAATTTTTACATAATTATAAAAGCATGGAATATAATTTGTTCTAATTTAGTCCTCAGTACTTCCTCTTTCCCTCCCCTTCTCCCTCCCCTTCTCCCTCCCCCTGTTCCCTTCCCTCTGTCTACTAATCTTCCTGCTATTTACTTATACATGGCAGAGTTTTGATGGAAAGACTTGGAGAAGCTTTAAAAGATGAGTGGTATGAATCAATTTATACCTAAAACTCAGAACCAAAACTTCTTAATTAAATCATAATAAATTTGTGGAAAAGTAGATATATATCTTGAGTATGCAACCTAAGGAAATATTTCAAAGTAAACAGCTGCAGAACAATCACCCACATAAGAAATAAAATTTTATCCAGAATTCCTTCCAATGTATCATCTCATCATTATCTTCCCCTCCCTCCAGAAGTAATCATGGTCCTGGTTTCTAACACTTAGTAATTTTAATGATTATGGGGCTTTACATAAACTCAAAGAATACAGTATTTTATGTTTGGCTTCTTTTCTCAGTGCAATGTTTTTGAGATGTATCCATGTAGTAGGTGGCAGTATTTCATTACTGTATATTTATTCTATTCCCTGACTATATCACAATTTTTGTACATCTTTGTTGCCATTGATGGCCTTGAGAGTTGTTTCAAATGTTTTAATATTAAGAATGCTTCTGAAAATACTCTTATAAATGTCTTTCAACATACACCTGTATGCTTTTCTCTTAAATATATACTTGAATGAAATGTCTCATTCATATGCTATACATAGGTTCAAATCTAGTTAATAATGCCAAGCAGTTTTCCAAAGTGATAATATCAATTTGCATCTCTACCATCAGTGTCTGAGAATTCAGTTGCTCTGCATTCCTACCAACAATAGGTATTTGATTATCTTCATTGTTTTACATAAGTGAATAATTCCATTTTCAAATTTATTTTGTCCTCTTTTCACTGAAGTATAAGACTTTCAGTGAAGGGTTTCTGACTTATTCACCACTGGATTCCCATCTCTGGAAAACATATTTTGGCGTAGTAAAGTGTATAGGAAATGGTTTTGATTAAATGAATGATCATAGCCTTTGACCAATGATCACAACTCTGGCCTCTGAGGTTCTGACCTCTAACACTTTTGCTTCTCTTGAAATAAATTATGAAAGATGTTTTTCTTCAGTTTTTCCTAATAACTTTTTTTAAAAAAAATCACTTCTATTTCTGTCATCTTTTGTTTCACCATTCTTCAAATCTCCCCAATCTGAAATCCTAACATGCTATCTAGTAAACTTAATTTCCAACACTTTCAAATACATATTAGTATTGTCAAATAATAATTCTACATATTTATGTGAACAGTGTGATATTTTATTACATGTATACAATGTGTAATGATCAGATACACATTAATTGGCATATCCATCACTTCAAGTAATTATCATTTATTTGTACTGGGAACATTTGAAATCCTGCCTACTGGCTGTTTTGTTGTCAATTAATTGTTGTCAACCATAGTCATCCTACTAAGCTATAAGAATTCCACCTACCCACTGTTCCACTGTAACTGTTAACCACCTCTCTTCATCTCCTCCTCTACACCCTTCCCAGGCTCTGATAATCACTACTCTGAACTTCTAGGAGATTAACTTTTAGCTTATACATGTGAGAACATGTTGCATTTGTCTTTCTGTACCTAACTTAGTTCAGTGCCATGTATATTGCTGCAAATGACAGATTTACTCTTTTATGAATAAAAATATTTCATTATGAATATGTATAATCACATTTTATTTATCCATTCATCTACTGATGAGCATTTGAATTGGTTAAATATCTTGGCTATTGTAAATAGGGCTTCAATAAACATGTGGGCGTAGATGTCTCTTCAAATACTTCATTTGCTCTGAACATGTACATATACCCATTAGTGGAATTGTTGAACCATAAAGCCATTTTATTAATAATTTTTGGAGGTATCTCCATACTGTTTTCCATAATAATTGTTCTTATTTACAATCCCACCAACAGTGTATGAGAGTTTCCCTTTTTCCATATTTTTGATGGCATTTGTTATTTTTTTGTCTTTTTTATAATAACCATTCTAAATGGTGAAATTACATCTCCCTGAGGTTTTGATTTGCATTTCTCTGATGAGTAGTGGTGGTGAACATTTTTATATGCTTGTTGTCCTCTTGTCTATTCTCTTTTGAGAAATGTTTATTCATGTCATTTGCTCATTTTTTAATTAGATAGTTTCATTTTTACTGTTGAATTATCTGGTCTCCTTATATACTCTGGACATTAATCACTTGTTCAAAGAATAGTTTGCAAGTGTTTTCTCCCCTGTTCTATAGATTGTCTCTTCATTCTGCTGAAAGAACAAAGCTGTTCTTTCTGCTGAGGATTGTTTTGTCTATTTGGGGTCTCTCATAGTTCCATACAAATTGTACGAATGTTTTTTCTTCTATTTTGTGAAGAACATCATTGGTATTTTGATAAGATTGCTTTGAATCTATAGATCACTTTGGGTAGTATGGACATTTTAACATTAATTCCTCTAGTTCATTAATATGTCATGTCTTTTCTTCTTTTAAAGGACCTCTACAATTTCAAAATCAGTGTTTTGTGATTTTCATTGCAGAGATCATTCAACTTGCTTGGTTAAATTTATAGCTGGTTACTTTTTTTTGGAAGCTATTGTGAGGAATTAGTTTTTTTACCTTTCTCAGCAATTTTGTTATTGGTATATAAAAAATGTTATTACTTCTTTTATGTTGATTTTGCTAACTGAATTTGTTTTCCAGTTCTAAGAGTTTATTGGTGGAGTTTATTTCTGTATCTGAAATTTCTGTATTCTGTATGTGGTCTGCATACAGTCGCAAGTCAATGTCTTTATTTCTTACTTGGATTCCCTTTCTTACTTTTGTCTTATTGCTCTGACTATGCATCCAGTACTATGTTGAATAAGAGTGGTAATGTGGATATCCTCATCTTAATCTTGATCCTAGAGCAAACAGTTTCCCCATTTAGTATGATGTTGGCTATGGAGTTGTCAAAGTGAATTCCATCAATACCTAATTTTTAGGGTTTTTATCATGAAGGGATGTTGAATTTCATCAAAAGATTTTTCTGTATCTATTGTCATGACCATATGGCTTTGTCCTTCATTCAGTTGATGCAATGTATGGCTTATTGATTTGCATATTTTGAACCATCTTTGCATTCCTGGGATAAATCCCTATTGAATGTGGTCTATAATCTTTTTAATATGCTGTTGTATTCAACTTGCTAGTATTGTGTCGCAAATTTTTGTTTCTAATTTCATTGGTCTCAATTGTTTTGGGGGGGTTTGTTTTGTTTTGTTTTTTGTTATACCTGTCTAATTTTTAGCATTACCTTATAGAATGAGTCTGGATGGGTTCCTGCCCTTCCAGTGTTTTGTTTTGTTTTCATTTTGTTTTCTTTGAATATTTGAGAGTAATGTGTGTTTGTTGTTCTTTGAAAGTTTGGTAAAACTGGTCAGTTTTTGATCATTTTTGGTCCATTTGAGCCATTTGGTCCCAGACTTGGACTTTTCTTTGTTTGAAAACTTTCAAAACTAATTAAATGTTGTTACTCACAAATTGGTCTGTTCAAGGTTTGTTTACATGGTTCAATATTGGTAGATTACATTGTGCCCACAAATTTATACATTTCTTTGAGATATTTCATTTTTTCACCATATAGTTATTTATACTTTCAGCATATAGCTATTTATAATGATCCTTTGTATTTCTGTGGAATCAGTTGTAATGTCTCCTTTTTGATCTCTGATTTTATAGATTTGAATCTTCTCTTTTTTCTTGGTTATCTTTTATTTATCTTTTGAAAACATCAAAACTTAATTTCACTGATCTTATAGTTCACTGATCTTTTTTTAGTGTGTATTTTATTTATTTTTAGTTGAAACTTTCCATTTTCTTTCCTTATGATAATTTTGGGGTTAGTTTTTTCTTGTTTTTCTAGTTTCTTGAGCTGCATAATTAGGTTGTTTATTTTAAATCCTTCTTTTTATGGTTTTATTGCTATCAACTTCTCTCTCAGTACTGATTCTGCTGTATCCCACAGGTTTTAGTGAACTGTGCTCACATTTTCATTTGTTTCAAGAAATATTTAATTTTTTTCACTTATTAATTGATCCATTGATTTTTCAAGAACATATTTAGTTTCCTTGTATTTATAAAATTTCTAAACTTCCTCTTCTTGCTGAGTTCTAGTTTGATTTCATTGTAGTCAGAAAAGATACATGATTCCAATTTTAAAAAATTGTTGAGAGACTAATTTAGTTGTCTAACATATGATCTATTCTGGAGACAGTTTCAGATATTGATGAAAAATTTGTCTATTCAGTAACTATTGAATAATTTGTTCTGTAAATATCTGCTAGATCAATTTTGTTCTGTGATGTAGTTCAACTCCAATGTTTTTCGTTGATTGTGTTCATATGATATGCCCATTGAAGTCTCCAAATATAATTTTATTGGAGTCATTCCTTTTTGATCTAATGTTTATGTTGTTGTGTGCTGCACTATTGGGTGCATATAAATTTAGAATCATTTCTTCCTGTTGAATTGATTCCTTTATATTATTTGGTCGCCTGGTTTGTCTCCCTTTACAGTTTTTACATAAAGTCTATTTTATCTGTTAAAACTATACCTGCTTACTTTTGATTTGTGTTTGCATGGTGTATCTTTTTCTATTCCTTTACTTTTAGTCTATGTGTATCTTCTCTGTTGAAGTGATTCTCTCATAAACATCATACAGTTGTTTAAAATTAAAAAGCAACCTTGCTAGTTAATCTAAATCTTTAAGTAAAAACATACTTTTCTCAGTTAGAAAAAAAATTTTTTTCCTGGTTATTATTGTGTCTTTTGTTCTCCCCACCCCCTTTGTGGTTTGGTAGTTTTCTATATTGACAAGTTTTCATTCTTTCTTATTTTTCTTTTGTGTATCTGCTCTCAGAGTAATTCTTGTTCTTTTATATTTTCATGATGGTATTTGTCTTTCTTTCATTTCTAATGTAAAGTTCCTTTAAACATTTCTTGTAGTCAATCTGGTGATGATTAATTTCTTTGACTTTTGCTTATCTGTGAAAGACTATTTCTTCTTCATTTATGAAGGATATTCTTGCTGGTTATAATAGTTTTGATTGACAGCTTTTTTTCTATCATGACTTTGAATATATATTCCATTCTTTCAGGGCCTGTAAGATTTCTTCTATGAAGTTTTCAGTTAATCCAATGAAGATCCCATGATATGTTAATTGATGCTTTTGCTATTTGTAGAATTCTCTATTGCACTTTTGATAGTTTCATTAAAGTATGTCGTAGGATCTTTTTTGATCAAATCTATTAGGGATACTTTGAATTACCTGGAACTGCATGTCATATATTTCCCAAGATTTGGAAAGTTTGTTACTATTATTTCAATGATTAGTTTTTCTGTGCCTTTTCCCCTCCATCTGAAATATCCGTAATGGTACTATAATTGCTCACTTAATGGCATCCTGTAAGTTTCACAGACTTCATTATTTTTAGGTTTCTTTTTCCTTTTGTCTGATCAAATTATTTCTAAAGAACTATATTTAGCTCACAGATTATTTTTTCTGTTTGATCTAGTCCTATGTTGAGGCTCTTTACTGTGTTTTTTTATTTAACTTTTGATTCATTGAACACAAATGGAGTACAGCTATTGTTTCTCTGTACACAAAGTAGAGCCACACCATCTGTGCATTCATACATGTACACAGGGCAATGATGTCTGTCACACCTTCAGTTATTATTCTTACCCCCACACCTCAACCCCACCCCTCCCTTCCCTCTATCCTATCTATACTTCCTCCATTCTTGCCATCCTTCTACCCTACATTATGCAACATCATTCACTTATCAGAGAGACCATTCAGCCTTTGGGTTTTTGGGATTGGCTAATCACACTTAGCATAACAATCTCCAACATCATCCATTTACCTACAAATGCCATAATTTTATTCTTCTTTATGGCTGAGTAATATTCCATTGTGTATATATACCACAGTTTCTTTATCCATTCATCTATTGAAGGGCATCTAGGTTGGTTCCACAATCTAGCTATTGTGAATTGAGCAGCTATGAACATTGATGTGGCTTCATCACTGTAGTATGCTGATTTCAACTCCTTTGGGTATAGGCCAAGGAGTGGGATAGCTGAGTCAAATGGTGGATCCATTCCAAGTTTTCTAAGGAATCTCCACACTGCTTTCCAGAGTGGCTGCACCAACTTGCACTCCCACCAGCAATGTATGAGTGTACCCTTTTCCCCACATCCTTTCCAACACCTGTTGTTGCCTGTATTCTTAATAAAAGACAATCTAATTGGGGTAAGATGAAATCTTAAGGTGGTTTTGATTTGCATTTCTCTTATAATGAGGGATGTTGAACATTTTTTCATAAATCTGTTGATTGCTTATAGATCTTCCTCTGTAAAGTGTCTGTTCATTACCTTGGCCCATTTATTGATTGGGTTATTAGTGTTCTTGGTGTAAAGATTTTTGAGTACTTGGTAGATTCTGGAGATTAGTGCTCT
>JAJEJO010047829.1:0-18412 GCA_020662805.1 Glaucomys volans
CGATGAGCAAAGGCAAATCGTGGTTCTCTGAGGCCCATCAACTTCAGTGTTCATCCTACCTTACCACAAACTTTATCTAATTAATCTTCCCTGTGCCCGTGAGGCGGCAAGGCCCATTATCCTCAATTTGGAAATAGAGACTTGGAGAGGTTAATTTACCTCCCGTGATTCAGTAGCAAAACCAGAAATGTACCTGTTTTCCCAGTCCACAGACTGCTCACTCCAAGATACTGACACTTAACAAAATGTTTTCATTATCGTCGTAGATGGTGTGGTTCTAAATCCATCTCTGGAATTTTATTGTTGGTGTAACCTTGACCAGATTGCATGATCTCTCTGAGGATATCTGCCAAATGGGTTTAACACCTGCCCTGCATACTCTTCAGAATTGTCATGGGGTTCGTGTGAAACAATGCATATTAAACCCCTTCAGAAACCATGAAGCGTTTCTTTTAAATCAATGTTTGACTACTTGCTTTCAAATATAGACTTTTGAAATATTTCTGACAGTTCAGTAAAACAATGACTTCCTTATGCATTTATTTAATAAAAAGAGTGATGGACTTGAACCCAGGCATGTTTGGCATGTCTGGGGTCTCTCTCTATCTCTCTGCCTCCTCCTACACACCATAATAACCCACAGTTATACTTTTTAATGTTCAGATGGAATTTTTCATTGTTTTAAATAGAAGGATGAATCTCACTTACCCTACTTGCTGTCAAGCACACAATACTTGTTCAGTAAATAATTATTGAAAAGATAATCGATGGCTTCATTTTGTATATAATAGATCCAGGGGTTGATATTATGGCTGTCAATGTGTATTAGATTTTCAGAAAAACCAAGACCTAAAAGACCTATGACAATAAATATTATTGGTTTCATTATTCAGCTGAGCCTACCCATTTTATGAGACACATGAATATAATGCAATATTAACCATTGAATTTACTATAACATTGGGATAAAATTTGAAACTTTGTTCTACAAATAATAGCCTGAAGATGTATATTATGTGAAAGCCCTAAATCCTGTGACTCCCAGGGGTTGGTTGGTTGGTTGGTTCATTCATTCATTCATTCATTCACTCATTCATTCATTCATATGTATGACAGTTGTTTACAATATGCTGAGCACTGTGCTAACAACTAGGCCAGGATTTTTCTTTCGGTTTTAAAGCTAGGCTAAGGTCACTTTGGGTCACATGGGTGCCAAAGCCCTTGTTCAGGGGGTCTGGAAGAAAAGTCAGTGTATTGATTTTGCCTGGTGGTGGGGGGTCAAATAGGACACCTCCTCTTAGGGCACAATTTAATCCTCCAAGTGGAAGTGCTTTGAAGGAGAACAGGACAGTCCTATGGGCCCCCTGACAAAGTGCTGTGAAGTTATTTGAAAGACCAGGTTTATATTATTTATAATTTTAATTATGTGTTTAAAACCATAATTAAGAGCAAAATTTGCTTGAAAGCAGCAAAGGAGTAAAAGAGACTTCCTTTAATAAATTCTTACAAATATACTTTTAAGATTCATTTCCTTTATTCATACTCGAGCACTTAATTACTTGCAGATGATGTTTTTCCATCTGCCCGTCTCATTAACTCTTGCCTTCGTGTTAAATTCTTATACTGTTTGACAAGGAGACTTAGCATTTGCATGATCAGAAGGCCTGATACTTATCTACCAATGTGACCCTATGCCCAAAAAGTAAAAAAAAAAAAAAATAGTGCTCTAAATGAATAACTACATATTTTTTTAGTCCAAATTTTCTTCCCAAGAAAGAAAATTATCATTCAACTCTTCACTGGGGTAAAGACTAAATTTGCTTCACCTGCAAGCACAAAAATACTACCTACGTTGGGTTCTGACCTGTTTTGAGAAAAACACAAAGAAACACAGTAGAAATTCTCCAATTCTACCATTACTGTAATATCTACAAATGTCACCAAGGCAGCTTATAGAATACTTCCTGGGCCTAATGATGTCAAATGGAGGTAGCTTCATTACTAAAAGGACTGTGACATTTCTTTCTTTAAAAATACAATAAATAGAAAATAGCACTTTTTTAGACAGTGCCAATGAGCAACATGTTCCTGAATTTATTGTGGAAGTGGGTAAAAATACCACTAAAGTAGAAATTTTAAAATGAAGTAATAAGGAAGGATGTCGGAATAAAACTGCATTCTTCAGTATGTCCATGAGAAAAACGAGGGCAGGAGGAAAAGAAGGAGCAGGAGGAGAAAAGAATTAGAAATTGAGTAAAAAGAGGAAGTGGTGAGAGAGCTGGAAAAATAAAATATTAAGAAGTAGAGGAAAAGTGATGTGAACTAGATTAGATACCCTGAGAGATGAGGGAGAGAAGGATGTGGGGGAGAAATGAAAACAAGAAATGAAGGAGGCAGGGGCCAGGGGAAGGGCTGTTGAGCAAGCTTATCTTCCCAGGGACAGTGAACTATAGCCTGTGGTGCAAACCTAGCCAAAGTCTTATTTTTGTAAATACAGGTTTTTGTTTGTTTTATAGGGTTGAGCATTGAACCCAGAGCTTTCTGCATGTGCAGAGCTTGCAATCTTAACACTGAGCTCCAACCAGTCCCTGAAATTTTCATTTCTAGTAAGTTCCCAGATGATGCTGATACCCTGGGCCAGAGACCACACTCTGAGAACCATTGCTTTGATTTTTATATTATGTCACACTAATATTTCTTTGAATAAGGAATTTTGTGCAGCAAGAGAAAGGAAAGTCACATTTGATCTTTCTTTTTGGTAAATCACAGATGCCTTGACTGATATCATAATTGTTTGTAAAGTATATATTTTTAAAAATTCTTAGAACTTAATCTTTTTATAATGCTAGTTTCATTTTTACAGCAATTTGATTTAGCTGAAAGCGTAGTTAATTGGTGATTTGTTGCTAAAGTTGTTTTGTAGTTTGTTTTGATCCCGTTGGGCTGGGTCAGTGTTATAATGGGGCTGTATCAACATGGGAACTGTATTCATTTTAAGGGAACGGTCTCTCCCACATAGGGTGGCTGCCCACTGCCTCTGTCTGGAGCTACTGAGGAACTAAGTAAGCTTGGAATTTTGCTTATCACTCATTGTACCCCACTTCCAGACTATGCTGGAATCTTTTGAACTTGACACTCATGAAATTGGCAGGTGCTTCAATAGCTTTTTTTTTTAAATTTTTTTTTAGATGTTGATAGACCTTTATTTTTTTTTCATTTATTTATATGTGGTGCTGAGAATCGAACCCAGTACCTCACACATGCTAGGCAAGTGCTCTACCACTGAGCCACAACTCCAGCCCCTTCAATAGCTTTTCTTCTAGAAATGGGTATGGTCGTCTTGGGTGTGAGATGTTTGGGAATCATGGCATCAAGGACTTTATCTTCCTTAACATCCTGAGAGCCTGAGGTCTAGCTTTTTGTCTTTTTTTGTTGTTGTTTTTATTGTTGTTTTGAACCTATAAATGACGCTGTGGGTTTCCACACTGGCTGGGAAGGTGGGCACTCAATGATTAGTTTTAATTTGCCTTCTCTTTGGAAGTTTTGTGAAACATAGAGGAATGTTTCTCTTCTTCCTTCCTCCAAGCACTTGGGAATATAAACAGAAACATTATTTTAGAATCTGAAAGTGCCAGAGATACCTTCAGAGCAGAACAAGTTCAAGTCGAAATTAGCAACTCTTTAAAACCGTGATGGTTTAATTCCGCCATTGCTCAGAGTGGTTACTTCCTTGCACCCATAAGGGAGTTGGGTGGAAGATTGAAATATCCGTTTTCTTTTCACAAGAAAGCAGCAGTGACATTTGATTCTATGTAATTCTGATTTGTTAGTCCTAGAGAATATCCAGATTTTCTGAAAAGTTGCTGTACTTGAGAAAGTAAACTGTATGTCAAAGAAGGATGAACAATCTAAGTATGTGTCACATGCCTAGCACCATAAATGGGATACAGGAAATACTTAATAAATCAGTGTTACTGTGTTGCAGTGGGTTCCCTCACTTGACCAGGGCACAGTCCTTGGTTAAAATATGATGGTAAAGTAAATAATGTGAGTAGTTCATGCTCTGCATGAACTGCAATGTGTATGTACCTCATCTGCACGATCCCAGTAGAACACGTTAAATATCAGTCATCAAGAATCTGTGCAAAGCATTGACTGTCTTACTTTCAACACCCTGGGGGGCTTATTTTTAAAAACAAAACATCCTGTGATTAATTTTTCTATAAAGTAGGCTTATCCTCCATAGATAATCACATCAAGTATTTAAATTCCATCAAATTTCCCTCAAAAACTTTGCAACTTATAATCAATGCTAGGAAAGGTAAAATTGGATGCAAAGTGTCACCTCTTCTAAGCTCACTCTTCTTCCCATTCCATCTTTTCCCTCCTTTCCCTTTCTTCGTGCTGCCATGGAGTTTTTCTCCAGCTTCCATTACTTTTAGCAACTCCTCACTTAGCCACACCATCATGCTCATAAGTGCTGTAGAGCAGAGGGTCATCTGATCCCTTCTGTCTACCTCCCATTCAAAGGAGCCTCTGTGTGTTTGAGGTAAGGCAGAAACAAGTCCATTGAAAACCCAGACCCTGAGTGAGCAGCTGCAGCTGGAATCTGTGTAACAGGGTGGATTGCCATTGATGGTGAACTTCTATTACAGATGGAGAAAGGTCTTGTAGGCAGTTCATTGGGGCAGAAGTTTGCCATAGAGGAATATGTGAAGAGCTAACAGGCTATTTGACTGCTCTCAAGCTTGTTCAGGGCGTTGTAACACAAGGAAGACTGGCGGGAATTAATGTTGGTTCCATGCAATTTTTGCTCCAGTTTAATTTCAAGAGAGGCACCCATCTTTCTTGTGTCAGAAACAGGCTGCTTAGAAAGTATTAGTGAATAGTCTGGAGGCCAAAATTCTCTCCAATCTCTTCTGAGGTTTCAAATCTTTCACTTATACTAGTATTAATTTCTGTATGATTTTCCCGTGGCTGCTGTAATAAGTTTCCACAAACTAGTGCCTTGAAAACAACAGACACATTATTTTACATTTCTGGAGATCAGAAGTCCAGAATTTGATCTTAACTAATCATCAAGATGTTTGCAGGGCAGCATGCCTTTTGGACTGTCCAGGGAGAATCTGTTTCCTTGCCATTACTGGTTTCTACTGGCTACCCTCATTCCTGGGCTCTGGGTGCCTTCTTCCATCTTTAAGGTCAACGGTATAGCATTTTCCAGAATCTCTCTCTCTCTGTGTTCTTTTCTTCTGGTCAACTTTCCTATGGCCCCTTCCCTTTTACTTTCAGTTATCTCTCGTTATGCAGATCTGTATTTAAGTTACTTGGATCAGATTTTTAGTCATTATTCTCTCGGTAATTTGTTAACACATAGCCATATTATTCCTACTATTAAAAAGAAAACCAAAAACAAACTTTTCTTCTTAAAATGAAGATAGACCTGCACCAACATTCCTTTTTTCTTTTCTTATTCTTTTTCTTTTCTTTTTTTTTTTTTAACAGATTTATGAGGGAATAAAGGTTTTGCCTATTAACTTTCAGTCTGGAATTTCCCTTGTAGTTTCCGAATCTGTCTCTTTTGAAAGTTTGTTGTCTCCATATTTTCCCAGAGGGAAGAATTTAGTGTTTTAATATCAAATCTAATTGTGAAAAGATTTGTATTTCACAGCTTGCAAACTGCCTTTCACCATCACATTTTATGAAGCAAATGTTAAAGTAAAGGTTACAAAACGCTTTGCTCCTACTGTTCTTGTTTCCTATGATTCATTTTCAGGGAAATCTGTGTATCCATTCACATCATTTGCTATTGCTTTTTAAACACGGGAAAAAAAGAGTTCTATAAAGGATGATTAAAATGTTACATTTTTGAAGAGACCCAAAATATTTCCTAGTATCTGAAAATTTGACTGCACTTATTCCCACTTTTATTATAAAAGTAGACATGGACACTGAGGGGAGAAAAAGTTAATATATGGTCAAGAGGAAGTAAGTAAAAAATCATATGAAATATACCACCCACGTAAAAAAGCCACAAACATTCTATTTAATCTTTCAGGTGTTTTAGTACACATATGTTTAAGTATATTTTAAAGGATTAGGATTATTCTGTTCATACTGTTTTAAAACGTTTTCTGTTTTCTGATCTATTCCTTTAATGATATTTTATAAACTTTTCCCATATGAATTGACACTTTTTTGGATACTTTGTGTTTTATTATGTGGATAAACTATGATTTTTTTTTAAAAAAAAAACAAAAACAAACACTTCAGCAAAACATTCTGAAACACCTTTAACCATTTCCTTAGAATAAACCCTAGAAGGAAGGCAGTCTTAGGTCTTGGATTCATATTAGCCAATTTGGGAAAATCCTGTTAAACAAAATACCCTCCACGTCTAATGTTAGTTGTCAAGATTGGCTAGTCTGGAGGACCCAAATGGTAGTATCCAAAAGGAAATTCCACAAAATGGAGTCATTACTATATTTCTTTCTATGCCCAGGCAAACGTCATAGTAATATAACTCTTATTTATTAATTTCAGGTTACCTGGCACCTCGAAACCTTCCTAGCACTGGATTCTTCCCATTCCTACAAACCCTACTCTGTGACACAGACTCTAAATGCAAAGACACACCCTATGGGCCTCTAGATCTGCTCCGGAGGAAAGGGATCAACGATGCAGTGTTCAAAGACAGGTGTGTTGAGTTTTTCTGAGAGAGAAAATCATTTTTCCTTATGAGATAACCAGTGTAGTCTTCCCATAAATCTATACAACCTTATTTCTGTGTTCACAAATGTGATGATATACCTATGAAAAAGACAAGGTAAGTCCACTTTAGTATCACTTTGCTTATGTGAGAGTGAGCATAATCTATTTTGAGTGAATTATTCAGATTTTGCTTTTTTTAAGGTGAGTAGTTACTTACCTCAAAGATCCTCTGTCAGTGACACATGGGCCTAAGACTTTATCACATGCATCAGAAAAGTGTCAAGGGCAACCTCTCCAGGAGGAATGACATATTATATGACTCCATGTGGCACTTCCAGATGAAATAAAAACCAGAAAGTACAAATAAGAAAATTAAGGGTCTCAAAATTCAAAGTAATAAAGTTGAAGGCATATATAATTAATGATGACCTTTAAATGAGGTGAATGTGTGCTCTATTTTATGGTGTGAGAAGCAGCTGAAGAATGAAGATAGGGAATCTAGACCATTCACAAACTCAATTCTTCTTCCTGGGATTCTAAACCCAAAGAGACTCCCAGGGGCCTAGCTATCTGCAGAACTGAAAACAATATTATAATTTTGAGTCAACCATGAGACAATTCTGCTAGAGATTTTTTAAAAGTGTCTCTTGAGAAAAGATCACATTTATGTATAATCAGAAATATTTGGTTCCCAACATGAATATTAAATTCATATTAAATGTGAATATTTATGTACCATGATATTCAATGTACCACAATTTGTTCTTTAATGTCATCGCTGTGATTTTGGTCATTAAATAATATGGGTGATATTTTAAGAGAAAGCAACTATGAACTCTTTAGCATAAAATATAAACATGTCAAGAATTGTCATGGGAAACAACTTGGGATACAGAATTTTTGCATTACTAATTTGCTCTGGTTTTGTTTTAGTAAGTTAATTAGCCCTAGTACTTAGGACACTTCTGATGTTTATTCATTCATTATTAACTTGTTCAAGAGACAGTAACAGAAGTAATTCTGTGTTACAAGCACCATTCCAAGCACCATGATACAGAGGTGAATGAAACAGATTTTTTACCCTTTTGTCACTTTCATGGAAGGTAAAGCAAAAATAAATAACATAATGGCATAATAAGTGTGTCAGCAAGAAAATAAAATAGGTTAAGAAGTAGAAGTTGAAAGGTGGGGACTTAATGGAATGGCAAGAGAAGGCCTTTTTCAGAAGGTGACATTAGGGTAGAGACCAACAGGGACAAGGAGAAACCCAGCAGCCTGTACACTTCTGGAAGAGAGTGTCCCAGACAGAGAAACTGAGACCCTGAGGTGGGGACAACTTGACCATTTAGAGGAGCATGAAGTCAACTAATGTGGTGAGAACATGGGGAGGGATGATGGAAGGGTCAGGGACGTGCTGACAGGGAACACAGGAGACACAGCACGTGGACTCAAAGGTAAGGGACTGCCATGGACTGCACAGCCATTAATTTAGAAAACTGGTGAGGGGAGAGGGGGGGATTAAGAAAGACACATAGACATTTAGAGAGAAAAGCAGGATCAGGTGGGACACTGATCTCACATGGAGAAGCTGTGACACAGACCTGGCCCAGCAAGTTTATTATATAGGATCTTGTAATCAGGCAGTTAAAGACCATAGAGGCATTGTTCTTTGTGCACTAGGAAGTTACAGGGCTAGCAACAGTCTTATAGCTATTTCACTGTTGCAATGCTAGGAGCTTCCTGTGACACTCAGGAAGCCCATTGATCAAAGTTTCTATTAAGCCAGCAGGCTTGAAGGTTACAGCATTGGTGAAACATTGTAGTTATCTTTTTGTGCTCAGAATCCTCTATCTCTGGGAGCTAGTGTCTGAGACTAGAGGCTAAGAACTGAATGACTCTTCGGCAAGCACAGAATCCCCTTTTGAACAGGACCTCAATATAGCAACTAGGATATCTCTATGGGCACCTTCACACAGAGTTTTCCCAGAGGAGCATCACCTCTGTCATGGTACAGTTTCAAAACCCATAATTTAGTTGCTGCTTCTGACATGGGACAGCTTGGTAATTTTAGCATAGTGAGAAGCCACTGGAAAGTTTTAAGCACAGAAGTGATACAGCCCATGTTTTTGAGAATAGCATGTTCTCGGTGTCACAAACATTGCCTCAGTGAGCACCAGTGTAAGTTTCTGTAAGGAGACCAAAGGCAGCTAGAGCCTATGCCCTCTTGTGCAATCAGCATAAAGGTGAGATGGAAGGAAGAGTGGTATTGCCTGTTGTTCCAGAGTAGATGGTCCATGTGTCCCTATGTGAGTGGTAAATTACATGTGATTTGTGCCAGTGTTTTAATGGGAAGAATATTAAATCAATAACAATAACAGAAGAGAGTGCAACCACCATGCTTGAGCAGCACACCCTCTATACTTAGAGTAATAAGAGAGCTTTTGTTGGGGAACAAGGAGACCTTCCTAAGGTTTACTGGAGATGAACATTTTGTGAAGCAAGTATTAGAGGAAATGGGCAACATTCATGTCCATAATTTACAATTGGATTAGAGCCCCACCTGGGGCTTTCTTCTTTATGCCTTTTTCCCCATGAAGAACGGTCAGGTCCCCACCCAGTTTGCCAGGGCAGTGTGATAGGTTGCCAGGAGCTGAAAGAAAATACCTAGAGACTCCATGCTAAGCATAAGGCCTTGTGGAGAAAAGCTTACAGGGAAGGTCCAGTGGCAATAGGCTGACCAAACAGCACCTCCATCCCTCGTAGTGTTTTGTCTGTGGTGACTAGCTGGATGAGTGACATGTACCCTCTCCACAGTGCTCTCAGTTTGCACCAGTCACCACTGTGAGAGGGATTTAAACTGCAGAAGCAGTGACATTATTAGCATTAGCTTGCTTGGATGACCAGCATCCCAAGGAACTAGTGTCCTGGTGTAGATGCAAGAAAGTAACTTTCTACAGATAACACTAAACTCACCCTAGGTCATAGCATACCATAGCATACATGAGAGAAAGTCGGTGTTCTTCTAGTTTCTCTAAGAATTACTGGTTTGAGCCTGATCTCTTTGTTCCCTTGACTTGGCCAGGCTCCTGGGGGGACTAAAAGGGCATTCCAGGATCCTGATGTCTTACTGTGTTCCTTTTCTCTAAGGATGACACAAGAACTAACTAAGAAGGAAATAGTTAACATTTCTAAGAATCATGTAGATACACTTCCCCTAACAGGAGTATTTTTCAAAGCTGTAGTATAGAGAATCAAACTCATGGGGTTGTGTGCGATGAGACTTTATGTTGGTTTTGGAAGTAGGATTAAAGTCCAGGTTTATTTGATCATCTAGTGATTATTCTCTAGTCATATCTTGTTTTCTGTTTTATCCTAACCTCCAGATAGTTTGTCTAGCTCAAGTTGTACCTGCTGTTTACTCTGTATTTTTTTCTGAACTACAAGTAATTGGAACTTAATTTAGAAAATTATGTACAATAATAAAATTGTATTAATGATATTTCCCACCATGCTATTAACTTTTATGTTTTATATAGCTGTGCAATGAAACTGGTGTGTGGTTACTGGGTAAACCATTCCACTAAATTGCTTCCTTTGGTGAAGGAAGATTCAACAGCATAGCCTCATTAAGAAACAAAGCAATCTTCCTTTTCTCTTCTGTAAGTGAGGAAAGAAATGGCACCTTTGGTCTCTTCAAAAGATGCCTGCCATGTTTCTTTTAATAGCATGCTCTTCTGAAAGACATGATCACACTGCAGTCACTACTTGCTGGCCAGTTGCCAAGTGTTTTGATGTGATTTTGCTTTTGGCACTAGCCTTCTGTTATTAAATTCATACTTCTCCAGGCATTAGCTTCAGGATGAGATGTTTTTGAAAAATCCAACACTGTACTCAGCATTCACTCTAGCTAAGCTGTCTGAGAAAAGGAATGATTACATTTATGGGTTCTTGCTTTTTTGCACAACGGATGATCTGACATCACAGATCTAACCCTTGTCCTTCCTCCCTACACTCCTGCAAGAATGCATCGAACAGTAGGAGCCACTGGCTGTCCCATTGCTCACACAGTTGGCGGATGGCAGGGATCATCCCCTGGAGCTCACAGGGTCATTATTTGGAGAAGTGATTCAGCACTCCTGTAGATCCTGGGGCGAAATTGCCTCTATGGGCTTTCTCCCTATTCTCATTGACACTTATCTGTGACCTATGTTTTCTCAATTCATAACCTCTGCTCCTATTGTTTGACTTCTACAGAACTTGAAGAACAGCTAATCCAATTTTACTTAGGGATAATTTTAAAGTGACTAGGGTTTTGTTTAAAATTGAAAAATGTAAATGAGTTTAGAAATTAACCTAAAGATATTATTGGGAATGTAAGACAAGTGGGTATAGAACAGGTATTTGCGCTCATTTGACTATAAAGATGACATAGGATGTATAGGCGTCTTAGAGTTTTAATTTTGAGGTATAGCCACTTAATAACCATTTTATCTAGAATTAGTATGAAAAGAAAGATTAAAATTCATTTATCTAAGAACAACCTGGAGGGATGTATTAACTGCCATTCAGGCCAAACTCTTCATTTATTCAGTTAAAATGTATTGAATATATACAATGTGCTGGAGACTATGCAAGTTGCTATAGATTCAAAAATGGATATGCCCTGCAAGAATTTATAACCTAGTGGGAGAGACAGATAGACAGACAAGATGGCAAGTAAATTACTACATAATACGGCAAATGTAATATTTGTTTAGGTTTCACTGTGCCCAGAACATTGACACCAATGGTGAATAGGTACATAAATTCCTGAAGGTATGGTTGTGCCTAAGGAGTTTGAGTCTTTCTGTTGTTTGTATTATTGGAGTGGAAGTAGGTTTGGGTGGGGAGAAGTCAGGAGAGTTCTCCCAGAGCCGGTAAGGGTGTGGTCATTAAGGACAGATTGGGTGTGGCTACCAGAAGAGAAGAAGGTGTGTTTGAGAAAGGCCATGGAGAAAGAATCCCAGAATTTAGTGAAAGAGAAAAACAGAGGGAAGCACCTGTATAGTATTCAAAGAAGAGTAGTCAGATAGCTTTGCTTCTCATTGTAATAGAGAAATTGCCCATTTCCTTAAAGCATTGCCCAGTGAGTCTGCCTGTTTCTTGTCTAGCAGAGCATATTCTGCCCCTGTTATTGGAAAGACACCATGATGTCATCCCCTTCCCATTCCATGTGTTCCTAACACACATGTACCTTCTCATCTGCCCAGCATTGTACCTTTAAAAACTTTTAAAAGTGACTTGTTTAGGTTACACAATGTAACTCCTAAGCCATTCCTAAGGATATTAAAAAATCCTAGGACAGGATAATGCATTAAGACATCTCTTAATCTTGATTATAACTGTGCCACTGAGAAGAGAGATGTTGTGAATATGGACCAGCAGGGATTATATTTGAAGCATGGGTGACCCTTAAGGAATTAAGGTCAGGATGAAGTGCAAGAAGATGATTAAATCAATTGAAATTTCCATCTGAATGACTGTGTGGAGATAACCAGGGAGGATGCCTGCCTGGAATCACTGAGAGGGCCTCATGACCATGACAGTGCCCTTAGTTACTGTTAGCAGTTAAGAAGCAATGATGAATGTCATCTGGAACTGGGATTAGAAACAGGCTCGGGGCATGATATTTCACACCTTCTTTCCAGATGTCACTGTTATAATTATAATTCTGGGGAAAAGAGAAAAAATACATATAAAAATTTTACTAACCCTTAGAGACAAAAAAGAATGTCAAAATTTTCTTTCCAGGATTTGCCATATGCCTCTTTCCCAGTAGGAATTCCTTTTATAGACAGAATTTACCATGGTGCATACATACCACCCATACAGGTAGTCTTTCCCTTTCACAGGAAATTAAGACTCCGTATGAGGCATAACATCTACCATTATGATGATATATATAAATGTGACATTTCCCAAATGTAACTGTTGGTAGACATGACTGAGAAGTCAAATCTATTCTGGGTTTAGTTTTCATCCTAACATAATGGAAATCTTGAACACAAGATGTTTCCCTTATTGGGTCCTACCCAAAACAAAGCCTGATAAATATCACTGAGCAGGGCCCACAACTCTGACATCTCAAAGGAGAGCTCCTCAGTCCAGTCTGTGGGACTATACAGGTAGCTCAGTCCACTAAGATTAGTTAAATAATGCCATAGACCACTTGGTGATTTGAGTAAGGCTTTCTTGGCTCACCCCAGGGTTGAATTTTCTGGAATCAGATGAGCCTACATGCCAAATTCAGGGGACATCTAAGTTTGCATAATGTGTTTATGTACTTCCCCAGATAGGTTCTTTCTCAGAGCTATTAAGTTTCCTGGGTTGGTACTGGGAAGTGGGAATGGGGAAGAGCTGCCATTGAATAGTTCTACTTATGTGTCATAGTCTAGTGCAGGGTTTCTCAGCCTTGATGTTATTATTACTTGGGACAAATAATTCTTTGTTGTGCTCTGTGTTGGAGGGTGTTTAGTAGCACCCCTAGCCTCTACCTTTTAGGTGTCAGTAGCACCCACACACAGTTGTGACAACCAAATATATCTCCAGATATTGCTAAATATTCCCTGAGGGAGGCAGGCTGAATTGGCCCTGGATGAGAACTGCTGCTTTAGTGAAAGCATGGAGAGACTATGTTAAGGTAGGAAGAGGCTTGACTTGGATTGTGATTCTAAGGATCTTGTTCTACCAAAATTATCAGTGATATCTGATTCAGGGACCCTTGTCATGTATTCCCATCATCTCCTATGCATGTCCTTACTGAATTGTTAGCCATTAATATATTGCAATGCTTGGTTTTCTTACTTGATTTGCCCATTATAATACATATAGTAGGAGTTTAACAAATGTTGATGAGTTAATTAATGCATTTGTCAGATACAGTGTAAGATTATATGTTTGTGTCTGGGTGCCATCCCTGGGTGTTTCCTCTTCCAAGAATGTTTGCAGAATCAGGTACGCAATGAGGATGGCAGGTCAAAGCCATTTTAAAAAGATGCTTCCTCAGCTCTAAGGTGTTTCAAGAGACATTTTTATTTTCAAGTACCCAGTGTTTTCCATGTGCTAACAATCATACTTTCAGCCAACACAGTGCCCTCTAGACTTTTCTCAAGAATCTTCTTTTCTTCTTATCTTCTTCTCGATTATTGCTACAATTGGAAAAAAAATCCTTTCTTAAATATGAAATTAAATACACTCATAAAATGAAGCAGGGATTACAAAACCCTCCATAAGGGTCTATGCCTCATCCACTTGACCAGACATGGCTTGCCAGTTCCACATCTACAAAATAATGGCTTATATCTACTTGGTATCCTACTTCTTGGAGATTCTAGGATTCTGAGGGGACTTCACTGAGAGCATGCATACATAAGTATGGGACTTCAGCTCCGTACTTATGGTAAAGGTTATATCTTTGCACCATCTTTTATGAGTCCTTTGATGAAAAGCCAATGTCAGTAGAGTACCTGTGACCACAGGGTCCACACAGATACTCAGTACACATATTTCACATTATACTCACAACCACTTTGCAAGATAGGTGTCTTAGTTAGTTTTGTTTGTTTGTTTGTTTGTTTTGTTTTTTTGGTTTTTTTTTGTCAAAAGCTAAATTTTTTTGTGATCAAAAAGCCCAACAGGAACAACTTAAAGGAGGGAAGGTTTATCGGGGACTTGTGGTTTCAGAGGTTTTAGTCACAGATGGCATACTCCATTGTTCTAGGTCCAAAGTGAGGCAGTACAACATGGGGGAAGTATGTGGTGGAGGGAAGCAGCTCCTCTCATGGCAACAAGGAAACAGAGGAGAACAAGAGGGGGCAAGAGGCTATAGGAAGAATAACCCTTCTAGGATGTATCTCCAGTGACTCACTCCTCTACCTATGCCCTCCTAACTACAGTTACCACCCAGTCAGCCCATTCAAACTCAGATGAATCTATTAGGTCACAGCTCTCATAACCCAATCATTTTGCCTCTGAATATTTCTGCCTTAACAGGAGCTTTTGGCGGACACCTCAGATCCAAACCATAAACAATAGATATTCACATTCCTAATATGTAGACGAGGGAGAGGATGGCTCACAACCTACAGGAAGAGATAGAGCTAAAATTCCAAAGGTGTCTTCTAACTCTAAAGCTCTCTCTGCAACACCCCAGCAATACTCTTTTTATGTAATGGGCCATCAGATCTTGTTGTCCAGTACTATGTTACATGGTGGGAACTTAAAGATGAATGGGAGGTGACACCTCCAAAGGTGTCACAGTCTAGAATGAAAAACTGGTGGGAATAATTACATTTGGATACAGGTAAGTATGTGAAAAGTGTGAAACCAAGGAGAGGGTATGATGTAATCACTGCTTCATTAGAAAATTCAGAAAATGCCATTAACTCAATTAGATTGATTTCCTTCTTTCCCTCCTTTACTAATTTAACAGGGAGTTAGTCATGAGGCCTGGTGGCACATACCTATAATCCCAGTGATTTGGGAAGCTGGCAGGAGGATTGCAAGCTTGAGGCGAACCTTTGCAACTTAGAGAGACTCTGTCTCAAAATTAAAAAGAACTGGGATATAGCTCAGTGGTAAAGCATCCCTGAGTTTCACTCAGTATTTAAAAAAAGTTAATAGAATTAATTATCTTTGAGGAAAATAAGTTTTATTTCAAATTAAAGACAAAATTTACCTTCCTGCTCACATACTCTCTTTATTTTGTTTTCACTTTATTTAAAAGAAAACAGTTTTGATGTCCACTGGGAGTGGACACATGCCATCACACCGTACTTTGTAAATGCAAAATGGAACTGGAGAAATTTTTCAGGAAGAGGGATTGCAAAGCACATGATATTCATATGGAATATGATTCATATGGAATATGATATGTGGAAGTTCTCACTTTCACAGAAAGACTCCAGAAAAGGATGTGGGTAACCATGTAACCATGGCACTTCCTGGTCCAGGAAAGTCCTCTTGAGAAGAGGCCATCATGGTTCCTTTTGTGGAGTAGACACTTTACTACAGAGTGAACTCAGTCTGGATGAGCCAGATATGTGCTGGGAATAGAATGAGCTTGTCTCATTTTGAGGTTTAAAGAATATTGGTAGGAGTAGTGTTAGGACTCTTATCTGAACATGAGAAGATGGGTAGATCATCTTCTGTGGAGCAGATGCAGCTTTGCTTCTCCAAAAGCACACTTTCTTAACTCCCAATTGTCTCCTACTTTTTTCTTCCTCATTCACGTTTATTATTCGGTCCATTTTCCTGGCTCCTTCATTGCTAAATTTGATCTTTGTCATTCTCCTTTCCGTTTTCATTGCTGTCCCTGATCCTTAAAATTTTTATGAAGGCCATTTCCCCCTTTGCTTTCAAAAGGTGTTGATATTCAGTAGTCTTCCTTGTAGAGTTGCAAACTGAATTGGAAAAAAAAGGAAGTCAAGAAAAAAAGTAAACTCAACTTTCTCAAACTTTTTGAAACTTCTATTTGAGAAAAGGGAAAAGGTTCAGGTCAGTTCTTATTTTTATCTGAATGGTTTTCCCATCCAAATAGCATAAGGAATGTAGGAAGATTTAGGGGAATACAGGCAGGGTCATGAATAATTCAAATATACATTAGAATGCAGAACTTTTGGAGGGACCAGTATATTTTAAGGAGAATATTGGAAAAACACTGGGGAATGGAAACAAATATTACCTCTTCTTATCATTTTTATAAGAAGAACATACCAAAAAATACTGAATGTATGTTTCCAATTATAAATAGCAACTATCTTGTTTCTAAAACAGAAGTCAAACTGAATCATAGTAGTAAGTAGAACTGCTTGCCATCTTAATGTATCTTTAATATGCTTTTTAAATAGTTACATGAAATTCAAAACTTTTCAGAACTCTGAATATTATGTACATCCAGATATTTATACTGATTTCATTTTTGAAATATATACATTTATTTTAGGGAGTTGCTTGTAGGTATGTCCAATTTTCAAGGAAATTAAAAAGGAAATGATTTTTTTTAAAAAAAGAGGGTTACCAAATTGTAGGAAGGTCTAATAATATTTTCTTCCAAAAACTAGCAAGATGATATTGTGCAGGGATTCCTGGCACCATATGTTCTTATCATTGCATTGACATATTGGGGGCAGTTGAACATCTGGTTATGTTCCTTGGACACCTGGTGCCACCTGTGATGACAGCAGTGACAGTTCCTGGCACTTACTAGATACTCAATAAATCCTGCTTCTTTTCCTTCTTCCTTGAATCTGTCTTACACGTACTGTTAAACTTTGAAAATCTTCAAAATGCAATCTATCTTTCATTGTTGAAAAATAAGTAGACCTTTGTTTCAGTCTCCAAAAAAACTCCAAAAACCCCCTCCAAAAGTGCATCTATTTGGGATCCATCACCTTCTGAAGAGAAAAACATATCATAAATGCCTTCAATAATTTAAATTTCTTTTCAAGTGATGTCCTTACTATAGAATGAAAAGAACATAACTATTTTTAAACTTCCTTTAGGTCATTTTCTCTGAATCAAAATTTACCCTGTAGAAGGCCTTATATATTCATTGGTATATGGTTAGATGAGTTCTTCCCTTAATATCCTAGAAAGTAGATGAAAATTTTGAATCCTGAGAGAGCTCTGAAATCTGCCACATAATACATTGCTTTAACTAACTGAAATTAATGTGGGTGAAGTTATAGACTTCTTGCTTTTTCTTCTCTAGTGAAATTCTGAAAAAGTCATCCAACCTAGGGAAGGACAGCAATTTATCACTCCAGAGCACCCAAGTTCCAGAAAGAAGGCACGCATCATTGGGTAAGCTAACTTTTTTTTTGCAGAGTGTAGAATAGACCTTTTGGAACAGCCAGAAAAGGTCTAATCTTTAAAAGGTTCATACTTGAAACTTTTAAAACAAAGATGAAATGCTTAGAATATCCCTAAGAGATCACAGTATTCCTCATGGTTGCCTGAGTGCAGTGGTATAATTATATAAAGTTCGCCAGAATAATAAGAAACTAAGTTCTTATTGAAATACCCTTAAGGAACAAAGTCCTAGGTGTTGAGAATTGCAGTGTGTCCCAGAATTGAATCTGAACTCTTACTTGTCTGCAATTGGATGATTCTGGGATGGTCATAAAGTCTGGTAATAAAAATTATTGGAAAGTATCTCAGAGATACTAGGGACTAGGGAGATATTAATGAACAAAGAAAGATCTTTGTATGTTGGAATATGTGCTCTAGGGGAAAAAAAGGAGCATCTTTAACTATGCCATGGAATATTTTAGACTATGATATTAAATAACATTCCAATACACGTTGATGAAGTCAATGAAAGAAGTCCTGGGTTAATGTAGTAGGAACATGGCGGTAAATGGTTTTTGAGTAGTTAATGTTCTGTTATGAATGATCTGTGAGGGTTTGACTGAGTAGGTTAAATCACAGTAGAAATAAGGTCATAGTCTTATGGTCCAGTAAACTTTGCTTTGCTCAGTAGCCACAGATTATGTTTCTCCCCCTGGCTAGTCTTCTCACAAACATTATTTTCTTGGTCTGAAGGAATCAGATAGTCAATTCTTCAGCCCCATGGGCACTAAAATAAAGCCTGCACCTTTCTGCTGATGAGTTTCTGGTGTATTTGAAAACTAAAATTGTTATGAGGATGACAAGTACTTGT
>JAJEJO010047833.1:0-11621 GCA_020662805.1 Glaucomys volans
GTTCAAATTGTGCTGAGAAGACCCTTTTAGATTGTTAAATTTTTCCTCAATTCTTTGATTTACTTGTTCATTTCATATTGAGGTATATGAACAATGTGACAATTATTAATGCATCTATTTTCCAGGGCAATAATACTTAAGACCAAGATCTGAGGGTAATTCAATATTACATGAAAATATTTATTTGGAAGATACTCAAAGGTTTGATTTCCATTTTCTGTTTTAAAAACATGGAGTCCAGGATCTGAAAGTGCTGTGAATTACAGAGTAGGTTGTTTAGAGAAAGTCAAGGTTGCACTCTATTCCCAATAGAAACGGAGGTCAGACATAAAGTCAGCTATTATTTTATCCTGCAAAGCAATGTCATTTCACATATTCATTTTCATGTTTGGCCATTAGAAAAGTGCACAAACTTTGTGGTTCAAAGTATTTGTACTGAAACTACAACAAGTCTCAATTACCTTATTTTCCAAAGCCACTAGTATTATTGCTGTATTGCAATAAAACCACGATTGTTGACGGTTGAGAAAAGGGCAATAAAAATAAAACCAAAAGGTCATGCTAAGGCTAGAAATAATGAATTGAAATGAAAGTATATGATCCTGGCATTCATATAAAATAAAATCAACCATGAAAATTCACAATAAGCTCAAGGCTATGCACAAAGTATAATAGAGAAAAGCCAACCTTCGATGAATCCCTGGAGACCATGCATAATACCTCTTTGGATGAAATATGAATTATGAAATTCTTGTACTTGTTGAAATTATTTAAAATGATTGAAACAGCAAGCACTATTTGGCATATATTTAATCACTTCAGTGTACTGATATATTATTAGTATTCAGTGCTAGTACCAGTGAGCACATTTGTACAAAAATTGTCCTTCTTTCTCTGGTGATATGAATGCAGTATTGTTTCCACATGCATACATTTCTCTATAGTCTAATGAATGTATTCCTCTGTTGGCAGGTGCCCACAAGTATTGTTAGACTGCGTGTGTGATTGTTTCTTTTTCAAAAAATGTAAATTAAATGTTTTTAAAGCATTTAAAGCTCACCTTCTGAGTATGCTGAAATGTGAATGTTACATGATTCAATCCTTTTGTAAAGATAATGCAAAACAAACCTCATTCCTTACCAGCATATAATTTAACTCTCAAGCTCTAGATTCTGCATTTGGGAGTGTGCTATATTTTATATAGCTAAAGAGGGACAATGCATGTTTAGTAAAGATAAGTCACATTAATGTTATATTTTCAAACACTAGGAAATAAATTTTCTTATTCATCAAATCTTATTGAACACCTACGTGTGTGCATCAGGATTATTATAACATCAAAACAGTCAATTAGACATATCAGTGATCAAAATACGTGAGCGCCTTCCTGTCCCCGGGCATACGGTCTAATGGGGGTAGAAAGAGGAAGAGACCCAAAGAGTTGATATGAAATGTTAGATCATAATAAGTAGTTTGGTGAAAAATAAAGCAAGTAAAGGAAACAGATACTGCCTAAGATGGGACACTTTAAGCAGTGTGAAAATTTATGAACAAAATAATATGATGTCAGAAATTTTCTTGGAAATAATCTATGATCCATTGTAAAGAATGAAGAAGAACAAGAATAATTAGAATAGAAAATGAGTCGCTAATTTTTAGTACCTAGAGAATACGTGCATGGTGTTCATAATGCTGTGATCTCTGATTTTGTAAATGTTAGACAGTGTCCATATTTAGTGAAATAAATCAGGATTCACAAGGAATTTCTCTAAGGAGATAATATTAGAGTCCAGAACTCAACTGAAAGGGGTGAAAGATCCCGATGGAGAAATAGCAATTACAACCTATTGAAATGGTTGCATGCCTGGAGTAGTGATTGAGATTGCTAGAATGGAATGAGAGAAATTGGGAAGATTAGAAGACATCACAGAGGAAAACAAGCAGCTAGATTGTCTAGGTCATTATACTTTCAGATTTCACCCTGAGTGAGATAGAAAGCCAATGGAGAATTTCAGCAGACAATAATGCAATCCATTATATTATTAATTTATTTGTTTATTTAGTTATGTATTTGTTTGGAAATGGGGATTAAACCCAGGGACACTTAAATCACTTAGCCACATCCTCAGCCCTTTCTTGTATTTTATTTAGAGACAGGGTCTTGCTAAGTTCCTTGGGGCCTTGCTAACTTGCAGAGCCTGGCTTTGAACTCGCATTCCTCCTGCCTCAGCCTCGGGAGCCACTGGGATTACAGGAATGTGCCACTGTGACTGACTTCATTATATTATTGAAAGCATCCCTTGTATTTTAAAAGCATCCTGATGGATATGTTGTTTAGACTGTTTCAGAGATGAATGTGGAAGGAGGCTAAACCAGTTAGTTGGCTATTCTAAAATGCGTAAGAAGGTGGCATGGATCAAAGTGATACCAGTGGGCTTATGGAAAGTGGTCAGCTCCTGGATTTGCTTGCAGGACTAGTCAATGGAATTTGCTGAAGGGATAGCTTTGAGGTGTGATTTATAAGGGATATAAAAGAGTCATCGATGAGTCTGAAGTTTCCATCTATGCAAATGGTAGGACAGATTTTTCTATTAACTGAGACAAGAAGGGCTTCAAGAAGACCAAATTAAGGATAATTTTTACTTGGTGGTCTCAAGAAAAGCAGTAGTGGAAAGGTTGATATGTTTTGACACAGGGAATAATGATATTTCAGTCTCTTGACTTTTGCACATAGGAAGTGGAGCTAGAGGAGTGATAGTCTTATAGCAAGTACATAGTTTTCCCTTGAAAAATACTTTGGAAAAAGCAATGTTTGTGTCTTCTAGTAGTGCATTCATAAAAGTTTCAAATGGTTCTAGTTGTTAAATGTTTCAATTTAGGCACAATTAACTCTTAAATGTGGCTAATGCCTGGCAGTGCCAGCTATGGTTTGAGTGGCAGGTAATGATCATAGTCCATGGCATACAGGCATTTTTGATCGGCAAAAGCTACATTATAAATGATTATATAAAATCTATATAAAAAGTAATCACATGGACACTAACAATGACTGATTAAATTCTTAGAACAGAAATTTTTAAAGTAATTAGTCTCCTTAGCATGAAAGTAATTTTCTTTCAGTCTTTCTTTCGCAAAGTGATATCATATATAAAAATGTTTTGATGCTGACAACATAAAACCTCTGTGAAATTATTCTTTGCCTTATTTTAAAAATATAAAACTTGATGTTACCAGGTTAATCACTTTGCTCACCTTTAGGATTAGCCTGCACACAACTGAGACTGCAATCTAGACTATCTCTTTTACCATATAAACCCTGTTAATGTTGCTTCCTTACTTGAGTGTGTGTATTTTATATAAAGATGTACAGAGACAGGTGGATAGGTAGACATGCATATATTACAAACATGCTTACCTATGTGTCTATCCACACACAGATATGGATACACACACACACACACACACACACACACACACATTTTGGTTATCTAGTGCTATATTAAAAGCTATCCAAAAGATTAGCATTATTTAAAAATATGCTGCATTCCTAGATTCTGGCTTCATGTAGTTATACCTCTATTCCATGGTGAATGGAATCATACATTGGAATTTTCAAATGGCTGGCCAACTTTAGCTCTAGGAGGACGATTTGGAGATTTTTAGTCACAAGTCTGGTGTCTATGATGGTATAAATCGAACACTGAGTCCACTAGAGCCTCTAGATCAGAATGTCTATGATTGCCTCCTCCACCAGCCCAGCAGCCTCTGGGTTACCAGACTTCTTACATAGAGACTCAGAGCCCTAATGACATTTTCGGTGAGGAAGGCCTTTTATGACCCAGCCTTAGGAGTCCCATAGTCTCACTTGTGACATACTCTGGCAAGAGTCACAGGACAGGGAATTTCACCTTTACATATATGTAGAAAGCACCAATTAAAAATAAGTAAATAGCCAGGCATGGTGGTGCACACCTGTAATCCCAGCAGTTCTAGGGAGGCTGAGGTAGAAGGATTGAGATTTCAAAGCCGACTTCAGCAAATTAGTGAGGCCCTAAGTAACTCAGTGAGACCCTATCTCTAAATAAAATACAAAAAAGGGCTGGGAATGTGGCTCACTGGTTAACTCTGTGGCCCAGAGTTCAATTCCCCATACCAAACATAAATAAATAAATAAATAAATGAATAAATGAATAAAACAGGTGAAAGGAAGATCAGTAGAGTTGAGAAAAGAGAATGGGGGAAGGAGGAGGAAGATATGGAAAGGAGGATAAAAGGGACTGAAATGGAGTAAATCAAATTCCATGCATGTATGATTTTGTCAAAAGGATCAAAATTCAATGTATAACTAAAATTCTCTAATTTAAAAAAAAAGGGAAAAAAAGAGTGACAAGATTTCAGAGGAGGCAATAGACTTATTTCCTCAAAGGAGGAGGGGGATTTATGACCTTGCTTTAAAGCCACCACAGAGCTCAACATGTTTAGAGTTTAGTTCTTCGAAAATACTCTCGGAAAACTAAATACATTGTGTAGGCTGAATCAATATGATGTGTTCTAATGGTGACATTGTTGGGGCATTTGAATTTTTACTTTCTGAACCCAATATAAATGCAATTCCCAGTATTCTCTCACAGTGAATAAGGTGGGTGAAGTAGTATTCATTGCTCACTGCCTTAGGAAAACAAACAAAACCTAGAGAGAAATGGCTTGGAGACCCATTGCTGTGGTACATTAAGATAAGAGCTGTAATTATTACCAACAGAACATCATCAAAATATACTCTTGGTGCTGAAAATTGACTTATGTAATCCTTTTCCATTTCTATCCAAGTAGAAGATATAATGCTGACAAAATATAGCCTAAAGCTATTAAACCAAAGAATTCCTCATTTTTAGAGTGACCCTTCTTAACCAAGAAGGCTACCCACCCATTTGCCTTCAGACTGCAGTTGGAAGCCTGTGTGATTGATTGTGAGAAGCACTGGCGGTGGTCCTGGTGTATTGTTAGGGTGGAGTGGTCAAGAATGCAGAACATCTTGAAATAAAGCCAGACCCTTACAAAAAAGAATTGCCCTAACTGAAATTCCAGTGGGGCTCTATTTGGTAGTGATGTAGAAGGCAGTCTAAAACACATGTTTTCTATAAGAGACTATCCATATTTATATACTATTTTATTTATTTTTAAAAATGGCAGCCATTCTGGCTGCCATTTCCTTTTAAGGGATGCCACAATTGAAAAACATTTTCTAGTAAGTTATTAAAGATAAATGTATATAAATATATATGTATACATATACATACAAAAATATAAAAGTATTTTATGAAGTATGAAAAGTATTTTATGAAGTAATTTATGCAAATATACATAAACATATGTGTGTAAAAATACACATATGTATCCCTTTTTAAATTCTTGTAAGTTCTAGATATTACATATCAATTTATATTGCTAATAAAGTCTAGATCATTTTGCTGCTTGTTTACTAAAGAAAAAAGTGAGTACAAGAGACAATATTCTATTACAGTGGTGTGTTAATGGCTACTATGGGTTAATTTAAGAATCTAGAAAAGTATTTAGAAGGAGCATAGAACATGGTCTTGGTTTGAGGAATTCCAGACTGTCTTTTTGGAGAATGAAGGAAAAAGGTCTCCACATGGAAGGATCAGAGCATATCAGAATGAGAATCTGGAGTATGGCAGTTCTGATCACTTGAACATGGTTCACCATTTTTGGAACTTAATGCATATTATAAATGACCAAATAAGGTCGAGGTCGGGAAGTATTTTCAGGAACAAATAGTGCAGAGTTTTAAGCAGGGAAATGATACGGATCTTTTGGCTTTAGGAAGATTGTTCTGTCTGCAGAATGGATAAATAACTAATTGAAAACAATATAGAGGTAGGGACTCAGTTAAGCCAGGTGAAAGACAAAGATGGCATGAACCAAGTTGTGGCATTAGAGATGGCAATAAATTGAAGGAATGAAAGGATAATGGAATGTAGAGGCATCAGGAACTGTCCATGGAAAGCATATAAAATGTAGTGGAGAGGAAGGAAATTGAGATGGCAAGATAAAAGGAAAATCAAGTATTGCCTGTAGTGAAAGAGGAAGAGCAATTAACACTAACTCCAGTGAATATCTTAGTAGCCGACTGAGCATGATATTAGCCATGTTCATTGGACAGTGAGATATACAGGTCAAAGCAGAGTACGTCTGCAGACCACGAGGAGGCAGTTTTTCCTATATTGGCATCGGCCACCTTAATCTGAAGATTTAAAAATACAGATAGGGTAATGTTACTTAGAGAACTTTCTGCTTTTTTTTTTTTTTAAAGAAAACAACTGTTGGAATTAAATCATTTAACTAAATAATGATCAATCAGGAAGAAACAATTAGAGATCTCATCAGCTTCAAATCTTGGGAAGCAAGGAGGTCAGTAATAAAGATTTATACCTTCAGATAGAATATTTATTTATCTATCTACAAACATTTTTCAGTGTTTTGATTAAGAAAAATCTGATATCTTTTAATCAATGTCCATTGTTACAGCCTGGATTAAAATCTAGTTCAAAACCTGAACATAATCAACAGCACTTTTCTTTTTGTATTTATAAACCTGGCCCAAAGAATAAGATTTTCATATTCATTTGAAGAAGACTGAAATTAAGCTAATGACAAAGTTATTGTGCAGAAAATCTTCTGCAGTGGATATAAATAATTAATAATTGAGAAGAAAAGTGAAAGTGTACTGAAAGACCAGCCCAGTAGGACAGGCCTGAGGAAATGAGTAATTAAACTAACAAGATAATTGGTTCTCTCCATCATCTCTTTATAGCCCCATGAATTATTACAACATGATTTTACTAAGGTTTGAGCAACAAGTTTTTGTGAGGAAAATAATTGAATATAGTAAAATCATGAATTTTGGCTGTCTGAGGTATTAGTATTATGGTAAAGATTATCTAAGAGGAAGATTGCACATCATCTATGTCTCTACAGAAAGGTTCATTATAACTAATAAGGAGGGTAAAAAAAGAAAAAGTGCTCTGTATTTTAAAGCTTGCATTTAACACACATGTGTAAAATTTGGGACAAAATGATACACAGATATTTAACAGTGATTTTGGAATATGGAATTTTTAAATGTCTCTTACATGTTTCTAAAATAACTTATTCATTCATTGCACATTTTCAAAACAAATCAGCATTATGCATGTAATCAATATTAAACACTTTGAGTGGGTTAAGTGTATAGCACGAACAAGAGACACAATGTGTTACTACAAGAGAAATTATATTCTAGTGGTGAAAGAAGATGAAAATTTGAAAACGTCCTTCAAAATAACAGAGGTCTATCAGAAAATCCCACTGGGATAAAATATATTTAAAATTCAACTTTATGCTATAAAATTACGTTGAGATAGATATATTTATAATTCTATGTTAATAAAATGATAAAAAATTTAATGACTGAACCCATAACACTGGTTAGGTGAAATGTTTTATAAGTATGTGTTAGTTATATATATATACATATATATGATAAATATATGTAGATATATGTACATATCTACCATCTACATACATATATCTTGAATTGAAAGAAAGAACGTTGTGTCATAAAGGGCTAATCATTCAAATCATAAAGTTTGTAAAGCAGAGTCCTTAAAATATGTAATAACAAGTGAAAAATAAAAGAACTAAACCTAATGAACTAGAAAATAGGAATCATATATAAGATGAAAATAACTAAAATTGGCACTATATAAAAAGACAAAATATTTTTAACGTTTTATAAAGAATTAAAAAGAGTGTGAGAAAACTGTTCTGCATGTAGGTGTGCATATATGTGTATTTATGTATATAAAGTCATTTGGATTCTTAGGAGAAACAGGAACAAAAGCATATATATACATATACATGCATACACACACTCCCATACATTCTTGTGTGTATCTGTAGGTAGGTATACATGCGGAAATACATAAATTTTGTGTATGTAAGATATGTTTGTAATTGAGAAATCAGTAAATCAATACTCAGCATGGTCCACCCCACTGGCTCCTCAGTTTACTTATACAGCCCTCTAGAAAAATGATTCCATTTCAGGGGATTAGTATCTATCCTGGTGTTGGCTCAGCACCATGATTACCAAGATTGACTTGGGAAAGAGAGCCATGTTTGGACCCATGCATAACCTCCATTTCTGCCGCATCAACATTTACATCCACAAAGTGCATTATGTTTTCTGCTTAATTTTAAGACTTCTTTGCAGTGGATGACCATTGTTGCAAGTGCAAAACAAAATTGTCTCCATTGTTTTTCCCATTCTGATAGGTTGATTCTCATAACTCTACCCTTCACTTCCTTCTAATTATCCAATTATTTTCCTCTCAAGTCTTAAATACCCAAATGTTAGCAGCTTCCCATGAACCCAAATAAATCTGTGCTTCTGACCCTATTTCCTCTAAAGTGACAATCGAATATATAGCTTGAAATTCTGCTCTGAGGGAGTATTTATCCATTGCCATTGTCCATCACTGTCAGCCCTGACTCACATTGCAGTGTTTTAGATCTTCACTTTTGGTGACATCCACATCTAGGGTAGATTTGGAATTGAGGAATCAACAAATCAATAAGATCATGCATGATCATATCAGTCAGGCTGGAGATTTTATACCTCAGTTATTAAATTGGTTGTAAGGTACTCCCCTGGATGTCATATGTCTGGATCAACAGAGAAGCAATGCACAAAGAGTTTATGTCCAAAGTGACTGGTAGTCCCAATATGCATCAATGGAAATACCTTCTAAGATTCAAAATAAATTTTTGCATCTTGCTTTGATTATTTCACCTTCACCAGTTTAATTATATCCTCAATTTATATTTCTCTATCTTCCAAGAATTGTACATTGCTTGGTTTTGAATTTTTTCGCATGTACTGTTAAACAATCCACATGATTTTAAACATTTTCTCAATATTTTTTGATATTTAAAGTCTGTTAATTATAAAAAGACTTTGTTTGCTTTGTTTTGCTTTTCTTCTCATTTTTGATCATTATAGCCTTATATATAACAGGCCTTGCTTTTTTTTTTTTTTCCTACATTGGGGATTGTAGCCAGAGGTACTTTACCACTGAGCCACATCCCCAGACCTTTTAAATTTTATTTTGAGACAGGATCTCACTAAGTTGCTTAGGGCCTCCCTAAGTTGCTGAGGCTGGCCTCAAACTTGCTATCTTCCAGCTTCAGCCTCCCAAGTTGCTGGGATTATAGGCAGACATCTCCATGTCTGACTGTCAGGTTCTTCTTTATGGTTATCTAATTCCACAGAACCATCAGTTTGAATAGCATCCAATATTTCAGGTACTGGGGCTCATATTTGGGGACAGGACTGTCTAAAATGATCTGTAGACTCTAAATGTAAAAAAGAAAATGTGGAATTACTTGTTTAAAAAGACAGAAATAAGGTGTTATTAATGGTACGTATGCTTTCTATTCTCTTTGATCATTGTCTGAAATTTCATGGTATTTTTAACATTTTCTGTCTAATACCATGAGTAAAAAATTTCAATTGAATGTTAGCATTAATGTTGCTATTTATCTTTATTTTATGAAATGTGACTTTTATTTTATTTATTTATTTTTTTTACACTTCTTTTTTTATTTATTTATTGATTCATTGAACAAAAATGGAGTACAGCTATTGTTTCACTGGTTTTACACAAAGTAGAGTCACACCATCTGTGCGTTCATACATGTACACAGGGCAATGGTATCTGTCACACATTCTGTTATTATTTTTACCCCCACCCAGCCCCACCCCTCCCATCCCTCTATGCTATCTATCCTTCCTCCATTCTTGCCACCCTTCCACCCTGCATTATGCATCATCATTCATTTATCAGAGAGACCATTCAGCCTTTGGATTTTTGGGATTGGCTGATCTCACTTAGCATAACAGTCTCCAACATCATCCATTTACTTACAAATGAAATAATTCTATTCTTCTTTATGGTTGAGTAATATTCCATTGTGTATATATGCCACAGTTTCTTTATCCATTCATCTACTGAAGGGCATCTAGGTTGATTCCATAATCTAGCTATTGTGAATTGAGCAGCTATGAACATTGATGTGACTGCATCACTGTAGTAATCTGATTTTAAGTCCTTTGGGTATAGGCCAAGGAGTGGGATAGCTGGGTCAAATGGTGGATCCATTCCAAGTTTTCTAAGGAATCTCCACACTGCTCTCCAGAGTGGCTGCACCAACTTGCACTCCCACCAGCAATGTATGAGTGTACCCTTTTCCCCACATCCTTGCCAACACCTGTTGTTGCCTGTGTTCTTAATAAAAGACATTCTAATTGGGTAAGATGAAATCTTAAGGTGGTTTTGATTTGCATCTCTCTTATAATGAAGGATGTTGAACATTTTTTCATAAATCTGTTGATTGCTTGTAGATCTTCCTCTGTAAAGTGTCTGTTCATTTCCTTGGCCCATTTATTGATTGGGTTATTAGTGTTCTTGGTGTAAAGATTTTTGAGTACTTGGTAGATTCTGGAGATTAGTGCTCTATCTGAAGTGTGTGTGGCAAAGATTTTCTCCCACTCTGAAGGCTCTCTCTTCACATTGCTGATTGTTTCCTTTGCTGAGAAAAAGGTTTTTAGTTTGACTCTACCCCAATCATTGATTCCAGCTTTTATTTCTTGGGCTTTGGGAGTCATGTTAAGGAAATCTGGTCCTAGGCCAACATGATGAAGATTTGGACCTATTTTCTCTTCTATTAGGTGCAGAGTCTCTGGTCTGATTCCTAGGTCCTTGATCCACTTTGAGTTGAGTTTTGTATAGGGTGAGAGATATGGGTTTAGTTTCATTTTGCTGCATATGGATTTCCAGTTTTCCCAGCACCATTTGTTGAAGAGGATGTCTTTTCTCCATTGCATGTTTTTGCCTCCTTTGTCAAGTATGAGATACCTGTATTTATGTGGGTTTGTTTCTGTGTCCTCTATTCTGTACCATTGATCTACCTGTCTATTTTGGTACCAATACCATGCTGTTTTTGTTACTATTGCTCTGTAGTATAGTTGAAGGTCTGGTATTGTGAAACCCCCTGCTTCACTCTTCTTGCTAAGGATTGCTTTAGCAATTCTGGGTCTCTTATTCCTCCAAATGTATTTCATGATTGCTTGCTCTATTTCTATGAGGTCCATCATTGGGATTTTAATTGGAATTGCACTGAATTTGTATAGAATTTTTGGAAGTATGGCCATTTTGACAATATTAATTCTGCCTATCCAAGAACATGGGAGATCTTTCCATCTTCTCAGATGCTCTTTAACTTCTTTCTTTAGTGTTCTGTAGTTCTCAGTGTAGAGGTCTTTCACATCTTTTGTTAGATTGATTCCCAAGTATTTTATTTTTTTTGAGGTTAATGTGAATGGGGTAGTTTTCCTAATTTCTCTCTCAGAGGATGCATCACTTACGAATAAAAATGCATTAGATTTATGAGCATTAATTTTATATCCTGCTTCTTTACTGAATTCATTAATGAGTTCCAGAAGTTTTCTGTTGGAATTCTTAGGATCTTTTAAATAGAGAATCATGTCATCAGCAAATAGG
>JAJEJO010047840.1:0-10500 GCA_020662805.1 Glaucomys volans
AAAAGACCCCTGGGAATTGCTGACTTCCTCTTCCCTCCCACCAGCACAGCTTGTGCTGGAGCCATTTTCTTGATGGTACCTCAGCAGTATTCAGGACCTGAACTGGTTCCAGCTGCTATGGAAACTGTGAGACCATTGTGTGTTTAATGGCATTTCCGTGACTCCAGACCATATGTGCAGCACAGCTAGGATGAGAGCCAAGTCATTCATGGAGACCAAAGTTGCTTAAGGATCATCACCAAGCCCTGGGAAAAGGCAAAACCTGCAATATACTACACAAGCCAGAGAACTCCACACCCTTCCAAAAGAATCTCCCAAAAGCCAGCCCCTCCCACTATGCATACTGTAGTTCTCTACTCTTATGCTCTCATATGCCAGGAGCACTGGTAAAATATTTAGGCACTTCTCAGTGGGATCAAAACCAGGCTAGCAGCATTTTATGGAGAAATGAAGGACTGACACTTCAAAAGACAGAATTTCTGCAAGTAATCTCACTGCAAATAATGAGAAGAATTCATGAAACCTAACTACTACATGTTTGAAAATTGAATTGGGATTCTTTTCTCTCTGAGCAAATATTAGTCACGTTTTCATAGACCAGTGAGCAACATCTCTTCCCATTCCCTGTACATGTATACAGACTGTGCCTCATGAAGTTGCTGAGACGTTCCCTTATATATGGAACCAGACTTTGACCCAAAATTTACCTTTTCCAAGAACCCAATCACCTGAGGTACAAAGCAAGATCCAGCACCTCCAATGGGATATGCTGTTGGCACAGCTTCTTATAATTTCCTCAAGGAAAAGGCCAGGAGCAATAAAAAGAATGAGATAGGTGTGAACAGTTTGTGATTGTAAAAACATGGTGTTCAGGTGTGAAAGATTCCCCCAATTTCATTGGTCCCAAAGATCAGAGTTCATAATACTTCCTACAAATGCCTTCTTCTCCAAAAGATGCATGCATTCATGTGTTTCTCAGATAACTTTCTGCTCACTGAGCTCCTACACCAGTCTTTTTCCATAAAGGCACAGGGATAAATTTTTCTCTCCTCATTACACCCTAGACATTTTGATTTGACCTGCAACAGAGGAAACTGGCTGGATTGTTCCAGAAAGTGATCTTCAGAGCTTGGTAGAAATTATTTGGCTGTTCCTTGGTGGTTTTTCTGCAAATCATATAACTTAGTCAGGTCTACAGTATATAAACTTTCTCTCCTCATGACTACTTAGACATTGGGACTTGACCTGCAACAAATGCTTCTCACTGGGTTGTTCTCCAAAGCCATTTTCAGAATTTGGTAGATATTTTAGGGATCTTCCTTAGGTCATTTTCCTGCAGAGCACTGTTATGTAATTAGGCCTGCACAACATGCACTAATCTATTTTAATGACCCTATTCAGGTAATGTCAAACCTCCAGTATCTCATTCTTTCCTCCTCTTTTCAATCAAGTGAACTAGAAACGTTGGATAAATCTCAGATTTAATTGGAAGCCCATTCTAAGAAGAGGATTCAGCAAGCAGCTCTGGTGCCAGGAAAAAAATGTTTCCCAGAGACCTAGATTGCTTGAGTCGGTATTCCTGAAGATCAGACAACTCTCAGGAATGCAGAGGTGTAACATTCTTATTAATTTTCTGTCAATTGAATGGCATAAGCAAATTCTACAATATGAAATCTCCCAAGTTCTATAATGCATTATTCTCTGTTTTCAGATTTTAAAGTTTGGATTGATCACATTTTGGGGCTTCAGTGTTGCCTTTCAGCAGGGAATGACATTAATAATATCACCGCCACTAGTGATTGCAAAGGAGAGGCTTTCTGGGGCACACTGCATTCTCTCAGAGAAAGAAGTGAGCTTCTACATCTCCAGGTTTTCATACAAAACCCCAGTATCAACTTGAAATCCAAGAGATGTAAATGAAATACAGCTGTCGGTTGCCCTGGCTGTACTGTTTGTTTTGCCTTGCATGTTTGCAGACATCATTTATTAAAGACTTGCATGAATTGGCACAGAATACATAAGTTTACTTCCTCTGATATCAGTCAGATCATATAGGGGCTATGTGAAGCCTGATTTCCCTTATCACTCAAGATCCAGTTACACTACTAATGAACCATTTTTTTCAGACTTTTTTTCAATTTGAGGAATGCCTTAAGAGATGTTGTGTAGGGATTGGTGACATATGGTATGTTCTGAATTTTAGCAAGATAATGAGAAGGATTTGATTCTGATATACTTGTTGGGATGACCCAAGAAAGCCTATTTAAAATGATCCTCTTGTAGAAATGAAATGAGGGTCATTAGTGATGTGGCAGGATTTGTGTCCTTGACTGAAATTCTCACAAATAAGGGCTTAAATTTTGAAATGCTTTAGGATCTCATTTTCCTGTTCTTTAAGTCCTATCATAACTTTCATACTTTTGTTTTCCCTGATTTTCAAGTTTAGATTTTTCATGTATTGTGTCTTCACTGTGGCTTTGTAATGGAGATGCTTTTGTTTAGATTTGTGATCTTTTGCTGCACACCTCATTTCCATTGACAACATTCAGAGGTCCAATGCAAATCTGTACTTCTGTAAAGTCAAGTGTCTGGGTTTACAAGATGTGGTGTAGGAGGGCCTTTGCAACCAGGTCATTTACCATGATACCTTAATATGCATAGGGGTAATGAGATATCCCATATAAGATTCAGGGTAGTCAGCAATGGGGGAGGGTTTTGTGTCCTTAGCAATTGCACTTGTGTTCACTAACTGTCCTTGATGATAGAATGATCTGACCTCTACTTCTTGCAGCATTTGCATAGCATTTGCAGCTGAAGAAAGTTATTGGAATGTTTGTAAAACCATTCACAAGTAAAACCTCTTTTAGATACCCTTCACAGAGGTTGTATTCCTCTCCAAAATCCATCTGCATTTAGTGCAGAAGAAATTTCTTTTTATCCTTCCTGTTTGAATATTCAAATTCCAGGCATTCTAACATTCCTCTCTTTCAGCCGCATGCATGTTCAATTCCTTGTGATGTCCTATAACAATGTGCTCATCCTGCCCTCATCCAGCAATTGTTTCATCCCTCAATTTTATGCTTTGGTTGGATCATAGTGCCAGGGCATGTGATGCTAGCCTGCAGTCAGCATTTTCAAGCTCTTGGTTAAGGCGTTTTTGGCAATGTGCCCAGGGTCTTTGTTTAGACAAGTGATATGCACTTCAAGAAAATTACATGTTCAATGAAGACACATTATGAAAATGTTTCTGTAGCAAAGGTGAGTTGATGGGTACATTGGAATCTCATAGCAAGACAATTTCTGACTGCACCATAATTGTAAAACAACATCAGAAATGGTTGGGCCTGGTTGGTGGAGAGAGCATGGAATATCTCTCCAGGACTGCCAGGATCATGATAGCCTCCATCCTATATGTTTAGAAGTGAACACCCTCATCAAATTGTTGTGGATATCAGCCACTCCTCACTGGTACTTAGAAGTCCTAAATCCCAGTTCTCAGCTGTCTCCTATAGGGGCATTTGTGGAAAGGTGTGGCATCATACCAGAGATGGTGTGTTGATTCCCAATGCAAACTTCACCTAACCCAGCAAGCCACCCCTCATGATCCTCTTATCTGAAATGTCATTGGCCAACATTGCAAGTGATTGCTAATTTCCTAGCCAGATTGTGAACACAGCAATCTACTGAGTGAATCCAGACAAGCAGGATTGCCAGCATATGGTCATGACCCTGGAGCCTGTGCTTGACTTGGACACCCACTGGTCCTTTGGCACACCTCTATCTCTCCCTGAAACACTACACCTTGTGGGGATCAATTTACTGCTGGCGGTCCCATTCCCAGAAAAGCATAAGGCCTGCTTCAGCCCAGTGACCACATCATACCACATAGGTGGTATGAAAACCAGTCAGGTTTCAACAGTGTAGCTAACCTTAAATGAAGCCCGATGTCAGAAAGCACAACATGACATGTCCTCTGCAATCCATTATTCCTCTTCTCCTATGTTCAGACATAACGATCACATTTGTGTCCAACAGTGGACCCCAGAAATTTGCCTGCTTCCTCTTCCCACTTCCCAGCATCCTTGGAAAAGAGCTTTTTTTGACTGTTCATCCGCAGTAGCCATAACCTGAAGAAATTTCTGTTGCCATGGCAACTGTGTCACCATTGTGCTGTCATATGGCCCTTCTGTGACTGCAGAAGGTGTGTTCAGCACACTAGGATAACAACCAAGCTATTCTTTGAAACCCAAGTTGCCCATAATCCAATAAGCCCTGAACAGAGAAAAACATCCGCATTCTCCTACATGAGTCAGGAAATTCCAAGTCCTTCCAACCCAAACTCCTGAATGCAAGCCACTTCCACTCTGCATACTGTAGTTCTTCTCTCTTGCTTTTCTGTTGCAGGAGCACAGGGCAACAAGTTATCCATGTCTTGAGAAGGATCAAAGTGTAGCAGCATTTTGGAGATAAATGAAGGCTAGAGAGTTTAATGGATAGAACATTGTGCAAACAAACTCACTGCAAATATTTTGAGAATTTCCTGCAAACATAACTACTGGAAGGTTGAAGACTGAATGTGGATGATTTTTCTCTGAGCAAATGCTATTCATCAATTCAATGGTCCTTGGAGTCATCACCTCTTCCCTTTCCCTATACACTTTTACACACTGCACCTCGCCAAGCTGCTGATACATTCTGTAATTAGGGAAGCAGACTTATCCCAGGGAAACCAACTGTTTCAATCACCAATTTACTTGAGGGGAAAGACAGGTCCATCACCTCCACTATGGTATTCATTTGTCTAAGCTGGTAAGAATTTCCTCAATGAAATGGGCAACACGATTGAAAGGAAAGAGACAGTTGTGAGCAGTGTGGGATGGTAAGTACTTGGTGATCAGGTGTGAAAGTTTCCCTCAATTTCTTATGAACCCAAAGATCAGTGGATATAATAATTCTGAAAAAGACCTATCTCTCCTACTGCCACACACCTCTATGTTTGCCTCTGATTATTTTCTGCTCATTGAGGAGTTATAACTCTCTTTATTCTTAGAGGAACAGGGATGAAACTTTGTCTCCTCATGACTACCTCCACATTGTGGTTTGACCTACAACAAAATTTTCTAACTGAGATGGTCTCCAAGCCTTCTGCAGAATCTGATTAAATTTATTGGGCTCTGCCTTTGGTGATTTTTCTGTAAACCACATCAAATAGTCAGGACTGCAAAACATTCAGTCATCTACCTTAAGGATCCTATTTAGATAATGCCAAACCTCCAGTATCTCAACCTTTCCTCCTCTGTGCAATCTAGTGAGCTCAGAAAGGTTGGATATGTCTCAGATTTAACTGGAAGTCCATCCAAGAGAGAGTATAAATCAAGCAGCTGTGTTGCCAGGAAAAAGTGCTTCTCCAGAGACCTAGATTTCTTAGGAATGGATATTACTGAAGATGAGACAATTTGCTAAGACTCAGAGATTTTAATTGTCTCATTAAAATGCTGAAAAGTATATTGCCTCAGCAAGTTCTATACAATGAAAATGCTAATCAGGGCCTAAAATGGATTCTTCTCGGTTTTTGGTTTTTGAAGTTTAGTTTGAGCATATCTTGGAACTTCATTGCTGTCTCTCAGCAGGGAATGACCTTCAAAATAACACAAGAATGTATGTTATAAAAGGAGAAGCTTTCTGTGGTGCAGTGCAGTCTCTCTGAAGAAGAATTGGGCTTCTAATACTAAGCATTGTCCCACACAACCTCAATATCAACTTGAAAACTGAAAGATGTAGACAAAGCACAGCTGCAAGTGGCCCTGGCTGTACTCAGTTTGTTGTCCTTTGCATGTTTATAGACATCATTTGTTAAAGACTTGTATAAATTGGCCCTGAATACATAAGTTAACTTTTGCTGTTATCGTTCAGCATTTATGGACTGTGAAAAACCTGATTTCCCTGTGTCACTTGGGATCCAGGTTCATTATTAATGAAATATGTTTTCAGACTTTTGTTCATTTGAGTGATGTCTTAAGAGATGCTCTTTAGGGATGGGTCAGGGATGGTATATAGAATCTCCCTTTCCCCTGCCCTAAGTTCTATCTACCTTTCATATTTCTGTTGTTTTCTCCTTTTTCTAATTAGGTTTTTCTATGTACTGTGTCTTCATTGTTGCATCATAATGGTTATGTTTTTGGTTAGATTTGTGATGTTGTGTTGCACTTTTATTTCCAGAGACATCATTAAGTTGTTCATATGCAAATTTGAACTTGTGTAAATTGACATGCCTAGGTGTATGTGCTGTGGTGAATGAAGGTCTTTTCTACCAGGCCATATATCAGGAATGTGAAATTTATCTATGCTTAATGAGGTATCACTTGTAAGCTTCAGGGTCGAGTCAGCAATGTGGTAGGGCATTTAGGTCCCCAGCAATTGCACTTGTGATCAGTAACTATCCTTGCTTACCCATGATCTGTCCACTACTTCTTGCTGTATTTGCACAGCACTTTGCAGCTGAAAAAAATTCCTGAGAAGTATGGGGAGACCACTCACCAGGACAATCTCTTTAAAGTCCCTTCACAGATGATGATGTCCTCTCCAATACCCATTGGCATTTAGTGCAGAAGAAATATCGTTTACTCTTTTATGATTGAATATTCAACCTCCAAGCTTTATTCCATTCCTCTATTTCAGTTGGATGCATGTTCAAATTCTTGTTATGCCCTGTAAAATAGTGTTCATTCTGCCCTCATCAGGCACTTGTTTCATCAGATTTCACATATTTGGGGAATCATTGTTCCAGTGTGTGTGACTCAGGCCTCTAGTTGGCTTCTTCAAGCTGATGGTTAAGGTGTCCTTGGAAATGTGTGTCTTTATTCAGACAGGCGATATGCAAGTCAAGAGAATTAGACCTTAAGTCAAGACACATTGTGAAACTGTTTCTGCATCAAAGGGTGAGTTGAAGAGACATATGGAAAACCATAGGAAGATAATTTCTTAGTGCACCAAAATTTTAAGTCAGCAGCAGAGGTGATGGATCCTGGCATTTGGAGTGAGCATAGAATATCTCTCTGAGATTGCCAGCAACTTGCTCTCCTCCATCCTAATAGATTAGTGATGAACTCCCTCTCTCCCCATTGGGAAGCTCACCCAGTCCTCACTTGTACTTAAAGTCCTATATCCCAGGTTCCTATTTTCACCTATTGGGAAACTCGTGGAAAAGTGTGGCCTGATACTACAGTTGGTTTGTTGTTTCCTGGTTCAAAATTCACCTAACCCACTTAGCCACCCTACATGCTCCTCTTCTCTGAAATGTCATTGGCCATCACTATGAGTGACTGCTAATAACCTAGCAAGATTCCTGACTCAGAAATGTACCTTGTGAGTCCATACCAGCAGGACAGTTGTTGAAGGTCCACTCCCCTGGGTCCTTTGCTAGGCATTGTGACCCAGCTGTCCTTGGGTACCCCCAGTTCTCTCTCTGGTACACTACTCCTGGTGGGGACCATTTGCCTGCAGGGGTCCCCATTCCCAGGAAATTATATTTCCTACTGTGGCCCAGTGAGCACATTGCCCCTCATAGACACGGACAGGACAACAACATGGCAGGTTTCAAAATACTCGCTTATCTTGGATGAAGCCAAAGGAGTCATGACCACTACACACCCTGATTCCTCTTCTCCTGTGTTAAGATGTTAGCATCACATTTGTGGTCAACAAAAGACCCCTGGGACTCATCTGCTTACTCATCCCTCTTCCCCGCACAGCTTCACACAGGAGCTTACCTTGAAGGTTTCTCTGCAGTAGGCAGAACCTGAGGAGATTAGGATTGTCATGGCAACCCTGAGGCCATTGTGCTGTCATATGTCTTTTTGGTGACAGCAGGCCATATGTGCATGGCAGATAGGATGACCAAAAGATATTCATGGAAACCCATGCTGCTTAAGACCAGCAAAAGCACTGGAAACAGAAAATACCTGCATTCTCCTCCATGAGCCAGAAAATTCCACGCTCTTTCAAACCAAACTCCCACATTCCATACTCTTTCACTCTGCATACTGTAGATCTACTCTCTTTCTCTCATGTCCCAGGAGCACTGGGAAACATGTTAAGCATTTATTTTGTGGAATCAATCCAGGTTAGTAGCATTTTTCAGAGAAATGAAGAATTGGCAGTTCAAAGGATAGGACTTTCTGCAAAAAAATCTCAAAACAAAGAATGTTGAGAGGAAATCCTGCAATCATAACTACTGAAACTATGAAAACTGAATGAGGATGATTTTTTCTCTGAGCAAATATTATTCATGAATGTAAAGATCCTGTAAGCCATCACCTCTTCCCATTCCCTTTAAATATTTACACACTCCGTTTCGCCAAGATGGGGAGATATTCTCTCACTAGGGAAACAGGCTTTTCCCAGGAAAACCAACTGTTTCAATCACCCACTTATCTGAGATGAAAATCAAAGTGAAGCACCTCCTCTGGGGAGTGTATTTTTTCCAGATGGTCAGAATTTCTCAAGGAAAAGGCCAGGAGGAATGAGAAGAATGAGACAGGAGTGAGCAGTTTCTGAAGTAAGGGCTTGGTGTTCAGGTGTGAAATATTCTCTAAATTTTCTTTGGTCAGACCATAAAATATTTAGACTAGACCATAGAATCAGACCATATAATATTTACTGCAAAGATCAGACCATATAATATTTTCTACTACTACTCTCATACTGCCACATGCCTCCATGATCCCTCAAATAATAGTCTGCTCATTGAGGAGCTATAATTCTCCCTTTACTTCAATGGAGAGGAATACAACTTTTTCTCCTCATGACTATGCAGATATTGAGATTCGACTGAAAAAGGTTTCTGTTGGATTTTTCTCCAAAGCCATCTTTTGGACTCTTCCTTCAGTTGTTTCCCTGCAGAGCATATCATGTAGTCTCGCCTTCACAAGAAGCAGTCATCTACCTTAGGGAGCCCCTTTAGCTCCTGCCAAACCTCTAAATATCTTGATCTTTCCTCCCCTGTTCAATCAAGTGAACACAAATTGATAGTTAAATCTCAGATTTAATGGGAATAGCATTCTAAAGAATGTATTCAGCAACCAGCTATGGTGCCAGAAACAGGCACTTCCCAGGGACCAAGATTTTTTAAGAGTTGATATACCTGAAGATGAGATGGCTATCAGGAATGCAGGTGCTGTAATGCTTTCATTTTTATGCTGGCAAGTGTATTGCATCAACAAGTTATACAACATGAAAATGCCCACCAGGGTCTAAAATGGACTCTTCTCCATTTTTGGCTTTTGAAGTCCAGTTTGAACACTTTTGAGGCTTCACTGTTGCCTTTCAGCAGGGAATGAAATTCCAAATTTCACCAGCACTAGTGTTTTCAATGAAGCCTTCTGGGTCACACTATTGTCTCTCTGGAAAAGAAGTGGGCTTCTACAATTCAGCGTTATACAACACAACCCCAATATCCAATTGAAAACTGAAAGATGCAGACAAAACACAGTTACACATGATACTGGGTATACTCAGTTTGTTGTCCTTTGCATGTTTATATACATCATTAGAGACTTGTATGAATTGGCACTGAATACGTAAGCTTGGTTCCACTGATATCATTCAGCAGCCACAAGAGCTATGCAAAGCCTGGTTTTCTTGTATCATTTGAGAGCTAGGTTCATTACTAATGAAGCATATTTTCAGACTTTTTTTATTTTCAGGGATGTCATAAGAGATGTTGTGTAGGAATGGGTGAAGGATGGTATGGTCTGATTTTTAGCAAGAAAATTAGAATGCTTTGATTCGGATGTTAATACAGGGATGAACCAAGAAAATCTATTTAAAATAATCCTTTTGAAAAATGAAATCAGGGACATTAATTAACTTGCACAATTGGTCTGGATGTCTGTATTTCCTCACATAAGAACTTGGAATTTTGAAATGCTGTAGTATCTCCTGTTCTGTGCCTAATGCCTATCACACTTTTCATATTTCTGTTTTTTTTCCCCTTTTCTCATGATTAGGTCTATACACATATTGTGTCTTCATTGTTGCATTGTGACAGAGATGTAATTGTTTAGGTTTGTGATGTTGTGATGCACGCTTGATTTTTAGAGGCATCATTGTGTTCTCCATATGCAAATTTGTACTTGTGTACATTGAAGTCTTGGGTGTACATGCTATGGTTAAGGAGGGCATCCTACCAGGTAATATGTCAAGATAGCTAAATCTGCATAAGATTAATGAGGTATCTCTTGTAAGCCTCAAGGTAGTGTCCTCAAGGGGTTTGGGCCTTTAGGTCCTCAGCAATTGCACAAGTGATCAGTAACTATCCTTGCTAGCACACCGATCTTGCGCCTACGTCTTCCTGTATTTTCATAGCACTTTCCAGGTGAGAAATTTCCTGGAATGTTTGGGGAGACCACTCACAATTACAACCTCTTTAGAGTTGCTTCAAAGACATTGTTTTTCTCCCCAAAATCCATCTGCATTTACTGTACCAGAAATATCCTTTAC
>JAJEJO010047845.1:0-20023 GCA_020662805.1 Glaucomys volans
AATTAGTACAATATTTTTAAATTAGTAATGTCACCATAGGGTGACATTATAGCAAATTGGATTTGTTATAAAAACAGATGTTCTTTTATACTATTCATATCAGCTCCTATTAAGTACACAAATTAGTGGATTTCACAGTGTTTTTTGTTGTTGTTATTGAATCCTGAAAATTTGTTTTTTGGGAGAATATCAGATATTGATCCTTTGCTTTATAGCTCATGATAATAATCAAAAAAATATACATTTTGAAATGTAAATCAAAAGAAAATAATTACATATAATACATATTACAGATTTTATTGTTTGTATATAAGCAAAGCAGTAGTAAAGCATATTTAAAGTCCACAGATAGTGAATGTGGTAATTTTCTGTTTAAAGCTGCAGCAACTCAGATCCTTCTAGGGTCAGTGAAGGAAGACATTGAGAAATACATTTAGGGCCATCATGGTGTCTGGCTGTGAACCCATATTTTTAGTCTTTCCCCTCCCCCAATATATATGTATGTAACTTATTGCCTTTATATTCTTCTGGTTTAATATAGTTAGTATACTAAATAGTTATCTGCATTTATTCAATTTCTAAAAATATATAAAATGCATTGGAAAGAGCTCCTGCAGCTTTTAAGCAGTCACCATCCAGGCATTAAAAGCTTGTTCGGAAAACATAAAGCAGGAATACTGAATAATGATTATTGTGTCTTTTGATACAGCTGATGGCCTTCACCCAAAACTAAAAATACTGTAGCAAACAGTAGAAACATGCAACTTAAAAAACTGACAATACAAAAGCAATGCTTGTAAAGCTAAATTTTAATAAAGTATAGGCTAATAAAGACAACTTTATGTAGAAGAGAGATTTGAACACAGTGCCATTATATATATATTTATATAAATATAATATTATATATTTATATAAATATATATATAAAAATTAAGGCCCAATTTTTCAAAGGCAATGTGTAACTGCCTATCCGCCCACAGCCTTTGCATGCCTGAAATCAAGTTTTTGCTTTTTCCACATTATTTCCTCAATCTAATACAGTTCTAACTTGAAAACGTGTTCACAGAAGTGTCTTTCAGTTAAGAGTTCTTTTTCTCTAAGGGCTGTTTTGCTCTTATTTGCAAAGGAAGTTGTCTTTTAGTACAGAGATACATTTTATTTTTACTGTGGAAGCAAGTGCTTATCTGTTCTTATACGTGGTCATACTTAAAATTTCTACCACACATTCTGGTTTTTTACTGTATTATTTACATTTTTAAAACTTTGATCGGTCTTGTTCTGACGAATTTCAGCTATAGGAACTGACAGTTTGCTCATGGGTGACTGGGAATTAGGTGGGCAACATCTAAAACCAATTAAAGTCTCACATACAAAAAATTCCCTGTGCATTAAGACAAAAACCAATATAAACAAACCAAATTATCTTATAAAGAAAAATGAAAAAAACTGAGGTAACCCACTATGTACCATTATCTGAGGATAATGATATTCAAATGGTCAAAGAGACTTAATGCTATTTCAAATGATTTCTTGGAGGAAAAAAACCATTTTAATATACTTAATCGTTGTAGAAAATCACAATAAAACAGTTTGCAGTATGCTTCAAAAAACACACAAATTTGTATTTTAACTTATTGTTCAGAACCTGAATTATCCCTTAGATGCAAAATTTTGTGTTTGGTATTTCTGTATACCATTGAATGCTTCCCCCCTCCAAAAGTATCCAAAAATGTGGCAGTTAATCTAAATCATTTGGATTTACAATAGGTAAAAATGATCACAAATAGCACTAAAATGTTTTAAGATGTTTCTACAGAAATGAGTTTTCCCCTCTGTTTAAAAAAAAAAGAGATTTAAAAAATATTCTTCAGTTACGTGCTTCCAGAAGTACTATGGCTGATTAAAAAGTACAGCTGTTGAATGTGTTCATTAATCCACATTTATATACTCTTCCCATCTAGGAAATAGTATTTCCATGTGTAACTGGATCCATGAAGATTATTTGGCTGCTTGAAAATTCTGAAGAAGTCAGAGGTTAACTGGAGATACTAGGCTGGAGAATCCAGGACTACTACCAGTTGGTTCAGTGCTATCTTTCTTTAGTTACTAGGGTAATTCTGTTAATAATTTGCAATTACTAAATTAAAAACTGACTTTGTGTTCTTCCTGGTACACCAAGGCATATTTGTAATTTCTAATTGCAAAGTGAAACATACTTACAGATTAACATTTTGATTTAAATAGACTACAATTTATAAAATGTTTTTCTTTTTGAATAAGGTCTCAATTTCTCTGAATGACAAAATGACCCAGTAGAAGATAGGACTCTTTAAAAGTAAGGAATATATTGGGCATTACTAAATCATTATTGTCACAAAAACTTCAAATTATATTTTTAATTCTAATTATATGTAGGTATTAAATACATATTATAAACTGAGAGGAAATGTGTATAGGCTGTGGTTACTTAGTTAAGAATCATTTTTTTCTTAAGATATTTGCAAAACAATATAATGGCAAGACCAATTTGATAACTCCAAGAACCCAAAGAATAATATGTTTAGTTGATATCTACTACTTAGCTGGACTAGAAAAGGCAAAACTATGTTACTTTCAGTTCTCTAGAAGCATCTATATATTTTCATAGCCATTCTTAAGTTTTTTCATAGGAAACCTAAATAAAGCAGCATTATTAGCATTCATTAAATCAAAATAAGTCAAATGTTTTGAAACATTCAAAGTTGCCTTCATGCATTAGACATATCTTTTTATTGTTACCATGACAATACTATATTAATCCATTTTTATTTTGTTGCATGTAAGTAATGGAGAATATATTTTCTACAGAACTAAAATCTACTTTAAATTTCAGATTAAAATCTTAATTATATTATACCAAATTTGATCAGAGGGAAAGTAAAAATGGCTAAGAAGTGTTTGACAACATCTGTCTAAATATTACTTGAGAATCTCAGTGAAGCCACTACTCATGGGAGAGTTGTGGACTCATTTTTGGCTTTATAAATAAAACAATATTCATACAAATGGAGATTTATATCCTATAAAAGTCAAACTTAAAAATGAAAAAAATACTCTGAATTTAAGTTTATTTCCTTGGTAAAATGGAGCTAACTCCAATCTACTCTCAGTAACTGAAGGAAAGCACAGTTGTTCATAATATACAGAGTAAATTATGTGCAAGCAATAACTTATCTGTGGGTTATACCAACAGACCATACATGAAAATGGGTTATTTTAAAAGATATATTTTGAAGCAATATTTACAAAGTATACTAACCCAATCCTCAGATATCTATAACATATGTTATATGTTAATTCTGAGGATCCCTGAGAATAAATGATAAAGCAGGGCAGAAACAAATCACATAATGTATCAGGAGCCCCCATGCCTGTTTGAATAGATATACAACAATTACAGTTTTGCTCAATAGTATATGAAAGATTGCAAACTTTTACATGTATAATTTACCTCATGACAAACATTTCTGTTTTGTGGTTATTCAGATATTCAGAAATATTGTGAAGGAAAGATTAAATTCCAGATTAAAAACAAATCTGAATTACTTCACCAAATTAAGCAATGGCTACTACAGGATCATGAAATTAATGCAAATGGGTTCTTCTGGAGTTAGTCTGGATGGTGGAGCATCCCATGACAAGTGTGTAGTTATAAATTAGCAATGCATGGATGGAGTACGACAGCATGCACACAGTCATAATCACACAATAAGTAACATAAGTCACAGGGTAAGTATTAATAAAAGTATTAAAACATCAACATTTACACATTAATCATGGAATAAGCTTACATGGAATAAGCTAAGCCAGTCATATATTTCTCTTTACTCTTAATTAACAGTTTATTTATGTATACACATAGTATAATACTTTACGAATGCTCTCAAATGCTACAAATAAAAATGAAGGCTTTGTGTTACGCTGCTGGACAAAAATGCCAATACTGTTGATGAGTGAAAACACAGTTTCTTTGTTCTTTAGCATCAGTGCACAGGGCATGGCTCCAAGTGGCATGCAATTTAGGAGAGAAAAAGATACAGTGACTTGTGAAACAGGTCCTCTGTTCATCATTGGCACAAACAAAGTAGAAATTTGACTGTTCTTGGTAATTTTATTGATCTCTCCCCTAAAGACAGATAATGTTATACATATATGCCTTCAGGATTAAAACCAGATGAGATAGGATTCTGTAGAATATTAATATTACTGGGGAGTTGCCAAGATGAACCAGCTCTCTTCAGGGACCCAGACTGGAATGGTGCCTTTCTTTCTATGTCTGCCTGTGAGGCCTCTATTTCAATGGGCTTGGCTGGTGAAACAGTAACTTTTGGCCCCATCTGCTGGATAAGCTGCTGGAGATTGACTTGTTGTAGCTCTTTGGTCACCTGCTCCAGTTCTTGTTCTTTGTCCTGTAGTCATTTGGTGGCCTATCAAAGAGATCTTTCCACAGCTTTAATACCATTTTCCAACCTCAACCTCTGCTGGCCCCGCATATCCATCTCCACTTTGACCTTATCAATCTGTCCTTTACCCTCTTCCTTGTTGACTTGTGCCTCCTGAACTTCCTGTTGCAATTTTTCTGCTTCAAGAAAGACACTTTCCATAGTCTGGATTAGTGCCAAATAGTCCTTTAATTTGCTTTCACACTCAGTGATTTTCTTATTTCTCGAAGTTTATCCTTCAGCTGCTTTTATTTTCCTGTTCAATCTATAATTAATTTGCCCAAAATTCTTCCTCCTCAATTTCTACATCATTTCCATTGATCTTTTGCTCCAGGTGGATAATTTCCTCTTCATGGTTACAATTATATTTTTGCTCCCAAAATCGTATCTCTATTTCATTAGATTCTAACTGCTTTTCAGTGGATTGAAACTTCTCTGTCTGCAAATGAATCAGTTTCTTCAACTCATCTGCTATTGTTTTGCAGTTACTCAGCAATTTTGCTTAAACTCAGATTCTTTACTTTCCCCAAAAATGTCCATCGATCCTTTGGTACCTCCTGTAAATGTCAATGATTTCCTTTTAGGTTCTCTTCTTTTGATTGATTTGTCAATTTGAGGCCTCAGTTTGGTTAAATGGCAGAGACTCTGCCTGTATAAAGTTCTTTCAGGAATTGGAGCCACACTATCTGAAGTGGGTGCTCACTGAGAGATGGCCCCCTTGGAGGCAGAATTAGCTGTCCATCACTAGTGTACTGCCCCCATTTGTTTAAGGATAGGATAAGATTTTCATGAGGTGCTAAATGTCTTTCAGTACCGCTCCATTTTTCTCTAAGTGTGTACCTTCCAGTTCTACCTATAGCTTGAGCAAAGGCGATTATAACCTCCAGGCAAGTTGTGACTTTGGTGGCCCCACAAACAATCCTCTGAACTCCGTCCACCCACACTTTCAGTTCCATGGTGCACTGGCTAGTCACCCAAGGCTCTGACAGTGGTCATTAGGGTCAGGTCATGTCAGGCTTCAGGAACACACAGAAGGCAGACTATAGTCAGTTTCCCAACTGCGCTGCCCCGGCAACCTACCGGCAGCTGGGGACAAGGAGGTGCCCAAGTCTGGTGGCCACAGAGCCAGGTGCTCCCCCAGCGCAGGGCAGGAGGCCCCGGCTCCACTGCACGCCCTCTCTGCGCACCTCTGCGGTGGGCTAGGTGAGTGTGGACGCCACCCACAGAGGAGCTGGGTGCAGGAGTGCGCAGGCAGCAGCCTTCCCCAGAGTCCCCGCCGCTCTCTGGGCTTGGGGGCAAGGATCAGCGGGGAGCCAAAGGGCGGTGCTGAGGGAGGCGCCATACCATTGGAAGTGGCCCACTAGGCAACTGATTAGCTCCTGCAGCTGGTGACAGTGATATTTTTATACACACAGAGTACTTGAATCCTGACCACCCTCCCTGCTTCCATCTATTTCCCTCCCCTCTCTTACCTTCCCCCTTCCCTAAAAATCCCTCTTCCATTTTCTAGTCATTGTTAGTTTTTATCCCAGATTCCACGTGTTAGGAAGAGCATGTGATACTTGGATGTCTGGTTCTGATGTTTTCAGCTTCACATGTTGACCACTCTTTCCATCCATTTTACACACTTTGTCCTTGACTATTTTTTTGTAAATTTTTATTCAGTGTTTGAAAAGTACCATTTCATGCTATCCTGGCTCTTAAAAGAAAATCCAATATTACCCTGATGCATTTTTATTTAATTTGGCCCTTCTTATGGATTTCAATGTACCTTTGGTAATTTTTATAAAGTAATGTGGAGAGGTCCTTTTCAGGTCATGTCCATTTGGTGTTCTAAAAGCTTATTATACCTGAGTGTCCATAATTTTCACAAGATTTAAGAAATAATTTCTTATTTCACTGAGAAAGCTTGCTTTGCTTTTAGCCTGTACCTCTCCTCCATTGTCTGTACCAGTGATTCATAAGATCAGTCTATTAGTCTATTAATTGTGTCCAGTGGGTTTTGTAAGTTCTTTTGAATATTATTTTAATTGTTGTTATGGTCTGAATGGGATATTTCATCATCAACTTGAAGCTCCGATATTTTTTCTTACACATTTTCTAGTCTATGGGTGTGACTTCAACTGGATTTTTTATTTGAGGTATTGAGCCCTTTATATTTAAGTTTCTGTTTATTTTTTGGAAGCTGTATTGAATTATTCTTTCATGTCCTGCATTGTTTTCCTTAATTTATCCAACTTTTATTTGCTATATCTTTAAATTAATACTTTATTTTAATATTCTTCTGAATTTTTTGTGGCATTTTATCTATTGCAGTGTCTTTGGGAACAGTTACTAGAGTTATGAACTATAGAGGAGTCATGCTACCTTGCTTTTTACCTCTCATTTCTATATAGAGATTTTATATATAAATCTGCAGATGAACAAATTTCAATATGGATTATATATATGTATATATAGGTATATACATATATGTATATATATATGTGGAAGACATATGTATATTTGTCTTCCACATTTATGTGAGGGTCTGCTTAGGAAATAGCCTTCTCTTAATGATGTGTCCTGGACTATTGGTTTGTTGTATGATGTTGAGCTCATTTCCAAGTGGAGACTGTATTGTAGTTTCCTATGTCTTATCTGTGATTCATGAGTTTCGTCAGTTTGTACTGTCAGATCCTGAGGTAACAACTTTCTTTGTCAGTGTTGTGAGAGTGGAGTCGTGTTGGTGAAATAGTGATATAGGCAACAGAGTATCTGAAAGGCACTTTCTGTGTTTTTTCCTCCAATCTTGTCAATGATGTGATGTCTACAAAGATGTGGGAGAGACCTAGGCTGAGGACCTGCATAGATGCAGATCTCACACCTGTATGATTCCATAAGAGTTGCTTCATTTATTTCTAGTCTTGCTATAAGGTGAGTTTCCAGACCATTGGATATTAGTTGTCTCTATCCATTACTAAATGGGTATATGTTAGCTGGGAGTTTTTTATCTCCTGTGTTCTCATTTTTTTGGCACCATTTTTATTTTTTCTTTTTGGATATATATGACCATAGAGTGCATTTTTTAAAGTTTCCAAACAATCTTTTTTCTGTTTGAAGACCTAATATAATGCATTAAAACAACTTAAAGCAAGACATAGCTCCACTGAATCTATAACTTGAACAGAATGTCAAGGAGGCAACCTACCCCCACCCACCCACCAGAGGTACCCTGTAAAGGCAGAATTACAACTGACCATGATGTCCTCCCTCTGGTCAAAAGACCAAGTTTATTTTAACAATGTCATATAAACAGATTTGTAAAAGCATTGAACAGATTGTAGCTTTAAAAAATACCCACACGAAAATGAGATTTTGTTTGTTTGTTTTTTCCCTCTTTTAAATAGCAGAATCCTGGGCAGCTAATGCTATCTCATGGTGACAAGTTTAATGTAAATTAAATAGTCTTTCTGATTAACCCAATTCCATTCCCCCCTCCACAAAATACTAGTATTTTTTATAACTAAATTTTTAAAAAATAAGAATTTGGCATTTTGGAACTTTGTCCCATGTGAGGCATGTGCTTTAAATTGCCCCTTCCTTAAATGATCCTAAATCCAAACAGATAGCAGAGTCTGTCTTCCAAGGGACTTGCATACCATGGACAGCAAAAGCAGATGTTAAAACCAGCAGGACTTCCATTAGGGAACATCAGTAGGACTTCCCAAACATGTTACTAGTTCATAACAAGCTATATGACAAAGCAATCAGTTCCCCACAGTGACAGCTCACAGAAACACACTTTGACTTAACACACTGAAAAAGAGGATTTCCAAGATAAGTCATCTAGACCTGCTCCCTAACAGGAGTAACTTCTAAAAACCAAAAAAGCCAGAGAATCATGAACTTCCCTCTTCACTTGCCAACCACTTTCACCTTTTATAAGACAAAACAAAGCAACCTCAAAGAAGAAAAGAAATTACACACATATATAAGAACTGTAGTAGACATTTGCTTGTTATGTACTTGAACTCAATGACTGTGGATCTGCCTTGGCTGAAAGGAGTACTAGAAGCAGTCCATGCACATATACATATACACATATGCCCAGGCCTGTGACATTGTCAAGTGTTGCCAACACACGCCTTTTACCTTTTCACATGGTTGTGATTGCTCTTGTATGGAATATGAGGTCCCAGTGCTCCCACTTCTGCAGCCTTCTCACAGCCTCTCTGCAGCCTACTTTCTGGCTTTGACTTTAGGATGCTACATTGGGGGTGGGAAAAATGGATGCATGTATAAGATCACATAGCAGGAGTGGCTCTGCTCTCTCCCGTCACAATCATGAGCCAGAAAATGTTAGAAGATGACTGAACCCAAAGAGCACTGATGGTCAAACATCCACAAGGACAGATTTGCTGTGCTTGCTACCTTATGATCAGAAAGGCATTTGGCAGCATAGTTCTGATGTAACTTTCTGCCACACAGAACACTGAATCCTGCCTCTGTTCAATGAAGAATCTATTGCACTTCTGCTTGTGAGATATGAAAACGAGGCAACCATCTAAGCAGCATGTCATTTTGCAGAGTGTTGAAGAAAAACAAAACAAAACCCGCTGTAGCTTTTAATGAAACATCTGACCTCACATGTATTTTAGTAATTAAATGAAAGTTATTTGTGTGCCATAGCATACATGATATGCTACCAAAAAAACCCCAAAAAAACAAAAACAAAAATAGAAACAAAAAACCCCACAATCTAGTTTATAAACTACTTATAACTAACAAACTTCTATGTGATGCAGCAGGAAATCACCACTGGAAGTTTTCAAGCAAGGACAGACTAAAACCAGGGAGTCATAGATTGCCTGGCAATAAGAGGGAGATGGTCAGATCTGAAGAGTCAAGTCTGAGGGCAGAATTCTGACCTAAGACAGACTTTTGCTTTCGCATGATGAGTAGCATCCTGTAGGATTAACTCAGCTGCTACACTGATTCTTCCAGAAGATTTCTAAAGGAACATTAAGGCAAAAAAACACCGTCACATTAGTACTTGAAGGAAATAAAGCTGTGGGTGAATCTAATATTGAGAAAGGGAAACTGAAACTGTAAGATTCCATTTTAATCACCACAGTAGTGGCCATGATCATCATCAGCCTTCACTCCTTCCACCATGGGTACAATTCCTGTTGAACATAACAGCTTTTGCTTATGTAAATCAGGGAGGGAGACTCTCTCCCTCACCCTAAATTGGAAAGATGACAGGAGGAAATTGTCTTAAATTATGCACAGAACAAAAGGAAGTGGCTTGTTGCCACCCTGAAAGAAGCAAGGTAGCCTCTCCCAAAAGATGTGGAGAAAGAGAAGTCCACTCACATGGTTATGACCATGCTATTGAACTAACTCTTGGCCAATTGGCACCATCATTGCTTCTTGATATATTTTGTGCCTAAGTGAATTTTATAACCAAAATATTTTCTGCAATGTGAAGCACTTAGAAATGAAAGCACAGAAATGCCAGCCCCTTGCCATTTCATTTGATCCCCAGGCTGCCTGTTACCACACCAACTTTTCTAACAAAGCTCTAGAATCCCAGCAGTGCCCTCTGCTATGAGGTTATAAAGTCAGACAGAAATTATAATTTCCATGATTCAAACTTAGAAGTGATATCCCATGACCCTTGCTGATATATTCTTTTAGAATCCACATGTTGACATGGGTACACTTAGAGGAGAGGGAGTTACAGGCCTTGGACACCAGGATGCTGTAGTGTTTGAGATCCTTTGTAGTATACTCACATCAAACAATGGGAAGAGACATTGGGACAATCCTAAATCTCACAAGAATCTTTGGCCAGTCTATGGCAAATGGAAGGCTGTCTCTGAAAATCAGTCACTACAGCCTTCCAGTGGTCTAGAGTGGGAACCAGGGCCAAGAGAGGAGTTGACTTTCCCTCTCTCACTGTGAGATTCAGGTCATGGTAGAGCTGAGGTCATCCTTTGCCCATCACCTTCTCTCTGTATGTTTGTGCATTACAGACACAAGATTCTAGCATTAGGGTTTCTCAGGAGTCCATGAATGTATGGGCACATACATATTTTGGGAAGCCATGGAGGCCCTGCAAGACACAATTACATCTTTATGGTTCCACACAGCCAGTAGGAGGGGATGGGTCTAAAGGAAGGTTTGTCTCCCCAAACCAGGGGTGCTGACTATCCAAGGGGCTGTCTGGGCACCTGATCCAGGGTGTGTTGTGGTAACTGTGTCCATTTGTGCATGTGTGATTAAAAAGGGCACATCCTGCATCCCAGTGGACCTTTGGGACCATCCTGTTTGAGAAAGGACTCAGATAAGGTATCTAAAAGGAAGTGATCTCACTTTCTTGACAATGGAACACAGAGAACGTGGAACCCTAGTAGCTAGGCATCCCCAGTCCACATGGAGTCTAGTCTGTTTTCTGATGTTGACACAGCAAACCCACAACCGTGACTTCTTATGGTCTACCAATCTGTGGACACTCAGAACTCAGGAAAGACCTGAGTAGGGGCTTTCTAGAGTGTGGAGGTTCTGGCTCAGTGCTGGGTCCCAAACACTCTGGCAATTTCTCCCAAGGAGACAAGAGGTGAAACAGGACAGACCACTTCAGGTGACAATGACCTTAACCCACCACTTAGATTCCCCTTTTGTTAGACCCAGGTCCTTACCAAGATTGTGTGTGTGTATGTGTGTGTATGTGTGTGTGTGTGTGTGTGTGTGTGTGATGTCTCCTGAGAAAACGGTCTGAAAATCTTTTGTTTTCATTTGACGATATGGCAGTGAGTCATTTTGCAGATGATTACTATTTCCATGTTGAAATGTCCCTCTTTGGTCCCCTAACCTAGGGAGAAGATGACCAATTCCATCAGTCTCGAGTCCTAACTAGTGGAAACCTTCACAGCACTCATTGTACAGATCCCTATAGAAGGTGAATATCTCCTACGTCCATGAATTTTTGTATATCTTCCAAAACTTGGCCAGTCCCCAGAAGGTGTTAGAGGTGCTGTGTAAAAGGTGTGCATCACCTCCAATCCCTGGCCCATGGCCATCTCCTGCTTGTTGTTGGGAATGCTGGGCATCACTCTGAACTTCCATGAGTTCTGTGGAAGTTATGGTTCTCAGAGGAGAACCCTGCCTGGGTGTTTAGAAAACCAAGTAGGATGAACCCTAGGTCTGTGGGTCTGGGTCCTGTGAAGCAGGCTGCCAAGGGCTCCCACCTTCCCCTGTAGACCTGTCCCTCCCTGTGAGGAAGTTCTCTGCTTCAGGTCTCAGTAATCTGTTGCCTCAGGAAAATCAGCTTCCACATTTGGGAAGAGTCTCTGGATTGCTTCTTGGAGGGTTCCTGACCTGCATGTAGTCAGAATAAAGAGCCCTCTGTGGACTGAGGGGTCCCTGGCTCTGAGGTAGCTAGGCAGTGGGTATTTGGGTTCAATCATGGCTCAAATGAATGTGAAGCACCTACTATTGGCAGGCACTTGGCCTATCATTTAGGAAGCAAGGCAGATGAACCTCCCAGCCCTCTTGAGAATTATTATTAGGAAGTTAGTTAAATCCACTAGGCAACTAGTAGATGAGGGGCACCTGATGTTAGAGGTAACAGCCTCCTGGCTTCTCTAGGTAGGGAAACCTCCAGCCAGATGTTGAGGGTGAATACCTTCAAGGAAAGAAGTGAGTGGTCTTTAGGCCAAGAGGAGGGCCTCTCTCTCAAGAGAGGTCGTGTTGGGGCATGTTGGAGAGGATGGCTGGGTGACCCCAGGTTCCACCCTTTTATGATTCCCAGCAGAGGACAGAGATCTGGGGCTTACCCTATGGAAGGATCATAGCAAGTTGTGGTGTGATTCTGGGTACTCAAGGAACAGAGGAGTGACTGGGGCCTCAGAGCCAGGCCCTGTGAGGATCCCTCCCCAACACAGCCAATTCCAGCCAGCTGTGCCCACACTTTTCTGTATAGAGACTGGGCAGCAAGTGTGGGAAGCCCTGTAATGGCAAATGTACCTCACAGTTTGTCCCTTTTGCTCTGTTACATGTGACCTGCTTGGCCATTCTTTGAGAACTCCACATTCAGGAGGCCTTGAGAGGTTCCAGTTAAAGGAGAGACCCAGTGCCTCATGGTTCCCTGTCTCACCTCAGACTCCACAGTGTCATCTGCTCCTTCACTGACAGGCAGCTATAACTCAAACTAGAAGATTTTTTGAGATCCCAGGTCCTGGACAACCTGAAGCTTCTCAGGGACTTCCTGTTTCTTACCATGCCTGAATCAGAAGTAACTCTCCATATCAAGAGACTCTTACACAGTTGGAGGACAGAGAACCCAGTGAGTCTGAGCCCTCTGATGATGAGGCCTGGGTTGATGGCCGAGGGCGTGTGCAGAGGAACCTGTGCTGCTGCCAGTGGGATCTGGTCCCAAGTCAGAGAAGCCTGACATCCTGCAGCTGGTGGACCCTACTCTGGGAGGATATCCTGTTGTGGGGAGAGGGGCTGGGCTGTTCTCAGAAGCAGGGTTCTAGTGTGAATTGGGAAAGGCCCCGGGAAAGGCAGTCATGTTGGGGTGTCTTGTCCCTCAGCTCCAGCACCACCTCAAGTGATAGGGCTGCCTCCAGCAGCAGGGGCCAGTTTACCTGCTTACATTTCAGGTGACCTATTACCAAATTCCCCTGACGGAGCAAGAATGGCCCTCAAAACTGGAAGATGGCCCAACTCCAGCACCATCCACACAGGGAGAGATTGAGCCACTGTGGCCACTGTGACCCTTCAGGAAGAGGACGCAGCTCAGCTGCCACTGAGCAAGACAGAGGACACTGAACATTAACTTCCGGTAGGTAAAGAGGGTGATCCAAGCTGCCATCCCACCCTCTCAAACAGAACCGCCTTTTCTGGCAGCAACATAAATTTCAGGCACCAAAACACCAGAGGCAGGAGAACAAGAAACTATCAGGCCAGCAGCCCTCCAATTTTCCTGGAATGTTTTCCCGCTGCCCTAGTCCTAAAGTCCTCTATGACACCTCCCACACGTGAACTGAGCATTACCCAGTGCCAGATCCCCCCACCACAGCTGTCATTCCTCTCCCCTCTGAGATTGTCTATTTTATTTTTGTGATGGTAATTATTTTATTTGTTTAGGATGGCATTGTGAAAATTTTAGTAACTGTCTATTGACATAAAAGTGCTTAATCCATTCACCAGGCTGTGCCACCACCAGCACTGTGTAGCTGAAGATTGACCTGCGAAGAGCAGAGGAGTCCTGCAGGGGAAGATGCACACAGGCCATCCTGGAGGAGGTGAGCTAGAGGCCCCTGGGTATGGGGCACAGGTGGCTGGTTGAAGGGTGGTGAGGATTTCGGGACTTCATATCTCTGATTGTGATGTGTGATTTTAACTATGTAAACTGTCACATGGCACAAACAGTGTCCGCATAAATTACCAAACTTAGTATGTGTGTTCTCATTGCTCCACAGATCATATCTTGGCCATCCTCTTATTCCCTATGACACAATATTCAAGTTAGACCAGTTGATAGCTCAGTAATGGCCTGTACTGTTTGAATCAAAGGAAGAGTCTCATGTTTTGCACACTACATGACAAGCTGTGCTTCTTGCACTACTTAGTCCACTGAGAATGCAAACAAAATGTTCCTGAAGGAAATTCAAGTGCTGCACCAGGGCATATGTGAATGATAAGAAAGCCAAGCAGCCTTATGACTGATATGGAAAATGTTTTCATCATCTGGAGAAAAGATGAAACAAGGACACTCCCTTAAGTCAAGGCCAAATCCAGATAAGGTCCTAACTTCAGACTTTTCTAATGCCTAGAGAAATGAGAAAGCTCCAGAAGGGCTTTGAAGGTGCCAGAGTTTGGTTCATGATATTTAAGGCAAGAGGCCCATCTCCATAAAATAAAAGTGCAAGGTGAAGCTGCAAGTGCTGATGTAGAAGCTACACTCTTGCTAAGCTCTTTGATGAAGACGTGCTATGGTTTAGTTACTAGGAGTCCCCCTGAAGCTCATGTGTGAGACCAGGCAAGAAGGCTTAGAGGTGAAATGATTTGGTTATGAGAACCTAACACAGTCAGTGCATTACTCCCCTGGAAGGGATGAATAGGCAGCACACATGGAAAGGGATGCCTCCAAACCTCTCCAAGCCTGGAGGTGTAGGCGACATCTGTGGAGGTATCCAGTGGCTGGGGAAGAAGTCCGGTTGCAGGGGCTGAATTGTATAGTGGCCATCCTCAGCTCCACAGCAGGATTACACATTGGAGGTTCCCATCAACCAAGGGTGGCATCAGGATCCAGCAGCTGGGGCATCCATCTGCAGGCATTAATCAGCAAGCCTCCATGTCCAAAGGCAGTTTGGGGAGTCCAGTTGTATCCATGGTGGCAAGGAGATCTGGCCTCAGGCTGCGAGGATTGCCACAGTAAGCTGCAAAGGGCAGTGCATCCTTGGCATTGGGCATCCATGGAGGCATCAATGTCCAGAGTCTGGTTATGGCAGCAGTGGCAATGGCAAGTGAGGAGTCTGGAGGTGGCAGTGGCAGGCAAGGTATCTAGCTGTAAGCATCCTTGTCCTCTGGTGGTGGCAGGAGTCACGTTACAGTGCAGCGGAGGTGGCCGTGGCATCGTGGGTGGCCATGTCAGGACTCCAGTGGCTGCAGCATGGAGTTCAGGCAGTGGTGGCAGTGACAGCTTGGGGCAGTGGGCCTCAGAGTCAGAGGACGACTGGAGGCTGGGGTGACCTCTGCAGTGGCTGCTCCAGGCCACTGATCTTGCCCCTGGCAGAGCCTGCATGCTCAGGAAGCTGGACATGGGAGGCAGTAGTACCCAGACAGCCTCTGAAGATCCTATGCTGCCCATGCTGGCTGTGCCTCACACTGACCTTGAGCCCTGCCATTCCCTGTGTTGCGGCCTTTTCAGGAGGAGTAGGCCAGCTGCCAGCTGGGGTAGCCAATTTTTTATGTTTGAGAAATCTTTTTATTTTTTAATAAATAATGTGAATAGAGAGCCTTCAGAGTGGGAGAAAATCTTTGCCACACACACTTCAAATAGAGCACTAATCTCCAGAATGTACAAAGTGCTCAAAAATCTTTACACCAAGAACACTAATAACCCAATCAATAAATGGGACAAGGAAATGAACAGGCACTTTACAGAGGAAGATCTACAAGCAAGCAACAGATTTATGAAAAAATGTTCAACATCCCTCATTATTAGAGAAATGCAAATCAAAACCACCTTAAGAGTTCATTTTACCCCAATTAGAATGTCTTTTATTAAGAATACAGGCAACAACAGGTGTTGGTGAGCATGTGGGGAAACGGATGCCCTCATACATTGCTGGTGGGAGTGCAAGTTGGTGCAGCCACTTTGGAGAGCAGTGTGGAGATTCCTTAGAAAACTTGGAATGGATCCACCATTTGACCCAGCTATTCCACTCCTTGGCCTATTCCCAAAGGACTTAAAATCAGATTACTACAGTGATGCAGCCACATCAATGTTCATAGCTGCTCAATTCACAATAGCTAGATGGTGGAACCAACCTAGATGTCCTTCAATTGATGAATGGATAAAGAAACTGTGGTATATATAGGCAATGGAATATTACTCAGCCATAAAGAAGAATAAAATTATGGCATATGTAGGTAAATGGATGATGTTGGAGACTATTATGCTAAGTGAGATTAGCCAATCCCCAAAATCCAAAGGCCAAATGTTCTCTCTGATAAGTGAATGATGATGCATAATGTGGGATGGAATGATGGCAAGAATGGAAAAAGGATAGAGAGCAGAGAGGGAAGGGAAGTGTCGGGTTGAGGTTGGGGGGTAAGAATAATAACGGTATGTGTGACAGGCATCATTGCCCCGTGTACATGTATGAATGCACAGATGGGGTGACTCTACTTTGTGTACAACCAGAAAAACAACAACTGTACTCCATTTGTGTTCAATGAATCAAAAAATTAAATTAAAAAAATAAAGTCAGTTAACCTTTGTTTAAAGGTTAATATTGTGAAATATAAAAAATATTTGGTCCCTTTGCCACACAAAAGGAAAGTTAAAAGCTCTAAGCCTTTCCTTGATTTGTTTTAAATGCAATATATTGTGCTAACAACTATTCATATAGATTCAGGAAACAATACATGTATACTGTAAAATGATGTCCTAAGAGGAGGCAAAAATAACTTCAAACCTGGAATAATCTGCCTAAGAGTGCAAAAGGCCTTACCTGAAATAAGGGTCTCCCTCCCACCCTACTACAAGTCAGAATGTTTCCAAAATAAGTCAGCTTTCAGCTCATTTAAAGTTGTATTCAAAAGACTGTTTTTTGTTGTAGAATTACTATGATATCAAGTAGAAAAATAATATATAACTCAGGCAGAACTTAGGATGACTATTACACAAACTAAATATGTTTTTACTGTTGTTAATTCTTTTGTACTTTCCTTGTAAGCTCTGTAGCTGATGCCAGATTAATGTTTTGAAGAAGTATACTAAGCCATCACCTATGAAAAAATGAGATAATAACTGGTGAAACTGGCTTCCTGGATGTTTAAGATCAAAACTTAAGGACTGAGATTAAAATAAAGGGGCCAAGAAAACCAGTTTTGGTTCTTGTCCTCAGAGTCAGCCTGAATGCAGGGAATGAGAGAGCTTCTCTAACTTTGCAACTCTGGGTCAACACTGCTGCCTTCGTTGCTGCCGGAACTCAGAGTTATCCTTCATGCAGACAGTGGGCAAAAGACATCGCCTGGATTCTGTGTTGCACAGATGGTATCGCTGTGTCCAGAGCCGAGGAAACACCAGCTTCCATCGGCCTCCAGGTTGCAGGAACTGCCACAGCCAGAGCAAAAAGCCACTGTGGCCCAGATGCCACCGCCACCAGAGCTTGGAGTTGTCCAGGACAGAACCCAATCTGAGTGGACGCTTCTCAATACCACGTGCATTCCAGGCTTGTCCTCCAGAGTTGGAGATGCAGCAAAGATTGCTGAGAAGAAGGAGGTGCAACAGTGGGCCAGACAGGCTTGGCTCCTGCCCTCCTGGGGCTGATGGGAGTGAGCAAGGACCAGCCTTCCTTTGCCATGAATGGAAGCAAAGAGCTGTCAGATGTCCACAAGGCAGAAGCCACTGCCTTGGAGCTGCTGGAATCCAGGAGGAGCGCTGCTGCCCACCCCAGAATGCAGAGTCTGCTGATGAAGGAGCTGCTGAAATGCAGGAACGGCCACCACCTAAGCACAGGACTCTCAAATTCCCCATGAGACACCCCTGTGAGAACTCAGCTGACTCTTAAGAGACAGGAACAGGTCAATTTGACCAACTTGATCTTAAACACCTAGCAAAACAGTTAAAACCAAACCAAACCATAGACATTATTGGGCATTTAAAAGAAACAATAGTTTAATGTAACTTAAGATGTACTTGTGTTAGCCCCCTAGAATAGGACTGGAGGCTACAAGAGAGAGATTCTTAGGCAAATGTACATGATAACTCTAGTTCCCAAATGAAGGCCTCAACCTCTCCAGCCTTTGACAGGCCTTGTTATGGGAACAACTTCTCAGTTCTTCCACCCAGTGAGAGATTGACTTCTACCATGTCATGATATTCTGTATTAATCTCATTTTGGTACTTATGTCATTTTGTTTCTCTCTCATAGAGCACCATCCCCAGATGACTTTACAACCTGCTCTTCCCAAGCAGACTTCTGCTCCTCATTGACCAGATTTCTAAAAGGAACTTCAAACTGCTTCCTTCCAGCTCGAAGCAGCAAGAGCAGTTGGCACCGCCTCTCCTTAAAAAGTTCCTAATTAAGGACAGGCAGTTAGTGTAAAATAAGAAATCTGGTCAAACTGAGGAATGGAACCCATCAGTCTGGGAAGTTGGAAACTGAAAATCCACTAGTTTCCTAAACAAGGATTTGTTAATATACATAAGACCAGTGGGGAATGTTATACTTCCCAAAAAGATGCTCCAGTGCCATCAGGAGAGTCAGCCCCGTCCCAATCCCCCCTCCCTATAGACCAACCCTATTCCCTCCCACGCCCTATAGCCCCACCCTAATCCCTTCCTGCACCCTATAAAAGTAGGCAACGACAGAATTAATGCACGATTTCCTGGCACCCCGCTAATATGCGTAAGGGAGGTCAGTGCTGGCCAGCTTAAAAATAAAGGCTTCTTGTGGCTTTATGTGATCGGCTTGGATGATTTTATTTTCTTTGGGTACAACACAAGATCCTGGTGAGTCTGCCAGAATAAGGAGCACTGGAACCTTCAGCTTCTTATGGTCAGTCCTGTTTCCTAGCCTATTGCCTGACTTAAAATACATGCTGAACACATGCTGTATGAATGAGCAGATAGACTGATTCACCTCTTTCTTTTATTTATCAATGGAACTTTGTTTTTATTTATTTAATTATATGTGGTGCTGAGAATCAAACCCAGTGCCTCACACATGCTAGACAATTGCTGTACCACTAAGCTACAACCCCAGCCCTAAAACTTACCAATTAAAGTGAGAATGAATACTAAAAATCTCTCCTTTTTTCCTTTCTGACACAAGTGCAGTCTAAGCGCATGGAAACTAGATCTAATAGCAAGGACTGTAGGTTTGCATTAACATCTGTGACCAAAGTAACCAAAGGAAAATCAGTAAGAGTAGTGCACCATGGATTATGCCAGGAAGTCACCTTTTTCTATATTTAAATATAAGATCACCAGAGGCATATGTACTTTTAACTTCAATGCAATTCTCTCCTTCTGTAGTATTTGGCAAGAGAATAGGGTGCCCTGGTCTGAGCACTGATGTTTCCAAACTGCCTCAGTTCACAAGGTACACAGACTGGGCTTCCTTGGGCAGCTCCATGATACAGGGCTGTGAGTTCCCACAGCTGCAGGGGGCAGGCATCCACTCCAATCGAAGTCATGCCTGTGATCAAATGCCCGTTGAGGAAGAGTCCAGCCTCTCCCCACCAACCTAAGACACTCTCACTCTATGCCATTTTTGCTCTGCTTTATAATGGTGTAAAAGCTTAAGAAAATTTCAACTCTGAAAATCAGAAATCTCTGTTTTTCAAATATATATATGAATTTATTCATGCTGAAAGCTATAAAACATTGGTGTAATTATCCAAAAGGAATCAGACAAATTCCTGCTAATTGATGATAGATGAGTGTTTTTCTCTCATAAGTTTAAGAAATTTTCTTCCAAATAATTCTCTTTAAAGAAAATCATGTGATGAGTGCATGCTATGATTTTTGGATAGGTCACAGTGTTGAAAGAAAACCTTAGCCAGTGAACCTATAGATCCAGGAAAAAAATATTAGTGTATTTTATTTCGGAAGAGTTTTGAGTACATATTATGAGAGATGTTATACACATGCAAAAAACTAGAGTAATTTTTGGAACTCTAAAGACAAGTCATGAGGTTTTTATTAATGTAACATTTATTTTGACATTGTGACAGAGAGTATAATCAACTTGAAAAAATATTAGCATAACATCACCTGTGATCAAAGGTAATGTGGGATCTTGAAGACAAGC
>JAJEJO010047848.1:0-10203 GCA_020662805.1 Glaucomys volans
TCAGGGCCGTTAGCTTGTGCTCTGCTAATGTTTTGACTGGTTGTCTCCACAATGGAAATAGGAAGACATCCATTCAGGTGAGCCAACTGGATGAGGGTTAGGGGAAAAGAACAGGAGGGTCACAGGGCAGGGAAGGTGGACACCCCAGCCCAGAGCTCAGGGGTCTGGGACTTACCAGTCAGAAGTAGTGGTGTCAGGAAATTAGGGGCCACACCACAAAAGGACTTGAGGATCCATAGGGGATCTTAGCAAGTCTGTGGCGAGCATAAGGTGGAGGGGAGGGTGGTGCATGCCTGTGCTCTCTTGAAGGAGCTGGTAATGCTGAGGCCTGACTCACTGGTGAGTGTGAACTGTTCCTGTGTGGGGTGAGGAGGGAGATGGTGAGGACAGAAAACAGGGACAGGGGAAGGGAGATAGTTTAGTCAGCTTTTTCACTGCTGTGACTAAATGAGTTGACCAGCACAATTATAGAGAAGGAAATGTTTATTTGAGGGCTGATGGTGTGAGAGGTCTTAGTCCAAAGAAGACAAGCTTCAATTCTAAGGGACTGAGGTGAGGGGCATATCACAGCAGAAGAGTGTGGCAGAGGGATGCATCTTGCATCATCCCGAAGCAGAAAGAACTGCACTCTTCAGATACTGAATATATACCCTGAAGCCAAGTCCCTATTCCAATCACCTCCAGCCACACCCCACCACTACAATTAATCCAGCCACACCCTATCAATTTAATAACCCCATCAGGGATTAAGTCACTGATTGGGTAATGCTCTTATAACCAATCATTTCTCCTCTGAACTTTCCTACTTTGTCTCAAATGTGAGTTTTGGGGAGACACCTCACTTCCAAACCATAAGAGGGGATGAGAATGGGAGGGACTCTAACCAATCACAGCAGGTACAGAAGCACCCACAGCCTCAGCAAGTGGGCAGAATCCTTGACATTCGAGACCAGTCCAAATCTCTGGGTCCCTCATGCAGAGAACTGGGTGACAGGCACCCAGACAGGCAGTTGTGAAAGGAGCTCCTGATGCTCACTTTGAAAGAGGAAATTCTGCCTCAGGGTCAAGAGGAAACTGGCCCTGAGGAGCGTGGCCAGGGTGGGCAGGGCCCGAGGCTCCTCCACCCACTCTCAGGCCCATGCAGTTCCACCCCTCCATCCTCCAGCCCAGGGCACGTGTGTCTCTGTTTCCCTGGAGCTCAGGAGCAGGCTTGGTGTCCAGGAGAGCTGGGCTGCATCTGCCATGAAAGTTAAGGGTTTCATGTCCCTTTGACATGACAATTGAGAGTCCTGAGGACATTAATGTTGAAAGTGCAAGTGTTTTCCTCTCAATGTTTTTTGTGTGGAGGGACATGAGAGTGGGGGAAAGGGCAGGGGTAGGAAGACAGTGGGATGACACAGACATCATTGCCTTATGTACATGTATGATCATACGAATGGTGAATGTGAACAATGATACAAATGAGAAGTTGAGCCCCATTTGTGTAGATTGAAAGAAAATGCAGTCTGTAAAAAGAAAAAAAGAAAAAAAAATTTAAATAAGTCCAAATCTGTATCTTGAACAGTCCTGTCAGATGTGCAAAGGTGACATGATCCAGCCTCATGTTGGGCACTTTGGTCAAGGTCCATGTGGGTGGTGGATGAACATAGGAACTTCTGTGGGTCCTGCATTCAGACTAGTTATTCAGCTGAGGGAATGCAGGTGGACCAGCCTGGGTCTCACCCAGAAGCCTTCTTCCATTTCTACACCTGGGTGCATGCCACCAGCCCAGCTGAGCCTGGGTGAAAGGGAAGTTCAGTGTGAGGAGGGAAGAACACCAGCAGGCCTGGGCCTGAAAACCCACTAGCTTGGGACCCCTCAGCTGCATAACCTGCACCTGTCACAGTGGGGACTCACCACAGTGGTACAAGTAAATTCACGTCCATGGCAGAGGCCCTGCAGGAGGGAGAATGCCACCCAGGGCAGCAGGTGGCCATGGGCTGCAGCACCACATCACTGCCCCCACTCCTCTGAGAAGAGTCAGCAAATCGAGGGAGTGAACCCACAGTCAGGATGTGAGGTGGATTCCTTCCTGGAAAAGGAAACAGGATTGCTTTATGTCCAAGACCAGTTCCTGCATGTCTGTGAGCAGTTGCTTACAGAAATCCTAGAGAAAAAGAAGGGAAGAAATCGTCAGGGATGTCTTGAGGTGGTCTTCACACTAAGGTTTGGTCAAGTGCACAAACACCTACATGAGGTGCCACACACCACTCATGACAATGGCAGGTGCTTCTCAGCTGTGCACTGACTTCAGGTCACTGCTCTTCTTCAAACACCTTGATGTCTTCTCTTCTGAAAGCAGGTACTGAGGTCTAGGGAAAGTAAAGAGGGCAGAAGGGCTAAATAAAGGGAAATGACAAGCCCCAAAACCTAGGGCAGCAGCAAACCTCCCACCAGCCTCCAGGAGTACAGCACCCTCACAGGCACACAGGAGGCCAGAGCCCCTCTGCCCATCACTTCATTCCAGGGCCTGTTAACCTGGAAACATTGGATCTTTATGGAACTTCAGCTCCACTCTGGGTCCTGGAGAGAAACTTCCAGCACAGCTCACCTCTATGAGGTTCAGGACTTGGCAGCAGTGAAATCGTTTTCCAAATATCTCTGGGTTCATGACCATGGCACCTGTGAGACACATGCAGCACTCCAAAGAAAGCTTCCCTCCTTCCTCTGGGATTCTCCCTTTCATGTCCCTCTCATCCCTCCAGCATCTGCACCCCTTCCTTTCTTTCTTAATTTTTTTCACTATCAATGACTCAAACCAAGGGACATGAGAATCACATCCACCAATTCATGGGGTTTCAAGCACAGGTCCTTGAGCACAAGGCATCCCAAGGCACATGTGAGCAACAGTGAAAGTGCAGTAAAGACACTATGATGGGAGAATGCATATGGCTTTCCAAAGGCTGCCCTGCTCAGATTCAATTCTCTATATGACTCCCTTTACTGAGGCTCAGAAATACAGTGGGGTTTCAGGGAAGAATTTGGTGCATTCTCTGACCCAACCCTAGTTTAGAGAAGAGAGGATGCTTTGCATGAAGCTTCTCACTGAGCTGTGCCTGCACCTGTATCAGGGATGAACCTGCAGTTATTGTTACAGGAAGTAGGGGTCAGGGGTACTAACATCACTATGATCTTTGTCTTTACTAAAGATATGTATTCATGTCTCTATTCAGATGTCTGCATCAGAGGTGCCTAGAATTTGAGCCTTACTTCTTAGTGTAATTTTCAGCCTATTAGAATTTGGGCAGCCTGTTTAGTTAATGTTTCTCTCTGGTTTTCCATTGGAATCACTTGCCTTGTTTTAGTTTCTGTTTTTTAATTGTTACATGCCTCATCATGTCAGACACTGTATGAATAAGGACTGCAGCATCAGTGCTCTCAGGAAGCAGGGAAGAGGTTTCTTCTTAGTCTTCCCCAGAAAGCTACAGAGACTTTCTTGATCCTAGTAAGACATGTTCACAAAAGTGCAGAATGGTGACTGCCTCTCAGTGACTTGGTGTCTTTGCAAACCATCTCCAGTGATTCTCAAATTTTGCTCATTTTAAAAATCATTCAGAGGTGGTTTTAATTCCTAATGTCCAGGCCTGAAAAAATAAGGCAACTTTTCTTTCTCAGGGACAAACATTTTACAGGTTTTTTTAAGATAGAATTGGAAATGCTGTGATACAGATATAAGCATACTACATGAACCACCTTGATTGCTGTGATCCCTATTTTAGAACCCCCCAGGTAATCCCAGTGTGAGGCAAGTAGATAATCAGTGTGGAGGAAATAAACCTTGTGTAGAAAACAAAATAAGAAATGGCATCCCACCCTGGGGAGAGTGTTATTCATATGGAAATAAATATCTAGAACAACTACTGTGGAATGGCTTTAAATAACCACAGAGGCCAGGGAAAGAGAACTTTATACACAGTGGTTTCCAATGACATCCTCCATGGCAGAAGTCCCAGAGGTCACCAGATTATTGCCTCAGGACACTTCTGGGTGTGGGGGAGGTCGGGCACCTTGAGCTGGAAGGCTGAGGTCAGAACTTCCACACAACTCCACCAGACCCAGGTCTGCATCCCCAAGGCCCAGTTCCTTATCTCAGATTTCAGACGACTACTTGGAAAGGGAAGTGCCCTTGTCTTTTCTACACTCTGCAGACCTGTAGCCTGGACTCCAATAATCCTGTCACTGCCCAAACCTCCTGCTAACACTATGGCACAGTCCCACTCCCATGTCCAGATGGACTCCTGACTTGGGCAGGGAAGTCAGAGAAAAGTACAGGAGGCATGGACACTGCTTCTTGGGTACACAAATGAAAGCAATCCCAAGACAAAGACAGAATAATAAAGAAAACTGAAAAAGAAAACTGCAGGGAGTTCTGGTTTCTAGGTCAGAAAGTGGACAGAAAGGGTCTTGAAGCTGGCAAGGCTTCCCACACTCTCTAAACCTGGTGGGGTATGGTGATCTCTCCCCCACGCTGACACCTTGTCAGTGTCTGAGGTTCTTTCTGGCTCAGGCTGTGAAATTTCTGGACAGCACAGCCTGCTTTTCCTCCCCCTTCCACACGGAGCCACCATATGTCCCTAGGGTGACCACAGTCTATCCCTTTCTGTAATTGTTTGTATTCTCAAAACTAACATTTCTGCTCTTCCCCTGGCCACTAACCCTAGGAGGAGCCTCCCTGCCCTACCCATGTATTCCTACCTCATCAGGTCACTGCAGAACTGTGCTTTCCATTCAGCCTCGGAGGGCAGCAGCTCTGCCCTGGGTTTCTCTGCCTGCCCACCTTCAGTACACACTTGCTCTGAGTTATTGGTGTTTCCTTTAAAGGCCGACCTGGACAGAGCCCTACTGTTTGTCCTTCATAGTAACAATGTCTTGTTACACCACTTTCTTACTGAGAATTTCCTTGTGTGTTTATCTCTCTTTGTATTTTTGAGTCTGGTATTCTGCCAGGCTGTGGTGCCTATTGCCCATGGGACCCCAGTGTGCCAAATTCCCATAATTAGAAAGCTTCCAGTCTACAGGATGCTTACAGGGCTATTGATAAGTGAGTGAAGATCTGAGCTATCTTCCAAATTCCCCTTCAGTGGTGGCCTTACCTCATTGGTCTCCAACTGTGTGTGGGAAAGGGCTTCAGAGTAGTCTCAAAAATCCCATCAATCTGAGAGGGTGTGTCCCTAGCTGAAGCCCTGATTAGGGTGAGTGTATCTGAATTCAGGTGTGTCCCTGAAATGTGGCCCTGATTAGATTTACCATAGATTGGCTCTATGTAAAGGGAAGTCAAGCAGAGGTGGCATTTCCCAGAGAAGAGTCACTGAAGAGCCCAGAGACTGGGAGAAGCACAATCTGAGGAACCCTGCTGGCTGGCTTCTCCATCTGCTCCAGCTCTTATTTCCTGGTGAGTTCTCCAGACCATGGGATGAGAGCCTCATTGCCTCTCAGTGAGAAAATTCCCATCTCTCTAGGCATTTAGACCATCAAAGCAGTATTTATGATCTCTAAATTTTATTGTTTTAACAGGACTTCTCCATTCCTTCTGTTTTGACTATTAGGGAACCATTTCCCATTGCCTTGAATCTATTTTACTTTTTTAGTTTCCTCTTCCATGATCTTATATCTGTGCTACTATTAAGAACCAGTAGCCAGTGGTGGTAAATTTGAAATTACTCATAATTAAAATGGAGATGAATTAATGTGTACTTGGAATACTTCTCATTTGCAATGCTGAGACAGGAAGTTTGCAAGTTCCAGGACTTCCTACACAATTTGCCAGGGTCCTCAGCAGCTTAGCAAGACCCTATGTAAGAATGAAAATACAAAAATGACTGGGGATGTGGCTCAGCGTTAGAACTCTGTTGTGTTCAATTCCCAGTACCAAATGCAAAACACAAAAACCAAAAAAGCCCTTCTGATTCAAGTGGTCGGAGTTTCTATTCAGAATTATGAAATAAATTCACGTTATTCTACATTTTCCATTCACTGCATTGTTATGGATGATGTGCATGTTGAAAATATTGCAAAGCTGGATTTTGTGTTGTAATTCAATGTGTGATGATTGGATTTTCCATTTTTATTGAGATGGGTTCATTGTGATTTCTCACTCATTTTAAGCTGTTGTTGTGTACTCTAGATTTAGTCTCTGCTTTTTGCCTGCATTGCTAGAATACTAAAGGAAGAGGGAAGAACCTCAGGCTTTGTCCACTGTGGATCCCCAGTGTTGAAAAGAGGTCCCTTCCCATCTCTATTGCTGAGAAATAGGAGGCCTAGGTGTTCTTGTTGCCAAAATCTCAGTCCTTTTTCCTGATGCCAATCCAACAATGAGGACACAGTTTTGAGAAAAGGAAAAATCAGGTTGAACGCTTTGCTATCAAACGAGAAACTCCTGTCCCAAAGGCTGTGCTTCTGCCCATCAGCAGGAATGGGGGGCTTTCAAGGAGGTGACTCCAAAGCTGCACTGCTGGTGTTCCCTGTCTGGAGTTGTAATTTACCTGTTAATTTGGGAGATTGTCATTTCTGAGGTCTTACTTTGTTCCTTTGGTGGGTGTGTACTTAGGGACAGATAGCTCTACCTAGGATGGGGAAGAAAGGTAATCCTGTTTCCCCTGAGATTAGGAAGGGGGAGAGATTAGGGAGGAGCAGGGAGAAAGGAAGGGAAAGAAACAGGTCCATTTTAAAAGTGAGTTGCAGGGGCAGAGCAGCCAGCATGAAGGGAACCACAGTGACATTCTGTTTAGGATATGAGGTTGCCCCCAGAGGCTCATGTGGGAGACAATCCAGGGAAATCTAGAGGTGAGAGACTGGATTATGGAGCTTCAACCTAAGCCTTGCATCAGTCCCCTGATGGGGATTAAGTGGGCAGTGAATGCTGGCAAGTAAGGTATGGCTGGAGGTGGCAGGCCCCTGAGGGCGTGCTTTTGGGTTTATGCTTTATCCCTGGTGAGTGAGGATCTCTTTGCAGTCTTGCTATTATGACCTGTGCTGCTTTCTCTGTTTCCTCCACATTGTTACTGGTGCATTATAGTTGTAGCTATGGATGGAATTTGTTGCTGCCTCTTTGTCCATGTGCACAATGTAACAGCATAATTTGGCCGGTATCACCCCCTGCATTTCCCTGCTCTACTGCTGCCTCCCACTTCTTGGTCCCTTTCTTCAACTGATCTCCCTTTGATGTTTAGGAGACACACGCCCACATTTTTTTCTTTTTCCTCTCTAACTTCCCCATATGAGAGAAAACAAAGGACATTTAACGTTTTGAGTTTGACTTGATTCTGTGAACATCATGGTCTCTAGTTTCATCGATTTTCCCCCAAATGACACAATTTTATTTTGCTTTATGGCTGAATAAAACTCTATTGTGTACATGGACTACACTTTCATTCTGCATCCTTTTCTTGATGGACACTATGGCTCATTCTATACTTCAGCAATTGTGATTGTGCTGCTGTAAACAATGGCAAGCATGTGTCACTTTCATAAGGTGATGTAATTCTTCAGGATACATGCACTTTCAGTGTAGCTGTGTTTTCTCCACGTTTAGGTGTGGCTGGGTTATATGTGGCTCCAAGTCTGGTCTTTTGAGGAGCCTCCCTACTGATTCCCAGACCACTGGTGTTAATTTACAGTGTAACAGTGTTCCTTTTCTCCACATCCTCTCCAGCTTTCATTACTATTTCTATGATTGATGACAACCCTTCTGACTGGAGTGAAATGAAATACCAGGGTAGTTTTCATTTGCATTGCCCTAATTGGTCATGATATTGAAGACTATTTAATTAGCATGATAATGGACATTTTTTTCATGCATTTGTTGGCCACTTCTATTTCTCCTTTTCAGAGTGTCTGTTTAGTTCTTTCACCATTTCAGAAATTGGGTTATTCAACTTTTATTCTTGTGAATGTTCTTGAGCTCTCTATATATTGTACATATGAATTCTGTGTCAGAAGCATCTCTAGCAGGCTTTTTCTCCCATTCTGTGCTCTCTCTTCACATTTCAAATTGATTCCTTTGCAGTGAAAAGCTTTTTAATTTCATTCTGTCCCATTTATTAATTCCTGGCATTATTTTCTGTCTTTTCAGGGATTCTACTGAGAAAGTCATTGCAGATGCCTAGAAGCTGGAGTATGGACGGTTTTAATCTAGTTATTGAATAGTTATTGAACACCATTTAATCCAGTAATTGAATAGTTTCTGGTCTCATTGTGAGGCCTTTGGTCCATATTGAGTTGACTTTTGTGGAGGATGAGAGATAAGCACCTAGCTTCATTCCTCTACTTGTCAGTAACCAGTTGTCCCAGCACTGTTTGTTAAAGAGGCTGTCTCTTCTCCAATGTATGTATCTAGCACATTTGTGCAGGATCAGATGACTGTAGAAGGGTGACTTGTCCCATGTCATCCCTTCCGTCCCCTTGCCCTATGTGTCTGTGTTCATACGACTCCCAAGCCGGTTTGGTTACTATTGAGATTATTCCTTTGCCCTACTGTTTTCCCCTGATGTTCTGCCTGACTCTGGCCCAGGGCTGTGGAATCAGCTGTCTGAGGACTGAGTCTCCTGAAAATTTTCCTCCTCCATATTTTTCTTGTCAGTTCCTTTGGTGAGAGTGATGAAAAGGTGACTATAATCATACTGAATGTCTTCACTTTCTATGTTTCAGATCTTTATTGAAAGGAGGACAGTAGAGTGCCCACAGGGGTCAGGTATTTTTGCCAACACAAACTTGTCAGAGCATAGTTTGAGTGGGGAATGAAGGTCCCTAGCACTGCCACCAGGAACCAAAATCCATGTTCAAACATCCTGGCAGGACTGGGAAATCCCAAGCCTGCCACTTAGTGGTGAGGCATACTCAGTTGAGAGTGAGGACCCAGACTAGATCCTCCCTGGTGTCTTTCAGGGACATGGAGGGAGAGAACAAGCTGTGCTAGCACCTGTGCTGAACTCACAGTTATGTGTCACTACTCCTGCTGTGGCAGGTTCCTCAGGATAATTTTCTCTGCATGAATGACCATTTGAGATTCATTAAATCAATGTTCAATTCTCTGACAACTCCAGTGTAGTTATGTCTTTTTTTTTTTTTTTGAAATTTGTGTGTATTTGTTATATGGTTTAATAAAAAGTTCAATTGAGGAAACTGTGTGGACCCTACTGCAATATGATCAGTTCTCCTACAAACGAAGGAGTTTAGGGAGGAGATGTGACCAGGGATGCCATGGAAAGACACAGGGAGACCAGTTTGTACAAGGCAGGAGCCAAGGTCTCAGAAGAAAGAGACCCTGCAGACCCACTGATCTCAGGTTGCTGGCCTCCCGAATTGTGAGAATATCAGCTTGATTTTAAAGCCACCCCATCTCTGTGTAGCTCTTATGGAAGCCCTACAGCCCAGTAAAGGCTAGTAAACTAAAAGGATATTCTTTTTTTTTATTTACTTATTGATTCATTGAACACAAATGGAGTAGAGCTATTGTTTCACTGGTTGTACACAAAGTAGAGTCACACCATCTGTGCGTTCATGCATGTACACAGGGCAATGGTATCTGTCACACATTCTGTTATTAATTCCACCCCCCACCCGCCCCCACCCCTCCCTTCCCTCTATGCTAGCTATCTTTCCTCCATTCTTGCCATCTTTACCCCCATATTATGCATCATCATTCATTTATCAGAGAGACCATTCGGCTTTTGGATTTTTGGGATTGGCTGTTCTCACTTAGCATAACAGTTTCCAACATCATCCACTTACCTACAAATACCATAATTTTATTCTTCTTTATGGCTGAGTAATATTCCATTGTGTATATATACCACAGTTTCTTTATCCATTCATCTACTGAAGGGCATCTAGGTTGGTACCACAATCTAGCTATTGTGAATTGAGCAGCTATGAACATTGATGTGGCTGCATCACTGAGGCAATCTGATTTTAAGTCCTTTGGGTATAAGCCAAGGAGTGGGATAGCAGGGTCAAATGGTGGATCCATTCCAAGTTTTCTAAGGAATCTCCACACTGCTTTCCAGAATGGCTGCACCAACTTGCACTCCCACCAGCAATGTATGAGTGTACCCTTTTCCCCACATCCTCGCCAACACTTGTTGTTGCCTGTGTTCTTAATAAAAGACATTCTAATTGGGGTAAGATGAAATCTTAAGGTGGTTTTGATTTGCATTTCTCTTATAA